>NMRA01000007.1:1373916-1496904 GCA_002633005.1 Phoronis australis | reverse complement strand
CCCCCCCCCCTAAATCCACCACTGTTCTCAACAATATGAGGGAATCTCTCTCCAATGTAGCCAAATATCTTAAAACAAGGTCATGAACATTCCCACTAAATGAGGTTTATCAAAGATGTCAAATCCTACTGATCAGGGAAAACAGTGGGGTCCAACAGATTTAACTAGAGGGTATTTATCCACCTTGAATGTGTTGCAGCACTGGCTGGGTTGAGGATCAAAGGATCCCTCCTAGCTGCTCTATTCATCCAGTCACCTTTGAGGATAATTGGCTTCCCATCAGCTGATTACAATCCAGCCTAGATGACCATACTTTTTATGGAGAGCATTTTGTGTAGTTTTTGATGCAATATTTGAAAAGAGGAGTGAAAAAAATAATTGGTAAAACTTTTAATTTTTCAAATCAGCCCAGGAGAATGATTTTGCAATACAGCAACACTCATGATCACGACTACGTTTATTCGGCACAAAAATATAGGACCCAAGTTAGGATAGTATAAATGTAGACCTACTCGGTGTGTTATTTAGATTTTGAGCATAACCTAAACATTTTCTTGGTGATCTTAAAATCAATTTTAGCACGTAAAAATAGCGGTAAAATTTTGCGACCTGGCATTTATGAATGGGAGCTACATTTTGAAAATGCGACCTGGGATTTTGGCTAGGTTGCAAAATGCGACCTGGCGATTTTCATAACATCGAGCCCTGCAGGAACACAATAAAGTGGATTTTGACATTAGTCTTCATATAGCTAGCTGGGTGACTTAGGTACCACTGTGTATCTCCGTTAGACCCCGAAATTTCACACAGCCCCGGTAGTTCTGCTTGTCATCTCGTGAAATATTATTAACATGTACATGTAGAGCCTAGGACTATTATGTTGTACTACTCCGTGGTGCAGCTAACGACCGTCGGCCTGTGCATGCAAAATCTGGGAGTTATCCGACACTCACCTTGCCCTTTGCAAATGTTAAAGTAAAAAAAATCTAATAAACGTCATTTTGTTGCATAATTCTTTGTCTTTTTTTAACAAAGAATAGTCCGTCATCGTTTAGAAAGCAATTCGCTTGTGACACGCGCACGCGCAATTTATTAATTTGCGACATCTCTCAGGATATGATATGACAGCTTCGCAGCAGCAAATTTTGTTCTAAAATTCAGTTTCCTAGTATTAAAATACTGAAAACTTGTAACGAAATAACGCCAGTTCTGATAATTTATTGTGACATGTACTCAACCTCGTGGGAGAACAGTAGATTGAGGAATCGGTGAATTAAGAAAGTGGCCAATAGGCGACGCAATATATTATGGCGCCGAAGCCAAGCAAAAGATCGCACCACAATATTAGCTGCAGAATAATGGTAGAACAACGCCAATTTTTCCAACAATGCGGTAAATAATTAAGTTTACTCCAGTAAGAGTGTCGTTTTTAGTGACTAATTTTTTGTAACATTTTTGGTTATTTTTTAACTACATCGCTGTAAAGCTGTATACTGACTCACCCAAAACAGGACCTCCGGGGGTCAAATGGGACCGTCGCACCAGACAATGGGACTGGCTCACCTAAAAACATGACCGCCCCACCAGAAAACAGGACCGCCGGGGACTGAATATGACCATCGGACAATATGTAGTTATCAATGTCTTTGTATGATACTGCTTGTGATTATGTAACCGGTCAGCTAGCTGTGTAAAGACTCTCCAAAATAAAGCTTGGTAGCACTGCGTTATTGAGCTCCGTTACATCCCCGAAATTTCCCACAGCCCGGGTATAGTTCTGCTCGTCACCTCATCGTAAACTTATATCAACATGTAGAGCTAGAGAGCGGAGCAGGCGCATGCAAAATCTAGGAGTCAATCAACACTAACCTTGCAGGTTGCAGCCGCTTCAGTGAAAAACAATCAAATGAACGTCATTTGTTTGCCTAATGTAACAAAAAAGTCTGTCGCGCTCGTGACATGAGCACGCGACATGTCATAAAATTTTGCAACACCTTTCGGAAGATGATGACTCAACTTCGCAGCACCACGATTTGTTCTGAAATTCGATTTGCTGGTATTAAAATACTAAAAACTTATGTCGAAATGAAACCAGTTCCGACAATTTGTTGTGCCATGTACGCAACCTCGTAGAAGAGAAGAAGAGCTGACTGAACGGTGAAAAAATTAAGGAACTGGTCAATGTAAGCCGACTTAAAAGAACGCATCTCAATTTTAGCAGCAGAATAACGACAGAACGACAATTTTTCCCGGCGAGCACCGATAAATAATTTAGTTTACTCAAGGAAAAGTGTCGTTAATAACACTAATTCGGTGAAGATTTTATATGTTCAGTGTTTTACCCACGTCAGCGCCAAGCTGTATATTTAGTATACTGCTTTGCCGCACAAAGGCTTGTTATGATGCTTCACCCGAGAACCAAAACAGCCATTTTTTTTCTTGACTAAAATGTCAAATTGGAGAAAACATTCTCATTTTGTTCTAAAACTTACGCAGTGGATAAAGTTATAATTATTTACCTCAAAAGTGTGCAACGTGGTTGGTTTGTGGTTAAAACTCAGAAGCACCGCGTGTTACAAAGCGAAATGTCCTGTAGCGCACAAAAGATTTCATTGGATTAATCGGCACAAGACATGCTCCATAGTATGATCAGTGTAGGCCTACTGGTAATAAATCTTAGCTTGTTTGTCACTGCGGTTTAAATCCCCAGCGGTCATGTTCAGTTCCCGGCGGTCCTGTTTTCTGGTGGGGCGGTCATGTTTTTAGGTGCGTCAGTCTTATTTTCTGGTGCGACGGTACCATTTGATCCCCGGAGGTCCTGTTTTGGGTGAGTCGATCCGATTTAAGAGGACCGGCGGTCATGTTGTTTCTCACCCGTGTAGTTGTAGTGGATTTGTTCAAGACATGACTTTAACCAAGTAAAAGTATAAGTGTCGCTCAAGACTGTAGCCTTTTGCTTACAGATTTCGGACTTCTACGTTCGTCATGTGTATGTTATTATTACTTCTTTTGTTCATCCTCGCCACCATCGTCGTCATATTCGTCATCTTCGTCATCATCTTTATCGTCACCTTTTTGGCTAATTTCGCCAAGTTTCGCTCCTTGGAGCGCTTTCACTTTGTCTGCACTCTACATACAGGTTGCACCATTTGTCCAATTGGCAAAAGATTCACCCACAACTTCTAGTCCCCGAAGTGCTGGAAGCCTAAGGTGGTTCATCATGATCAGATTCAAGATGGCGGACGTGTTAGCTATTTTGTTTTCGAAGTCAGATTCAAATGCTCATAGAGGTCGCATTTCTATGCGCCCACATACCTATATGTGGGTGCAAATTGCCTTCATCTCTGTCTGGGCGTCCAGCGTCTACAGCTGTATCTCCTGAACCCCTCAAAGTATCTTCACCAAATTTGACAGATGGGTTCATATGAAGATGACGACAGAAGAGGACGAATTTCGGACCGATCTGACTACCGTTGTGACCCCTAGTAGCAATTTATTTTTTTACATTTACCTCTGTATCTTTAAAGGTCGTCTACGGATTTTTGTGAAACTTGGCATATAGGCACCTATTAGTAGGATGATGCTATATTCCTGTTTTTGGAAGGAGTCAAGGTATTTTGCACCACCTAATGACCATTTTTACTGTTTTTTGGCATCTACCAAACCGCTCTTAAAAATTGGTATGTATGTTCTTACTATGAAGAGAAAGCCTGACGATGATTTTCGGATTACTCTGGCTACTGTGGCACCTCCTAGTGGCAGTTTATTGGTGACATGATGCTATCTCCCTGTTTTCCGAATTATATGAGGCATTTTGCACCACCTAGTGGCCATTTATGTTTTTCCAATTGGTTTTTTGGTATCCGCTCCTCTATCAACCAAACCATTCTATGGATTATTGTGAAAATTGGTATATCTGTTCTCAGTATGAAGAGTACAGCTGACGATGACGACTGACAACCGTGGCGCCTCCTAGCTTTTTTGCGCCTATAGCTGTATGTCCTAAGCCTACTGCAGGATCTTTATTAAATTTAACAAATGTATTCCTATCATGTTGAGAACAGATATTGACAACTTTCAGGTGCATTGCCCCCTAGCGGCCATTCCATTTTTCGATCTTCCTTTGTTTCTCTGAAGTTTCTTGACAGATTTTTATGGAAATTGGTAAATACTTTCTATTAAAGAAACGATGTTTCAGTTTTCGAATGGACTTGACATGTTTTGTGCCATCTGGTGGCCATTTTTACGATACAAATAGATGTCACAAGAAGTATGCTGTTTGCGATGCCCAAGTGCTTCAAATTTTTTCGTCTGATATTTTTTGTAGAATGCTATTATCAGTGCTGCTTAACTGGAAGTTGTATTAAAAATTGCGGCTCTGACCTCTTTTCATCATTTTTCAATAGTCCTGGGGTGCCACAACTGGAAGAGGACATGACGTGAATTTTTTCATGTGAAGACTCGCTCGTCAGTCACCTTCCGACGGTGCCTTCTATATTAATGTAGTGGGCCTCGCTCATAGGCTGCCTTCCGGAGGGGACCCTACATTAATATCGGGGGCCGCAATCTCTGGCCGCCTTTCGGCGAGGCCCCCTGTACTATTATAGGAGACCTCGCTGAAAGGCAGTTGAAAAGCAGGGCCCTTTATATTAATATAGAGGGCCTCGCCGGAAGGCGGCCAGAGAGCGGGACCTTCTATATTAATATAGAGGACCTCACTCATCAGCCGTTCTCTGGCAGGGCCCTCTATATTAATATAACAGGCCCCGCTCTCCGGCCACCTTTCGGCAAGGCCTCATTATAATAGGGGTCCTCACCAAAAGGCGGCCAGAGAGCGGGGCCACTTATATTAATATAGAAGGCCCCACTTATCGGCCACCTTTCGGCAGGGCCCTCTATATTAATATAGGCGCCCCGCTATCCGGCCGCCTTTCGGCGGGGCCTCCATATTAATATAGAAGGCCCCGCTCTTCGACCCCCTTTCGTCTAGGGCGCCCATATTAATATAGAGGGCCTCGCTTTTGAGGTCCGAAATTCAATTTTTTGCCTAGGTCATTTTAATAAGAATAAGTCATTTTAAATAATAAACTGTTCATTCTGGTTAGCTCATATTTCTCATGTCACAACTTTTCAGAGAAATGATTTCATGTTTGCTATGCACTTGGCAAACTTTTCAAAGTGACTATTGATCAAAATTACATCAAAACCTTTTGCAATTGACTGACAACATCTCAAGTCTATTAAACCGGGAGTTGTGTCACTACCAGCCTTGTTGGCTACATAACAATGTTTTCAATCTTAGTCCTGTGGGACAGCAGACACCAAAACCGCAGTGTAAATCCTCAGACCAACGTCTCTTAATTACACACACGAGCTGTGACTAAATTCCTCACCCGGATGTGAACCTCATGTAATTTGTCAACGCAAAAAGACATATTTGGCTGACCAGGTTATGACACAGAATATACTGACCAATACACAATGAGAGCGTTAAAAAAGTTTGCCCGGTGGACAACAAAAATTGGCATATTTGGCCAAATTTTCAGGTACCACCGTCTGAACTGGGCCAGTGAAGCTATTGCCTATTGGAGTATTGAGTTACTATGCTCCGACCATTATTCAAGTTGGAATCTGACCCGTATTGGAATATTCCGATTTGGGCCGAATTCCAACTGCTAAGTCATAGATTGCATCAGTCAAACATAAAACATTGAATTTTCAATCCAACCTTGTCTGAGATCTTCATCTTCAAGAACATTATGACTGTCGAACGCCTCCACTCCATGTCTGTTCAGAATCTGGACGACGGCCTTGCTAAAACCGCACATTGGCTGATCTGGAGTTCCTTTCATAAAAACAACCAGTTTATTATTCTTTACGATCGCATCTATAGATGCCTTCGAACCAGTGCCAGCACTGTATGCCGCTCGAATAAACTGCAAAGTGTTCTGTCTACACGTCAGACCAGCAATACGACGTAGTGAATTCATTTCCACCAGTTTTAAGTCGACTGTAAGCAGGTAAACCGTGCGTTCTACAACTCCGAGTCAGCTGCTCACTGTGGACAGAAACGGAAGTGCCTTGGAACCCACTTTTGCGATACTTACGCCTGACAAGTACATAAAAATTGTACGTATGTAGTTGACAAAATCTCATGTGATAATAGATAACATCATTTTTTAATGTTTTTACAAATTTTGTGCCATTATGAACCAGTTAAAATGTCAAATATTTTATTTATGTAAATCGCGTAGTTTTACTAAAAGTAGTGCGTGACCCAGTTATTTGTGGTTGACACGTTCGGCTGCTTGTGTTGCTGCGGCAGGGAATAGCAACTAAGCAAGCGAATCATGTTTCGTCACCGCAGATAGATTTCAAGATGGTTCAAGAAGCTGTTGACAGCTTGAGAGAAGCTGTGCAAGCAGGTCGAGCCGATGTTGTTCGGAGCATCCTCTCTCACTGTGAAAGTACGAGCTTGCACTTGTCTCCTAACTGTGTCGTTTACTGGGCGACGGTTGATTGACTTTGAGTAATTGAGTTGGAACTGGCCTGGGTGTGTGACTGTGTAGTGTGTATGTGAACAGGGTTGAGTTCCGTAGGCGTAGATGCAAGAATTTCACGAAAGAAGTCAGTTTGATCGCGCGCTTCATTGGTAACACATGGCGAAGTTTTGTGTGGTATTGCGTTTTCGCGAGGTTCTCATGTCTCTGTTCGCCTGTGGCTACGTCTACGGAACGTACCGGCGCCTGGTGAATGACATTCACTGATTCAGAATGTCTTGTGGCCAATCAGTCATGACTCATGCCAATGAGTGCCTTGCACTGTGCCATGGTCAATCTGTTAGTGTGTCTTGTGTGCAGGGTATACTTTGCCAGGGCATTGAGTCAACCGGCAGAGACATCAGATTGGCTCTCAGTAACAATTCATTCTTGGGGGCTCGGGCTATCAGAATCCATCAGGGGTAATAAAAGAATTATCTTCTCAGCCGGACCATAAGCCTTGAGTTGAGCTGTGTTTACTTACACAGGTCAACTGGACAGTTGTATACTAAAACAACATTCATTAAGTACTTCTATCTCTGACATTTTACATCACTTTCAAAAGGCCTATTGTATGTGAACAGTAGGCAATGACCATCGCCTCTTTTGGCCCGACCAGAGGCGATGCAGCTCTTATAGGCGCTCCATACGCCGGAAGCTTTTCGGTGAATTATGCTTCGCACTGGCTAAAGCATAAAAGTCATGTTGTTATAAATACCTTTTGCGCATAGAGGGACACCTTGGGAGGTTGTCGGTGTGTTTAATTCCTTCCAACTCGAACAAATACTTCCGTTATCGAACTTTTTGTTCGAACAGTCAATCGTTCATTTCCCAAAATCGTGAACTCACCATTTTTATACTGCGCACGCTCCAATTTTTACCTCGCTCGCTGGGTGATGCAAGTAAGGTGTTCCTCTATGCGCAAAAGGTACGTATTTATAACAAGGTGACTTTTATGTTTTAGTCGGTGCGAGGCATAATTCGACAAAAATCTTCCAGCCTATGGAGCGCCTATAGCAGCTGCATCGCCTCTGGTCGGGCCAACAGAGGCAATGGTCATTGCCTATGTGAACAGCACCCTTCATTTACATTGGGTGTGCGTGCAATGACTGCAGTTCTGCCACTGCACTACACAATCACCAACAAAATTGACTCTTACTGGCCATCTTGTGCTGGCGAGTAGAGTGTAGCAGAGAGGCTGTGATATCACCATTTTGACTGTTTGCATTTGTGCCTGCTTGTAGTTTTACATCCATTCCTCATTCGCATCTGATTTCTGAAGACAACAGAATAAGCACATCTTATAGAAACTAGGACTGGTCCTAACGTTTGGGAGAACTCTAAACTAGATTTGACCTGGAGGCTCCTTTCACTGCAGGTTGCATTTGTCTCTAACTTAGGGGGGTGCCCCTGAGTCTGCCGCTTATGTCGCTCAGTGGGTTAGCCAGCCAGCTTTACCAAAGTCCAGATATCAATAACTGTCAATACCTTGTGTGTTACTTATGAGCATTGTTTAGAAACTCAACCCTTTTCAAAACACCTTGTTCTTTGCCTATAGAATTATACAAGAGCCACTGTGGTCAAGAAGCCTGTTTATCAGGAGTACTGATCTAAGGTACCCTTGTGTGGAGTTGAGTAATTATGAGTTATGACGTCACTGCAATAAAGCACTGGCTAAAATAAATTGATATATTCTGGACTAAAACCTGTGATCTTGTGAACTGTTTGGTTTCTGAAATTGAATTCGTTGAACCATGGTAGATAATTGATCATGAGTAAAAGAACACGGAAAGGGGAACCAATGGAATAGATTAATATCTGGATTTACCCTCAAATTGGAAACTGTTATTGTCTGGAGTTGAAACCAAATGAGAAGTTTTTGTAATGACTATTCATGAATGTACAATTACTGAACTTCATTCTTGTGTTATTATTGACTTTGTTTACCCAAGTTTTTATGTGTTTTAGAAGAAACTGATGAAAATGGAGAATGTATTCTGAAGCAAATTCTTGGTGACACATCTCATGCTGTTGGTACTGTCTTGCATCAGGCCACTAAGGTATGGTTTCTTATTATGTCCTGTTTGTTGCACGTCTAAAAATAATAACCATGTAACTCAGAGAGTCTCATGTTGTGTTTTCTTGTTGAGATCTCTACACATGATTGATAGGTTATGGGAAAAAATTCTTTGATTTTTCAGAGGCTAACTTAGTCTACCTTTTACCAACTAATTTAGTGATTTCTATAACAAAATGGGCGATAGTCACTTACGGTGTACCCAGATTTCGAGAACCATTTTAATGCTTTCGTTGTTTATGTGGAGAAAACTGGATCTCATAATGCGTGACCTCTGTAAAGTGTTAGTGATTAATAACACAAATTTGCTTTGTTGCGTTATCGGGTGCCATATGAGGGTTGCAGAACTATGCATTTGATTTGCAACTATCAAGCTTAATCCAGCAGATAATTAATGAAGTTTTATACAATCCATTCCTTGTGTTCTAAAGCTGCTATGGGTGTTAGACCTGCATCTACTGTGAAAGAAAGTAACTTTTAATTTAAGCCACATATTGCTACAAGGTTGGTCTCAATTTGTTCTTCTGACCTGGGAAAAAATGATAATTCGCAAGTGCTTGAAACCCTCTTTAGTGCGTAAATTGACCCGCTGCAATGATAATGGTATGAACAATAAACAACAAGTCAGTGCCTGCTGCGAAAAACCAACTTGTTGAGTCTGGATTCAAGCAATAACGAAGTGCCAGAGAGTTATTTCCTACCCCAGCAATACAATATAATCTGTGTAAAGAACAAGTTGAGGTCAGTTTTATCCTTGAATTTGGTTTAAATCGAACGAAAGGTGAGTTCCCAGCCTTTTGAAGAAAAGTGATGCACATATAAACTTTGTATCTAGCCTGTTTCAATAGAAACCACTTCCTGACTTGTGGGTCTGCAAACTTAGCTCAAAAGTGGGACGAAATCGCTATCATGTTGCATAACCTCGCATGTCCAGTCTATAGCTCCATGTGGAAAACAAGTAGGTCTTATAAACTTCAGTGCAGTAACTTGTTAGCATCATGACACCAAGGGAAGTGGGGCAAAAATCCAACTTGCTTGTAACCTTGCAAAAGGTCTATTCCTTTAAATTTTCTTATCTTTTGTGGGTTCAAATTACAATCAAGTCAATTTCGTTTCAGTTAGAGAACCCTGACTGTCTCCGTGCTCTACTGGCGGCAGGTGCTGACCCCTGTGTTCAGAACTCGGAAGGTCTGACACCAGTGGACCTGGCGGTCAGCGATCAAATCAAGGATGTGTACAACCAGGAAATGCTGCAGTGCACAGCACAGTCCAAGTATGTTGCTTCTGACAGAGCACTGTAACACTCAGTGTGGTTAAATTTTATGAGGAAGGTATCCTTTTGCAATTCTCCAATCTATTATTAGACTCGTCTTTGAAAATAGAAGGATAAACGTCATTTAAATGCCCATAATGACTTGTTAGATTGCTTCAGTTTGTGGCACAATAAATGGAATCGCTCAACAAAATAAGGAGAAAATTAGTCTTACCCGTCACCAGTGTTAAAACTACTATGTTGTATAAATTGTTTCTAATGTGTTGGCCATTATCTTCCTTCCTCAAGCGTGTGTTTTGTATGCTTTGGAAATCTCAAGTGATTATGGAAATCTTGGAGCCAATGACTTTCTGCAATAAATCGTACTTCAAGGAATCCCATCTTCTTTCATGGAATTACATGTTTTGAATGGAACTCACTTATTTCGGTAGTAGATTCCCAAATTTTAAGATTTTTTTATTTTTAGTTACTGAACATTGCTTGCAGCAAGTTACTGATCAAGCAGAGCTGCGACATGAATGCCTGGTGGAATGTAAGAAAGTCCAAACAAACCAATTGTGTGACGTTGTATTCCCATTCAATATTTTACAGTGAAATGGGACTCAAGAAAAATGAATTGAATTTGAAACAGAAAATCATTGACCCTACTATCCATAGCTGTGTTGTGTCGGTCACATCAATCAGTCTTCACCCTTTGTGAGCAGCTGTGTATTTCTAATTCACTTTATATTCTAGTGTCGGCCGTGTATGTCAGTTGCTTGCGGCTGGCGTCCACATCAACTTCCATGACAGTCCGTCCAGCCAGAACACCCCTCTACACTGGGCTGCTACTTATGCCAACCAGGACATGGTGCAATGTCTCTGTGGTAATGTGTTCTGTGATTGGATTTGTGTATTATTACTGAGTGAATTAGGACAAAGATTTTGGGATCTCAGTTTCCACTAAAGTCGTCACCTTTTTGGTATGTCCTCCCAAACTATCGGAATGCAATGGTGTCGCCTTCACATAGTTTGCAACTAACAGTTTTCTAAAATTTATACGTTTGATTCACCATTTTTCTGTTTATTTCGCACATTTGCTACCACGTTTGAATTACTAGAGGAAGTAAACAGACAGAAGTCAAAATTGTTCGGCAAAAGTTGGACAAGATCGGCAAAATTGGTGCCACTAGCCCATGCAGTCATTTGCATTGTATGTTCATTTGTCGGCGGGAGGAATTGAGTTAGAGAATGAAGGTACACCTACATTCCTACATTTAGGCATCTTCAGGGAATTGGGTGGCGCTACAGCTGTCCTACCCTTTTTTGGTCAATGAACTGTTATGATGCCCGTATAAAAAACCTGGGAATTGTTTTAGGCCACCCACTCGAGTGCTGTCCTTCATTATTAACCACGACGAAAGTCTACCATGATGGTGAATTTGATATCCGCCTGGATGATGTGGTGGGGAATTCTGGGTCATTTTGTCTCGACTATTTCTAGCGGGTACTGTATCAAATGGTTCCGTTTTCTTCTGTGTGTTAGTGTCTAAACATGGCCATCTTGTGTTTGCAGACCGTGGGGCCAATGTGAATGCTGTCAATAACTGTGGCCACACCCCACTTCATGATGCTGTGAAGCGAATGAACATCGAGATTATTGAAGAGCTCATACTCAATGATGCAGACCCAAATGTTAAAGCTACTTCAGGGTGAGTTGAAACATGGGAGGAGCGTTTTAGGAATGTTTTTTCTTCAGTGTCCGTAAATATGATTGAATTCTTCATTTTAGGTGCAAGTGCATTTGCTTATCAGCGGACACAGGAGTCACAATTTTGATTGTCAAGCATTATTAGCTATACCAAAGAATGCTGCATAGTAGAAATTTCTATATTTTATGACCGGTATGCAGGTTCCCTTAGGTTGTTTTTTTCTTAAAACATTTATAAATAATACTCTTGTCTCCTCACAAAATTTTGGAAATGAAGTGTGTTTGAATTCCTTAATCAAGCATTAAACATACCAATCCGGTTGACGCCCAGGGCACTCAAATTCAAAAAACTAAAGATCAAGGCGTGGCTGTTTGGCTGAACATGGGCATTCAAAACTTGAGATGGGTGTTTACCTGAATGATCAATTTACTCGAGTGAATACCTTCATGTTGCACACAAGTGCAGTGATATTAGATTGCGTATGAGCCAAAAGAAGCTTTATGTCTCCTTCAGTAGAGACTGGTGTGGTGCCAGTGAACTTGATTGTTTGTTACTCAAAGGAAAGTGACTTGCGTTTGTTTTGGGAACTTAACTTCTTTTGAGATTGGAATTTATGAAGACACTGGCACTTTCAAGGAAGTCTTAGTCATTTAAATTCGCTGTTAGTTGTAAGCCTATGAAAAATTGGAAATTTTGGAAATTTTAGAGGCGGGCATTGTGCCAAATATGGACGTTAACCCAGGTGAGTATGTAACTACAGTTCAAGCCAAAACTGTTCATACATAATGACCCAGAATTCCTTGTCATGATGGCTGAACAAAAGCCAAATTCACCATCAGAATAGCCTTCCCTAATGACCGAGAATGAAAGGGAATCCAAATGACAATCATTTGGCTAAGCCAATCTGTAATAAGAATTTTGCCTCCCAAATAGTTATCACCAGTCATGTTTGCTGTTCACAGAATTAGTCGTCATGACACGGAAACAATAATTATTTTTACTGATTACATTTTTCTTGTAGTACATTTATATATGAATTCTCACTTTTCCAGGAAAGATGCTGGATTGTCGGCCTTTGACATGGCTGCAGGCCAGCCCGTTATTCTGAAATCTCTAACAAAGCCATCGTCGAAACTGGGAGTGGATGGTCAAAGCGATGTGAATGGTCCAAGTGTGGAGCAAGACAGTGAAGAAAAAATTAAGAGGCTGGCCAGTACAGCTTCTATGGAATCTGAGGGGGGGACTGGTTGCAATGGTGTTGTTAATAAGGTATGAAACGTGGCTTAATCAAATCACTGCTTTGAACATAAGGTCTGGTCTTGTTGAAGATTTAGGTTATAGTTTTATTTGGTTTTTGACTTAGTTTTATGCATCTGTTCTCTAGAAGTACATTAATTAAAATTTAGTTTTTGAGCTTTACTAATAATAATACCTTTGTCATAATTTGTATTTTTTGTATCAAAGTATTTTGAAAGAGTTGAGCCATTTATCATTATAATAGTTCTCTTGTAAGCCCAGTTTCCTTGCAGTAAAACAATATTACAGTACTATTTCTGTTTGGATTCTCTTTCTTTGAAAGCAAATCAATCCACAGTATAATCTTTATAAACAATAATTCTACAGTAATGTGTACATTTCAAAATAGTTCATCTGTGAATGGATGTTACACACATCATTGCGTTACGCAGAAGCTTGAAAAAGTTAGCAGTGGTCAACAAAATGCAGCTGTTAATTCCCGTTTTTAAAGTAAATCCTGGCAATATTTATATTTTTCTTGCACCGTAATTCAGTTGTCAGAGGAAATTGCTCTCAACTGTATTCCTCCTTGTAGCTGGCAGACACTCTGGAGGGCTCCAGCATCAGTCCACCGCTTATCTCTGATCATCGCTTTAACCTACTCTGGCCATTACCGCAGAGGATGACAATTCATAGTGGTCCCTCATTCCGGCCCAGTCAGACCATTGTTGTGAAGGTGATCAACGGACCAGAAGGTTAGTACTTTGTTGTTATTGTGCTCTGTAAAAATTTCTATGTATCTGCAAAACCCTTGTCTACATTAATAAGAGACTGTTAAACTCTGATTGGTAATTACCACACCTCTCATTTCAATCAACATTGTTGACATGCTTGAACTTTTACCTAGTAGTTGTCTATCACAATGAGATTTTGATAATTGCAATAACATGTTTGAGAAATTTCATCCTTGTTGGTTTTTGCATGCAGTTATTTTTGAAAGAATTACCATAATAAGGATCAATCTTTACATTTTTATTAGCGGCAAACAAATGTTCTTTTGTTATCTAGGCCTCACGTCAGAAGCCTGTGCAGCGTGGAGTATCAAGCATTACAACATTCAAAGACTGGGCTTCAGGTTGACCATTCAGAGCTCATCTACTACATTCGGCATACAGGACACTGGTGGTATTCTGTGTCAAGTGAACAGTAGGTTGTTCAAGACCAGGGAAAGCTACCAGATGTTTGTATACAGTAATCAGGTGTGTGTGTGTGTGTGTGTGTGCGTGCGTACGTGCATGTGTGGTTATATTATTTTTTATTTATATTTTTTATTTATTAAGCAACAGTCATAAAATATACAGATAACGCAATTTTTGCCTAATTTTCTCACGTATCATGAATGCTCCTGCGCATAGTCGTAACTTAGATTTGCTTCATGAGTCAGTCGCTCATTGAGCACGTATGGCATACCATGTCTTGAAACACATGCACATGTTGTTGCTTTCCAAATATGTGTATGTTGTATTTGTTTATAATTTGTGTTGTGAAATGGAAACCTTTGGACTTGAAATTTAGCATATTGGTGCTCTGAATATAAGGTCAAGAGCATCTGTAGACCAAAAAAAACAAATAAATTGAGAAGCACTGCGCACCTTTTGTTGTTTACGTTTAATAATTTTTGTACTTTACCTTTGGATAGGTTAAGATCCTGGCAAGTGATATTGCAGGACTCAACTACGCCATTGCCACGTTTGCACAACTTCTTCACCTGTGTCATTTGGAAGGAATACCTCAGCTACAGGTACAACTGTCAACATTAATTTTTCTGTAATTCGAGTTCAACGACAGAGCTTTTGACAATTCTTGCTTTCAGCCACATCAGCGGGAAACCAATGCTTAGCAACTAGTATTTTTCAAGTTTTTGTCAAATTTGTGTGCACTGTATTATTGTGTACACTTTCTAGCTAACTATTCCAGTCATGTTCTGCAATAAGTAACACATTAAAAGCCGAGTCAAAGCTACCCTAAAGCTGAATCAATTTTGCTGCATCAATTCTAGCAGCTGAAACGATTCCATCTGTAGTCAAGACTTGTACAATTAGGAAGGGTAACTTGTGTTTTAGAAAACCTCTTTAAAGGTGATGTTACACCTGTGTTTAAAATCTGATTTGGTATTTAGTGTATGACGCATTAAAGACCTCCTACTAACTTGACTCAAATGGTATCGTCCTGTAAGGTTAGTACAATTAGAGTATCATTTATCAATATGGGTCTGATGAGGAGTGTCCAGTATATCAATTGTAAGAACAACTTAATAACATGTGTATAGCTATAACAGAACTGTTCTGTAGACCTCAAGACCTTAGCGTGCACTTGTGGCAAAAAATCTTGTGGAACAGAAGCAGTGAATTTAATCTCACAGTTCAACACTCCAACCTCGCCGACCAATCACTTCCGTGGAGGCCATTTTGCTAGGATAGTCTAGTAAGCCCAGAAGCATACTTTTGAAACGGTCACTTGGCTGTGTGGTTTTGCAATGTCTTGCTAGAGCCTGCTTTTCTTGCAAGAAACTAAGTCTACGGAATGCTTTCCGGGCTTCAGATGTAAACATAGACTGGCAGTGAAAGTTTTCTGAATCACTAAATGTTTATTTTTCTCGCTATGCAGATCTCTGATTGGCCAAATTTAAGCAGTCGCGGTGTTTTGTTAGATGTTTCACAAGGAAGAATTCCTAAGCAGGTAAGTTATAAAACGACTTGCATCAATAAAGTAATGTCTCCCAAGCCCAAATCCCTAAACTGGTAAGAAGAAGAATTGCCTAATAATTTCTGTCAACCTAACAAACAATACATTTTTCCTTTGGCATATCTCATGTTTTTTATTTACCCTCATGCTGAATACCTGATTACCAATTTAAAATACCTTTCAAGAATCCAAATTACTTTTCTATTCTATTCTATTCTATTTTCCTGTGTCTTTTACTAGGTGTTAATGAATGTGTGCATTGTTTTTTTTTCTAGGAAGCCCTGAAAGATCTTGTGGATACTCTGTGTATGATGAAAATTAACCAAGTCCACCTATACACAAGGTTCAAAGTTCACGAGGAGAATCCCAGATTGTGGCAGCTGTGTTATTCAAAGAGGTAAAACCAAGAAAATAGCATAATGGATTCCGGTCTATGCCAGACCCATTTTAAAACCTGCGCCTCAAAGATGGCATTGGGTGGTATTGCGTAAAGAAACAAGAGAAGGGTCATGACCCATTTCATCTGGCGTAAAATGACTTTTTCTTTTTAACTAATAAAAAAACACTGCATCACCACATCAATTTTCAAAACAAGCAGATCAGAACCAATTATGCTGATTTTTGGCCTAACTTTGTATTTTGCTGCGTGAAAACTTCTGTTATGAATACAGTTATTCGTTGTACACACTTGTTTTTTTATTAAGTTTGTCATCTAGTAGTGGGATGATACGGTAATAATACGGTGTCGAATGTAGGGTGAATTGTTTTGCCATATGTCTGCTGGTGTTGCTGGATGTTGGGCTATCGAGGAAACTTATTTTGAAACTTTTATTTGAAACTTCGAAAGAAAATTAAACAAAGTTATAGCAGTTCATGACCATAAGTTACTTGGCATTTAATCAAACATGTCATTTTATGCGTATTTTATGGTACACCAGAACAGTGAATGCCTGTCTAGTTTATTATTTCCACTGGAAATATTCTGTGTTTTAAGGCATTTTGAATATTTTACTGGTATTGGTGTTTTTGTAATATTGTAATCAGCTGTAGTAGTGTTATAGTTCTTGACACTTAAATCTGCTGTAAACCCGCGTTCCATCTATAAAGAAAACATTTGATTGAGTCTCTTTTGTCCATTTTCCCGGATGAGATGTTATTTCTGGGTTTACAAAGAACTGACATGAGTTAGTTGTATCTCAAGACTGTGCTCGGTGCTTATAATGACATGTCGTGACAAGACAACTTGTTGAGCCTGGTCTCGAGCAATAACAAACTGTCAATTATTTTCAAGCAATGAAATATTCACCTCTAATTTGACTGAGAAACAATTTGAGACCAATTTCGTGACGGAAAGTGGTCAAAATCAAAAGTTGGTTTTTGTGATGGAAGGGGGGAGGAGTTAAAACTGCGTTAAATGACCGTATATCTCGTCTTTCAGTGAGCTTCTTGAACTGGCCTACTTTTGCCGCCAACGCTCCGTCTTACTCATACCCGTCCTGGACATAGCGCCGGGCTTGTCTTATGATGACATAGGCAGTCTTTATCACACATTCCATGATGTCATCAGTTGCTTTCATGACTCCAAGTGAGTGTGCCTTGGGCATTTAAAGAGGAGTAATGGGCTCCTGTCTGCATATTGAAAGATTTAATTTTACTGTTGCATGGTGCACTGTATAACAACGATTACCAGTTTTTGTTGTTGTTGTAGTAGTAGTAGAGAAATATACTTATTCAAACCAATTGTTTATTACGGAACAATATTACACTGTTCTCCCATAGCATCTTGATATGAAAGAAAATATTGGAAATCTGTCCAGGAAAATAGTATAATAGAAATTAAACTAATATGCATAGAGACAGAGATGGCCTACTAGACACGTTGTAGTATATTATGTGTAGTTATCTATCGTTATCTACATTGGTCCTCATCTGAGTACATCACACTAAACACATTGTAATGTACAATGTTTAACTATCTAGCATTATCAACATTGGTCCCCTGTCTGAATATCTTTACCTAAACACTGCAATATACCATCTGTATCTCTCTAGCTTTATCGACATAGGTCCCCCGTCTGAATGCCTTCAACTAATCACTGTAATATACCATCCATATTTCTAGCGTTATCAACATTGGTCCCCGTCTGAGTACCTTCATACTTGACACATCAGAGGAGAATTACTTGGATGCTGCTGACGCCAATCGCCTCATTCCATTCTCCGCCAACCATTCTCTCCAGCTGTGTGCCTATGTTTTCCATGACGACTCTTCATCTGTTGTTCGCCAGCTTCCTCTCAACATGTCTCTCATGGAGTACGGTTTTCAAGTGAGTTAGTTTAGGTATTCTACTTCTTAGTATTTGGGTTCTTGAAATCGGAATGATTTTTTGTTAGCTTTAACTGCAGTGAAAACAACAAAATCCCGCAATTGTCTTTTTATGACTTTGTAAATAACCAACGCTCTCCATTGGCTGCCAGTCATTTGTTGAAATGAAGGCCTGTGACTTTACCAGTTGAATATGCTTAAGATATTCTGAAATTTATTAAATGAGGGTTATCTCTGCCAGTAGAGTGTTTGACTGCAACCGTAGAGCTTTTGTGTGTGTGTGTGTGTGTGTGTGTGTGCGTGCGTGCGTGATTTTGCTTGGATGTTGATCTTTGAAAACCACCGTCTCTTTAATACCAAAGAACTATGAGAACAATAGCAGGAAATAGCATAAAATTAAAATAGTTGGTCAGGACCCCTCCATTTTGTGCAAAATTTGTGATACCATGACTTTTTGTTATTCTTTTCAAAGTTCTTGTCAGTTTTCTATGAAGTGGTATACTCTTTTTATAGAGTAAAAAATTTATGGAAACGTTAATAGAAAGTGCAAAACAGTTATCAGAATGGTTGGTTGTTTTATGAATCTGGAGTTGTGACCGAGTTGATGTTTTTCTTTTCAGGCCGATTATGACTTCGAGAAATACTGCAAAAGTTATGCTGAGAATGGGTAATTGTGCATTGTTTGTTTCTATGTAAAGCAAATGACAACCTTTTTGACCAATAAAACATGTCTTAGCATTTCATCATTAAAATGTTCTGTGATATGATGCTTTGAATATGGTAGGTTGTGTAACTATTGATCTCAAATATTTGATACTTTCTTTTCTAATGATATTTTTTTTTACTTTTCAGTGTTCCATTCCAAGTGTGTCCTGGCACAGCTGCTTGGAATAGGTAGGTTTTCCCAAAATGTGCGAAAACTCTTTAATATGGGACATTCATAACTAAAATAAACATTTTCTATTTTTCAAAGGCTCATTGCATTACTACAAATGCTCAAAATTTTATTGATGTTGTTTTGTGAAAGCCATACTCTACAAACCATGCAAAAAAGCCAAAGCAAAGCATGATGGGATTTTCTGCAGTTACAGCCGTTACCCCCACCCTAAACTCTTCCGTCTATTGAAGCTGTTTATTGTACGTGGAGACCCCTGAAATAATTAAGTGGGCGTATAATCGGCAGTCAGCCAATCAAAATTTTTCAAATGCAATTTAAAGATTTCAGTCAATAATTCCCTGATTTTTAAAAATCGAATACTGCTGTGTTAATTTTTCTTGCTGAAAACATTTTGAAGGTTAATTTCTTGAAATTTTAGGTTTAAAGCTTGTTTACATTAGGCCTGAGTTGTTTACCTCTGTTACGAGCAGATGAGATTACGCTTAATCAACCCTTACTGGCTTTAAAAAATAAATCAGCCTTGGGCATATGAGGAATTGCAGCCGGCAACTTTTGATATGGTGACATACCGGCTTTCCTGGGGCTCCAGATTAAAAATCAGGGCTAGTAAACGCTCGGAAAATACGAGACTCGTGGAAAAAGTAAAATGCAAGTAGAAATTTTGGCTCACTTGTATCACTCGTACGGGTACCAAGCAGACGTTCAAAGGTTTTTTTGTCTCCACATTTTACGAGTTGCAAGTACGCCATCACTCGTATTTTCGAGCAGACATTTTCACCTGTGTCAAGTGCTGAAAATGCACTAATTCGTAAAGAAGTGTGTGCAAAAGGCGTACTGAAAATTTTTACTAATATTTCTTGAAAGGTTATTTCTATTGTGAAATTTAACAAAATGAAATTATACTTTTCTCGCATATTGTGTCCCAAACTAAAGAATTTTTTGAGGAATTATCTGACTGTGTACCTGTTAACGTGTCCCTGTCTATTTCCCACATTTCATTATAGACTTACGACTTCATTAGTTTTAATTTTAATTTCCATTAATAACTTTACAGTAATAATACTCTCATTTAGGTTTAGTTTTTCTCAATTTCTCCTCACAGTTTAGCGGGGTGTCCTGAGGCAGCTGTAACTAATATTCATAAGGCTGTGCAATGTACTCTCAAGTATGATGGTCAAGGAATGGTTGTCTGTGACTGGTCGGGTAAAGGTCACATGACTCACAAGACTTTCAGCTGGCCTGGTTACATTTCTTGTGCTGGGCTTGCCTGGAACTCTGCAACTACTTACGTAAGTAGCGACTATTAGTTATTGCGTTTCTCCATCAAAAGCGAGCCCCAGTGGTGAGAAAATGGCGGTCCGTGCAAATGAATTTGAAAAACTTCTGACTAGATTAATAACTGCTTGAAAGTCACTGATGCGTAGTATTGTAAAATTTGACCAATTGAGGACATAGTATCACGAGCAAGATACATAGCACCAATTAAATGCTTTATCATTTTAAAGTTCTATGTCATAGCTAACGTTATTTTAGTGAAATGTTTTGAGAAACTGTGGGTATTCACAACAATGTTAGAGTCCTTTGAAATTGAAAAATTGTCTCGTTTGGCAAATATCGTTGTCCGAAATTAGTGAGATTTTACTATAGTGTGGATATTTCTTGGTGACTAACTATTTACTTTCTAGTGTGCACTTCCTAGCTACGAACCAGTGATTCAGAACTGCATGTCTCAAAATTATTATCTGGAAAAAGACACGATCAACAAGATGAATTAGGTTTCAGATGAAAATAGGATACAAAAATGACATATAGAAGAGATTTGAATGAAGATGCTTTTCAGATGGCAATCTTGCAAAACTGAGGTTACAGTTCTGCCAAATAATATTTATCTGTTTCATACTGATCTAGACTTCTCTTCCTTATGTTACTGGTTTCTAACTGAGTTCTGAACCTGGAAGGACATCTTCAGTTTAGTCATGGATTTGATGGAGCTAAAATAGCTTCAGCAAGACCCTGTTTTCTTATAAGGGCAGAGGTCAATTCTGTTAAAAATATGAATAGTAAACACTCGGCTTTTTCTTTACCTTAGCGTCTCATTGTGCTGAGCTTATTAGCTACATTGTTCACCATCTTGTTTTTAGGATCATGTCCAGGGGAATCTCCCAGAACTTATCAACAAACATGTGCTGAATGATTTTGGATCCGTCACTGGACAAGTTTTAATTGAGCTTGGAAGAGCGGAGACCTATGTTTTAAAGTTTGCTAAGCAGAAAGGTATCAACAGAATTTTAAGTTGATCTTGTTTATAAGTGTTAGGAAGACTTTACTGTTTTTACAGTTTACTGCTCACTGTTTTTTCCCGACTTGTCACCAACTCAAGTTTCAATATCACCAAATTTTAGTGTTGCTAGGTAACACGCTTTTTAAGAGACTGGAATCCTAATTGCATGTTTAACAGATTGGGGCAGTTACATGAAAGATGTCTTAAGTCTTAATCTGTTGAATATTCACATGCTGCCAGCAGTATTGTTCAGTAAGTATTATGTGATATCACATGTGATGGCTAGATGTCGCCGTTAGCAAGCGGATATAACTTTCGTGAAACAACCCAAGGGTATATGCATGGTTCTGTTTCTTGATAGTGTTACCAGGGATACTCTTGGTCTAATTTTGCAAAATTCCTAGTGACAAACAATGAAAACTGATCAATGAAATAACAGCAAAAAGCTGCGGTAGATTTTGTGTTTGTATTCATTTGCAAAAACATTCTGTTATTCTTGTGTGTTATTGCTCAAAACACTCGGCAACAGAGCTGGAAAAAATAAACTAATGCTAGCAGGAATTTTTCATTTTTTTCTGTGCCTTTGGCTTCAGTTGTAGTCGTCTCATTGCAGCCAATGACTCTAAAAGTCTCCCTGACGACCATGGCTCTGTGTTGTATCAGTTGTTGACACACCCTGACTCGGCATCTCTGGAATACCTGACGCCGGACGTGTTCCAGGTACGGCATTACATCGGCTAGAAACCCGCATTCCATCCTAGTAACGTACTTTTGATTTAGATCGCTTGCCACTGTCAAAGTAGTCTAAACAGGTTCTTTTCACAGATGAGAAGGAATTTCTGAGTTCGCAAAAGGAGACACTTCGTTATTTGTTGAGATCTCACTTGGTGCACTAAATGCACACCATCGCAAGCCAACATGTAGAGCCTGGTCTCAAGCAATTTAATGAACTGCCAGTTCTTTTGATGGCTTGAAATATTTTTTGATTTGACTGAGGAAAAATTTATGACCCATTTCATGATGGTAAGTGGTGTACATTTATTTAAAAGTTGCTTTTTGTGATGGAAGGCGGGTGTATAAACGCTTTAAAGTACCCACAAAATCCTTCTGGCATGTTTTAACGTACATTCATGTGTAATCATTTTTTAGCCTTCTTTATTAGCAGTGCATTTCGTACTCATAAATCCAATCATGCTCACAACAATGGGAACTGTGTATCTCCCATACTTCAGATGAGCACATAAATGGCGTTCCATGCCAGTGGTAGTCTTCAATTTATTGCAGTTGTGTGTCGGCTCTAGCTAACTAGCTACATAGGCCCCCTTAAAACATTGCTGTTCCCCTCTCCTAACCCTTACTGCTCTGAGATGGATAGGTCGCTATTTGTTTCGTTTTCCTCCTTTTCATTGCGGTAGTGTGCTCATTTTTCTGGTAACAAACGTGTTGTATTTACTATTGAAAAATCTTTTGTTAGATATTTTGAGTACATGTATTATGTCGATGACAAGAGAGGAAGCAAACAACTTAGTTTTAATTGATACCCGATCTAGATCTATGTTACCGTTGTGTGAATATGTGCTTTTCTTCTTGGATTACAAAACAAAGAATACTTGCAACTTCAAATTGGGCTAAAGCTTGAAACACAGAAATTCAAGCACTGCTGCTCAAGGTTACGAAAGAGTTTTCAGAGATAATTTCGCTGTTGTGAAATAATCAACTACTGACTGTTTCAGAAAGCAAGGCGGCACATCAAGAAGTGTCAGAGTGAACTGTCCAAGTCTAGTCTACAGTGTTTACACGGCATGCATATGTTAAGCGAGCTAAAACTGACATGTGACCTGATGTTGTGTGCCTGTAGGTAAGTCTAGTCTACAGTGTTTACACAGCATGCATATGTTAAGCGAGCTAAAACTGACATGTGACCTGATGTTGTGTGCCTGTAGGTAGGTGTAGTTGACAATATTTACATGGCATCCATATGTTGAGCAAGCTACAACTGACATATGACTGGTTGTTGTTAGCCTGTAGTCTAATCTACTTTGTTTTGTTGAGGGAGTTACAACTGACATGTGATCTATTGTTGTGTGCCTGTGGGTAAGTCTAGTCTACTGTGTTTACCTGGTATGCAGATGTTGAGCGAGCTACAACTGACATGTGACCTATTGTTGTTGGTAAGTTCTCACTCAGTGGTTTCTTTTGCAGTGGTTTTTGTCTGTTACAGGTTTAATGAATCTCGCTTCTTCTCAAAGCTGCTGCAAGCCATGTTCTGGTTATGCGCCCACATATTTATATGTGGACGCATTATGCCGTCATCTCTGTCCGTCCGTCCGTCCGTCCGTCCGGGCGGCGTCCGTCCGGCGTCCGCTGCTCTATCTCCAAAACCCTTTAACATACGTTCATGAAATTGGGCACATATGTTCCATTCATGAATGGGACGGCATGTGCGAACTTTCGGACGGATCCGACTACCGGTGTGCCCCCTAGTGGCAATTTTAGTTTTTTACGCTTACCTTTGTATCTTCAAAAGTCCTGAACGGATTTTCATGAAATTTGGTATGTAGGCACCTATTAGTGAGATGACGCTATCCTACTGTTTTCAGATGGATTCGACGTAGTTTGCGCCACCTAGTGGCCATTTTTACTGTTTTCGAGTCTGTATTTTTGCGTCCACCCCTCTATCAACCAAACCGCTCAAAGGATGATTGTGAAAATTGGCGTGTATGTGCTTACTATAAGGAAGACAGCTGACAATGATTTTCAGACGATTTGGACTACTGTGGCGCCTCCTAGTGGCAGTTTTGTTTTTTTGCGCCCATGGCTGTATCTCCCAAACCGTTTGCAGGATCTTTACTAAATTTAGCAAGTGTATTTATGTGATGTTGACAACGGACGATGACGACTTTAGGATGATTCTGATTACCGGTATGCCTCTAGTGGCAATTTTAGTATTTGCCTCTAGTGGCAATTTTAGTATTTTACATTGACCTCTGTATTTTCATAGGTCTTCAGGTGTATACTTTGTGTTACTTCGTGACTGTGAAGGAAAAGTTCCAAGTAGAAATTTGTTTCTGGCATTCTAATGCTGTGCTAATCTCGTATGTTGGTAAATTTGTTTTTAATTCTATGTTTCTGTGGTGCTTTAAGCAACTGGTGTATAGGATGTGCTTGTATTATGAAGATTACTCACATTTTGCCCCTAGCCTATTGAGGAGACAAGGACCATGCCTTTCCATTTTGCAAAGTACAACATACTACATATATGCCCTCTACTGGCCACTTTATGGTACCAATAAACAACCCTAGAAGGATACCGTATGCGGTGCAATTGTGGGCGCATTTCAACGCTCTGCGTTGCTCTTGTTTTAAATGATATCTTTCGTCAGAGGTGTTTTTGCTCTTTCAGGTCAATGTCATGGCATTAAAATTGGTTATAAGTAAATGCCTGAAACTTACTGCTGTGACTAGCAACTGTAATTAGCTAATAGCCTGATACATATGTTAGACTGTCAGATCTCCTACAGCCAAGAAATCATTTCCGATCTGAGTAAGGAAAAATTGTTAGTAGCAAGATGTGTTTTTTGAAGAACGAAGCTGGTTTATTACACCTTTAAAGCAAGTACATTTTTGCATGTAGCAATGTTGAAATTAACTCGTAACTTATTTTTTTTTCCACAGACAAAGAAATTAGTGTTGTCTAGGTGTTTTCTTTCAACCACATCAACTACTATTTTCACTTAGCACAGAGGTGTGTGAGTCCCTGACATTTCTAAAGTTGGGTTGATTAACTCGTGCAATGTGTTTCCAATCTTCATGTAAGAGGATTTCTTATTCGGCACGAACCTTTTGGGTGTCATCAGCAATTTTACTGAAGCACGTGATATTTTGTCAGTAGTAGAGAACACAATTTTTAATTTTTGGCGATTTCCTCATCGTTTGTTATTTGTTTCGCCAGGGTTGGTCGTGCATTGATGAACACAGGTAAAAACCCCGGTACCATGGCAGCTGCACACCCTGTTGTTAACCTGGGCGTCAACAATCTTCCTGCCACAATCAAGACAGATCTTGCCAATAGGTTAGTAGTATTTATTATTTTGACCTTACATTATTTATGTTAAAAAATCTCCAGTTTCGACTCCCTTTAAAATTTGGGACACAGAAATTCAAGCCAAAAATTAATTTTTCTTGATTTTGAAAATAGGAACATGGGTAATTTTGGTGTTTGTCATATTTCTCAAATATTGGACACTGCATTTTGTATGAAGAAAGTCTGAGAGAAAATCGTTGAAAGTAGCTGCCACCACAAAATTTGTCTTTGTCGTAATTCTTGAATTTGGGACAACCAGCATTGCCTTTTTATCCTGCCTTGAGAAAAATGATTAATTTCCCACTGTCCCTAACACAAGATACATTTGTACAGTTAAACTAGTTATTGAATAGTTGTCATCTGGCAGTTAGATTTGCAAGTGAAGTTCATATCTACATCTATCTGGTAATAATTCGGCAAAAACTCTGCAATTAAAGTAAAATTAATTGCCAAAAAATAATAATCTTGTTCATTTTTCAAGGGTTTCTAAGGGTGTTATGATTGCCCATAAACTCTGACTCAAAAAATTGTCTGGTGGTATAGCACTTGATAAAGAAGATTATCATTTATTTGGTACTATTTTTCTTCCATGAGAATTTTACTAAAATAAACTTTCACGTGTCTGCCATATTGTGACTTGAGTTGGTGGGATTTTAGCCGTACCCATTCGGATAGTTTCATGTTTGTCTTGTTTCTCCATTGCAGACTCCTAGGTCTGATTGACCAGTACCGCACAATGTGGCTGACCATTAACCAACCTCAAGGACTGCAAGAATCGTTGGTCACCCTCTCCAACATGTTGAAGCAGTTCCTTCCAAGTGACTTGTCAACAGAGTAACTGCTATGAATCTTCCGCACTAACCAGAGAAGGGATGCTTTAGGCTTAGCGCCTCAATTAGGAATCTTATAGAGTAAAACTTGTATAAGTCGCACAGCTAACTGGGACACAGCTCTGTGGTACAGTTCTTGTAGTTTATGTGCTAGGCCCTGGTAAGGTTTCACCTAACTCAGATATAATCTAGATGCGGTTGTATCCAGCTCATGTTAGTTTTGCCGTGTAGTAAGGTCCACTTTTCATTATAACGAGGCTCGTTTTATTACACTATTACGAGGATACACTATACTTGATGCACTTACCCGGAGTGAGGGTTCTGTATGTACCCTCTGACACAGCGCCACCTATACTGAAAAGTGGCCCTGTTATGATGAACAACACACGGAATTCCGTGTGTGGGCATCAATGCGCATACTTAAGTCGGAAGCATCATCACCACTTGCACACACCTTTATGCCTTGTACCTGTTTGGGCTTAAGCCACCTGGTTTTCTTTAAATTACTTTGATCACTGCCCACTTTAATAAAATACAGCTATTAAAGTCAAAGGTGGCGCCGTACTTGGAAACAGTAAACGGAAAGGGGTTTCCCAAATTTCAACTACGGTAATGGGAATGACTGAATGTTATGATGTGGTTTCATTACTTTAACCAATGAGAAGCCATGTTCAACAACATTTTTTAGCACTATGATAGAGTGTAGGTCTGTTTTCTTATAAGCTGTGCTATTTCCAATGTCAAAGCTGTAAAATATTTGGGTAATGTTGTTGAGACAAGTTTGTTATGATAAGTTGCTTCTTTTTTAACTATGATATTTTTTACCTTTCAACTGAGGTAGATGATAATTATTATGTAAGAGTTTTTACCTTGTCCCGCTTCATAACTCTATTAACATTAGTCTGGTGAACACATCTGTTATCTGGTTCTTGACAAGTCAGTCAAAGATGAGGTTAACTGGTGAATTTAAATCAACTAAAAGCATAAAAAATATGCTGTCCCTACCTTGAATAATGCAACTTAAATCATAATCCAGGTGATAAACGCAGGTTGTGATCACTATGCCCACTGCTCACAATGTCACTCGAGCGCAACGCTTTATTTTGGTTTACAGTGCATCTGTACTACCTCCATGGCTCATTAAGGTTATCGAAATGAGAACAGCATGCAATTGAATAAATAATTGTCTGAGAAAAAATTCCCAAAATGAAAGTAATGAGAGACAGTTTGAATTGTTGAAATACCTACATAACACAGATCGAAGCAGGCTGTAATACTAACAGTCTGAATGTGAGACTAAGTTTCTGTCATTTTGATTGAATTGTGTAAGAAAGTCTAGTTCTGGTGTTTGCAGTTGAACTCGTGTGGGCTGTGATCAGGTGTTGTTAATAGCTTTTAGAATTATTGTTTGTGTTTTTTTTATAGTTTTCTGCTGTTACTCAACATGCGGGTCAATTTCCATGTTTTTTTTTATAATACTTCACTTGTTTATAATGGATAATTACTTAAGTTATTTCTTTGCAAAGTCTATAGGCTTGTGGTCCTGTGTTCATTCCAGGTTCACCTGAGGTTTAAGCTGTTCGAAGTTGATGTACCATATATGGAATCTGAGAATATTGGGTTGTCATATTCAACTGGATTAAATACGAATTCAGTTATAAAATGCATCTTAAAATGTCTGTATAAGACATGTGACTGTTGAAAGCTTGCCATATGTTATTTAGCGCTGACTTGTTGCTGTACCTGTTGCCTGTTTTGTCAGTGACTGTATTTTTGTCATGTAGTTGGAGGTCTAGCTGAACTGTTTCCAAATATCCTTTGGGGTGTTTTGTTTTGGACTCTTCTGTTAAACGTTCAGTTTGGGTTTTATTTTACCAGTATCAGCCAAGTGTAGTATGATTGGAAACGTTGTTGGGAGTTATATACAGGAGTTAGTGCAAAAAATAAGACGTACTTTCCATAGAGCCTATTTTTTTGCGAGATCGCAGGAGACAACATGAAATCACATGAGAAGGCGAGTGTTTCGTGAGTATGGGGATATACTTGCGTGTATACTATAGTCGAAACTCATTATAATGAAGTCAAAGGATTTGTGAAATATGCCATTGTATGCTATAATGATGAAGGTATGTACTTCCGAAAAATCTAGCCCTTTAAACATGGTAGCTTACCTTGTAACGAGTTCTGCTGTAGAAAATCAGGACATTACTGAAGCATAGGTCCATAAGGCGGCAAGGTTGGAATGTTGAATTAGCCGGCAAATACACCTAGTACACCGTGCTGTAAGGGAATATTTCTCGCAAGTTGTTTGGTGGTAAGGAATGCGTCTGTGGGGGTTGATAATGGGGGTTTGATTTTGCTGTATTTCATTCAATAAACAATTTTAAAAAGTCATAATGCTTTTAGTATGCAATAGATCCGAAGTGCTCATCAGCCTGCTGTCATTGAAAGGGAATTAGATTCTGTGGGCCATGCTATAACAAATGTTCTGCCCCCGCAAGAACTGAACTGTTCATTTGCTACTTACGGCTATCAAATTGCCTAAACTTGTTCCTTACTCAGGTGTTATGTGGTTTATGGGTTTGCAACGACTGAACTCGGCGCATCAACGTCAAATGATACGTGAGAAGACTTGCAACTTGCACAGCCTGGTCTCCAGTACTAACAAACTGCCAATTCTTTCGAACCCTTAAAATTGCATCCTGAATTTTGAGACCAACTTCGTTACGGTAAGTGGCCTAAAAATCAAGGAGTGTTTGTAAATATATAGTCGCGTACATGTATGTCTGTAGCTGCTTGCTAAAATTTGTCCACCCAGCGTTAGACTTAGTACTTGAATAGGTTAGGAAGGTTTTTTGTTGTCTCCTCTGTTGTCAGTGCTAGCAACTGAAAATTGGAACGGTGTGTGCCTGATCGAATACAATGAAACACAATGTTGGACATCTGCAGAAAGCACTTGAAGTGTTGGTGCATTTTTTGACTTCCATGTCGTTCTGTAAATCATTTTCCGGTACACTGAAATGGGGTTATAGACAAATCCTGGAAACCGGAATTCGCTGTTTTCAAACTCATGGGAGTTAATCATTGTTTCTAATACACCGTCTTTCCGTCACTTGAACGCTGTCACGGAAATCGGGATACGTCTCTTAGATTACAACTGTTTGTTACGTATTTGTGTTTCGTTATCATCTTTTCTAAAACATGTAAGTTCGGAATCGTTCAAATTCTCAATGATTTAATTCTATTTATTCTGAAAAATGTTGACGTCTGGTTGAGGCGGCTAAAGCTGCCTTTAACAAAGACAACTTTGCTTAGACCTTTACCCGACCATTGTGAAATTGATCTCAAATTATGGTTTCTGGGCTACTAAAGATCTGAATGTTCGTTATTGCTCGAGTCCTGACTCTAAAATTAGTTCACTTGTCACAGCGTGTCTCATCGAGAAAAATAACGAACTCTCAAGTCTCAACCAAAAATCGTTTCTCGTCTGACATCAGTCAATGAATCCTTTGCCGTCTAAATCAAAATTTACAGGAACCGTTATAATAACCGCTTTGAACTGGGTTCGTTTTGGGAAGTTTCAGTTTTAAATAAAATGAGTAAAACCTTTTTTATATTGTTAAAAATGTCACAGAAATTTTTTAACGCAAATCAGTCAGTTAGTCAATAATTTTTACCGATGTTGTTCTTTCTGCACATGTCTCCCCACTACCGCTTTACATTCTCTGGTATTCAGGTGTACCATTGGTCTTGTAAAATCCTCCTTGGAACTGTTCACTGGCGTCAGTTGTCCTTGCCAAACCCCGTCACCTAGCTGGCTGTATGAAGACTGTCGTCAAAATAAAGCTACACTTTAGTTTACAGTTTTGTACCAAGGCTACCGATAAAAGTGATTACGAAGTTTCGAGTAAAAAAGAGTAATCACAATAAGAAAACGTCACAGAACATGTTCAATTTAAGGGCAGTGGGGGGTCAAAAGTATTTTTAAAGAAAATTCTAAATTTCGAAGAAGAAAGCTCATAACTAGTGTTCCGTTTTTTGTAAACAGAAGATAAAAAGGTGAGTTCTTTTTTCTGGTCGTCTTTCTGTTACGAATATCACTATAATTTCGTGCGTCTGACGAAATTTTGTATTGCCAATCTTTTTTTACAATAGACGTATTTCGGGTAAACACTTTCGGTCGCTCGTGTCCGCAGCCATTCACACGACAGCTGAAATCGCAGTTCTAACTGCAGGGCGCTATAGTTCCAAAATAATAAATATTTCAGTCGCTTATTGATAATATACACTGCTTCGCTATATAGGAACTTATTTGGGTATTACGTGTGCAACACTCTGGTCTACATCGAACCATTGGTGAGCAGACGGCGTTCACATGCTTGCTTCGATATGCATGTCTGTTTTTTCATATAGCTGCATAGAACCCATGCCCAGGCCAGGGTTCTATTTTTTTCTACTCTGCATCGACAGACTGGTGAAGTGAATTTTTTTCTACTCTGCATCGACAGACTAGTGAAGTGAAAACTGCCACAGTTAGACCTCCCGTTGGGAGTCACGTGTAGAGTCGCACAGAACCGAATACACTGACCCGCCATAGCATAAAGCTGAACTGTCTACCCAGCGCTAAGCCAAATCCCTGGGGTGAAATAGCAATTAATGTTTACTAAGACATCCGCTGTCTCGACTTGAGCGAATGCCTGACAGACAGCAGTACGAATTGGCGATTTGTAATAAAATAACAAAATCAACGCATTTTGTTGTTTTATAGCTCTGGTCAAAGCTAATAACTTCAAAAAGTCTATCCCACCGGCCAACAATAGTCCCAAAAACGAGTATTTGGTCCCAATGAGCTGTAAACCCACCTCACTCCGTCACAAAAAACTGCTTTTGATTTGGATCATTTACACATATGAAATTGCTCTCAGGTCAATTTAGTTGTGATTTTGTAGCTTTAATATCAGATGGATTATTGTGGCGGATAGTTCCACTTACATAATAATTTAGAAATTCCATCCACAGTGCATGCGCCAACTTCCGGACGTAGTCGCAGCTTGACTCATCGTATAGCCTTGGGTCTATATATAGTGACGGGCATAAACTGTAAAAACGACTTGTGGAAAATGATCATGCCTACTGGCTGGAAATATAATGATCTAGTATATATAACTGAAAATTATAACATAATGCGACATCAGTAAAAAAGACACTTGCCTTTGGTCGAAAACGTTACAGGCGTATGCCCTTCCTCGATAATTATTAGGTTAAAATACCGACGCCACGACACATGGAGGCAGTTGATAAAGTACCTGTAGGTAACAATAGATAAAATAATCGAGCGACAGGATGCCGGGGAATATGCATAGGACTAGAGACGACAAACAGGCACGGTAAATAAACAATAAAAGATAAATGCAATCTATGAAAAACAACTGGAAACTTGGCATGGAAAGCAAATAAAATCAAGCGCGCGCGGTGGGGGCTCGAATAAGCCCGCCATTTTGCGAAGCGGACAAAAGGTCCGCCTCGGAGAAAGAAAAAGACCGGAAAAAGTATTAAACGAGACAAAAGTCCATTAAAAAGGCAGAGACAACCAAAATTCGGCGACTGCAGAATTCATAGCTCTAACTCTCTCTCTTGAATCTTATTAAAAGGTGTACATTCTCAAAAATTCGAACATCCCATTTTTTAGGCTCATGGGTGCGGACAAAATGAAAAAATAAACAAGAGTAAAACATAAATAGTGAACTACATAAAAATAAAAAGGAGGGATTAAATAGAGTGATGTGCAGCTTAATTTGCTGGACCCGAGTTTGGTGACTGAAGCGGTTAAAATTCAAATTATACTGAATTTAGTATTTAGATAAAAATCAAAACGAATCATGAACTTTGCATCTGGTTGCACAAAAATGTCCCCAAAATCCGTACATTCTCAATTTTGTCTTAGTATTCGTTAATTGAAATTAGGCTAAATTACTTGAAAAATAAAAAGTTATCGAGATGTACAAATAGAGTAGTCAATATTTTCACACTGTTACCTGTTCACTTTTGACATGTTACTTTCTACCCGAGGGGTAATTATTTCTCAAATGAGATTGTCTCTCTTATCGTTACAACTAAAAAATGTGCTTTAAACTTTTTAAAACAACGTTTCTGTTTATTTTGAAATATTGCTGTGACAGTTATTGGTCCCTACTAAATTACCCATTCCGTGGTAGCAATTTGATGTACCCTACCATCAAAAGAGGGGGCGATAGTGTTCCTCGCGTGAAAAGGAAATGTCATTGGTCAAATTTGGAAGTGATGGCCAATCCTCCCTAACTGCGCATTCATAGGAATCATTGTCCATCACCGCATGGAGAAGTTTTTGCGGTTGAGTGATCAAGCGTTGCTGCTTTGGATGACCGGTATCCCACAATTTGTTTCGTGTGTGGCGTCTCAGACGCTATCCGTAAAAAGGTCAACGACTGTGCAAGAGGTCATGCCGTTGTATTGGCCAATGAAACATCACGTTTTGTCTGTCATTTCCATACGAAAGGAAATGACTATTTAGGTCACACATTTATCCCACTGGACGTTTACTGGTTCTGTACAAATGTTTCTTCAGTACTCAAAACATCAACAACATTCGGGAGTCTTCAACGACGGAACGAACAAAGATAACGAGGTATTTATTGCCGAGAACATTTTAAGTTATTTATAACTTATTTTCTGTCCTAAATACCTGGGTACAAGCCTAGGCCGCTGTTGGCACGGTTCCCTCGCCTCAGTTTTTGGGTTCTGATCAGGCGACGTACACATGATCGTCTGTATTTTTAGCTTGGAAGACCACTCGTGGTTTCCATTCATGTAACTAATAAGACCATTGTTGTACAAGATTATAAAATAGTAATAACACTGCCCATGAATATATATTTATGTACAGGCAGCTAACAATTATGAGTCGACAGAATGACTTATTCAGTGTTTGAGCTTTCAAGTTTTGTAGGCTACATTGAATTTAGTGTGCAGTGTGTGTTAATGCAAAACTTGGTAGGCTAGTGCTTGATCCCAAGAATACATTGCCAAGTTCACTTGGTAATCACATTCATGTTGACAAAAAAATTGCTCTGCACTAAAGATAAATTGCATAATAATAAAATAGTGTAAATTTTAACCAACTTTTATTGGTTTTTTCAGTTTATTGAGTTATTGGCAATCCCTTATTCACCTTCATTTTATTACTCCTAGGACCCAACCAAAACCATTCCTCCAGTAAAGAAGAAATTGAGTGATTGTGGTTTCAATAATTACAAAAATTCTTTATACCTGGGACTACGAAACAGTGTGTTAATTGCAGTTGAGACTGAACGACAAGTTTCGCCCGATGGCTTAAATAAAAACTAAAATATAAAGTTCAAGTATTCGCTAACTTGAGATAAATCATAATTACAAGTTCAAGCACAACAACATGACCTATAAATGGGATTTTATATGTATTTGCTTCTACACGGATGGACTAATTTACTCGTGTTCTGTAAGAATCTTACAATCTATGTGCTTTCATTACAGTTACTGGGAATTTGTTTTTGTTTCTAACTAAAACTCAAAACATGACAATGTCGGCAACGTAAGATCAGCCAATATGCCAAGTCCATCGATGCCTTGTCGGATATATCTAGTATACTCTAGATCAAAGAACATGTTTTGGAACTCCTTGTTGTCTTATGTGCTGCAACACCCAACAATGCGCCGTGATCAGTAAATATTTCAGCTAATAGTTACAGCAATCACTTTTCTGTTCCACAATATCAATAAACACATATGGTAGTTACCAAGTGGCAATTTTGGCTGCACTGTCCGCTTTTTGAAGCTACAGCATCGGAACGTCCTGCTTTTTTAACGTGATGCACATTATAAGAATGTCCCGCTATTTTGGCGTACATAATGATATTACAATACCATGTAATTAATGCCTGGATGCTTGTTTTTTGAGCTTCCTACACAATTTCCCATATTTCTCCTAAAAATGGAAAAATACAAAATAATGAGGTATTGGCGAGATAAATACTGTTTACTTAAGTAAATTTCATGTCGATCAGACAAAATATTTTACCTGTAGCATGAATAAGGTAGACTAAAACGTGCAGCAAGGAATATGTCAATAATTACGTAACAGTCATCTGCAAATCTTGAATATCGTGAGAATGGTTAGTCGGTGCAAGAACCGGGCTTCATATTGCGAATAGCGCTTGACAAGATCTATCCGGATATCAAATTTCAGATAATCTGTCAAGGGACGCCTGAGATATGGCACATTGAATAAGTTGAGAATACTAAATTATAGTGAAAAATGGGTGGCATTAACTAATGCTATCTATTCACTCATTAAAGTTTCGAAAAATCCCAGGGAGAGAGGGCTATGGCTCCTCAAATCAAAAAGTTAAAAAATGGCTGCCACAATGCCATCTTGTGTCTGATTTCAACCAAAAACCATTAGGGTTCGAGCTATTCGCCAGACACGTGTGTGCAAATTTCTATTTAAAATTTGATTACAAAACAACAGACTTAGAGAAATTTCTTTTCATCAAATAATGAAAAATGGTGTTTGGGTTGTGTTTCTAGGGATTAAACAAACATTTTCCTCATTTGCTGCATCCTATGTCTGGATATCCTGCTTCATCCTTTTGGTATTTGGCTACTAAGTAAACAATGAAATCATATAATACCCTCTGCTGTTGGATTTGATATACAGTGCAAAACAATGGGAAATATTCTATTATGGGGTTAAGTTCTAATTGCAGCATGGCTCAGCTACCTCACTAACTTTTCTGTCAGTTCCCCTTCATTCTCTGTTCTGATGATGAATTAGGGTTCTGCTGAGCTGTTTGAGAATTCCGCGTAATTTTGTCTGAATGCTTAGGCTTGTACTTTTTTGTGTCGAACTATGGCAGTTGTTTTACTAATTAAATGCATAATATGGCTGACGAGTGAAATTCTATTTTGTCAATTTTCCCCAAAATAATTTTTTATGTGTGAATTAAGTAGATAATTGTCGTTCTCACTAGCTCTAATTTGGCACTGTGAAATCTGAAATCATCGGTTACCCTGTGCGGTAGCATTTGGTATAGTGTATTGGACAACTCACCAGCCTATGATCTGAGAACCAGTCATTCACTGGCAATCACTACAGAGAATTTGCGAGACTGTGAGAGTATCCAGCAGTTAGTGTATATCTGTACCTGATTGACGGGGCAAAAAAAGAATATAATAATAATAATATACCGGTAGATTGCATTGTATCAACACTTGGGACTTGTGTGCAAGTCAAAAAAGTATTTATAAGTTTTCTCTTTAAAGCATGCTATCCAATGTTTTTTTTTGTGAAAATGTTGCTGCAATTTCTGGGTGTCACGTGGAGAAAGCTTAGTCCTTAAATTGGCTTTACTGTTGCAGACCAAAATAAGTTCATGATCAATAGACTTTCAACAAGACATAGCCTGAATTTGATTTGTGTGATGAGAAATTGATTTTATACTAAGCTTAGTAGTAGATGTGGGTTTATTTTTTCTGTGGGGGACTTCAGTGTCAATGTGCATGTCATATGTGTACTTATTCATTGCTGTTCATCAGCCTTGTACACATGTACTTGTTTGTTTTAGGATCTGTAGTACTAGCACATTTCCCTCCCCCATCTCTGATTATATCCTCTGCATTTTTGCATAGTGTTGGCTTGATTTTAATTTCAATGTAGACTGACTACAGTATTATTTGTGAATTTTAGATATCTCTCCCAAGGCTGTGTCTAACCACTGACTGACACTGATTACTGATTCTGCACCTGTTAAGCCTTAAAGCATTTTCCCATTAGGGGAACTTTAGTTTTAAGCCTCATCGAAACTTGGGTACCTTTCACACTATTTTAAGCGAAGTTTTGCTTGCAGATTATCTATCAAGAGTTAACCTTTCCCATTTACCAAAACTCCGGTAAAAACCAAGTTTCGCTTTTAATGGGAAAGTGACTTTAGATAGACATGGTTTAAAAACAATTAACTGTTCCTGAATTGCTGAACATCAGATACTGGCAAAATGAGAATACCCGTCCATGTAGAGATAGGGCTTGAAAAAGGGATGCATTTGTAGGGAGGTTGTTGAAGAAGTCACGTTTTCGGAGAGTATATTGGTCCAGAAGGTCAGTTTTTAAAACCTACCCTTCTGTAAATTTGTGTAGATGGAAAAGGTATCATGAATAGCAGTGACTTCTTTTGTTGGGAATTTTGTCGTGATCTTTTTTGCTGGGAATTTTATTAGTAACATCGACCCTTTTGTGGGAAATTTTGTCAAGAAGTCGCCTTTCTAAGTGCTTCACCCTGTATGCTGTACTTGTTCTGTGGGAGTGCCCCACGGCATCAGTCCAGAATTTGTTGAGTGAGTTTCACATCAAGGTGTATCTATCGATGTATAGTGGTTCGTGTAAAATTTATGCTGATGTGAAATCACAACCATTTTATTTTGAATAATATAATGTGCTGAGTTTTTGAGAGTTTACGGTGCATGAAATGTGGAGGTGTTTTATTGCTATCAAATGCTAGTATTTTATCAGCTCTGTGGAGAAGGATGAGCTTGAGATTGGTTGAAGAGTGTTTGATATTGGTGTACCCCATTATTGATAACTGATTCTCTTTAGTGTCATTATTGATAACTGATTCTCTTTAGTGTGTGCCTGTTTGTGGGATAAAATACACAAACTCAGTCTTAGTTTTATCACGGAGTTGTTTAAATAAAAGTCTATCATAGTTTCATGTATTTTTCGATACATAAGTCAGTGCTTTGTCTAGAGGAAAGAAAATAATCTTCCAGTTTGCTCTTAAATTAACTCTGTATTCATCAGTTGAGATTAGACCAAATTATGAAAACCTAAAAAGATATCAAGATGTACACCTACGGTTAAGATTTTCATGTGTTACCTTTGAGGTATATTAGGGTTTTTTGCAGCTGAAAAATGAGTGGCTCATGTAACATCAGGATACTTTCTTATCTTCTTACAATTGATGTTTAAACAAGCTTTATTAAAAGTTTTATTTTCTTAATTTTGAAATATTGCGTCTCCTGTGAGGTTGTCCACCTAAGTCTATGTGTACCGTTTAAATGCCTTCTAAAGGGAACTGGGCCACATGATTGATTTGAAAAAAAAACTCAATTCAGTCAACAAGTTTTGGCTCATTGCCACCTTGTATCCTTCTCTCTGGTCTGGTAAGTCATGTCCACGCTACAAACAACTTACCCTGGAGTATCTTGCCCCGATCAGCCGTACCCACATCTGATGGCACTGTAGAAATTATAACTCTGCACTTTCGTGTTTTTCTAAAAATCGTTGTTCACCATTTCCATTTTTGCTATTACATATCTGGATTTCTCTCCATCGGTTGTTCCAGAATACTAGTAGAGGATTATTTACTTGATAAAGTGATGAGTAAAATGAAAACATTAAAGCACAAAACTGCATGTATCTGTACAAGTGTGCAGCTAGTAATTACATCTTGTTGATGGGATTGTCACCACACTGCAACTTGTGCCGGGACTAGTTACCCTTGAACAAATCACTTGCAGGCAGTAGTCTGATATAACGTGCTTGTATTTTGAGAACCAGTTTGGTGCTTGTTGTTTAGTAGAGAAAACTGGTTCTAAAAATTCGGACATGTTATATCAGACTATCGCCGTCGTTGCACACGTGTCAAATGTCCCGGATCAAATAGCGTCCACACTACTACACCTAGCGATAACTTGTTCCCAAGTGAACCTTATGATATGTTCCAGGGTCATTTGTACTGTGGATGGCACATTAGACAGCAAAGAATTAACCTTGCGCCTGTAATATTGTATGCTTGGTCATGGCTCATTCTGTGATTTCTTCATTTCAGATGTCAAAAGGTTTTGCTGCCAGAGGTGGACACGTAAGTTAATAAATTTTAGTTAACTCGAGCAGGCCTGTATGCTGCGAGTCCTAGGGATCTGCGTGTCATTGTCACATTACATTTAACATTCAACTGGAGGGATTTAAACTAACCCCAATGTATGTCCATTGGCAAACCCTTGGTAAAAATAAAATATAAGTATAGTAAAGTTATGCAGAATCCTAGAAAATGCCCAAATTTTGCACTTCAGTACGTCACTCACTTTGTAAGAAGGGCTATCAAAATAGTTTTTTTATGGTTTTTGTGAAAAAATCGGAAGTTTCGTTAAACGAAAATGTGATGATTATTTAGAAAAGTGGTAACACAGTATTATCAAACAAAATTTGGTCATGTTATTGAAGCCATTGTTATGCTGGTATAAACATACGTTTTTGTTAAATTTTCTAAAGTGACATGGTCACCCGACCCGATCAATGGCAAATTAGTATTTAAGTAAAAAATTTTTTGGCTTTTCCCTTTTAGAGAACATGTATGTCTACCAAATTTTTGTGTGGCCGTCTTCCTCAATAGTCAATACTACAAGAAAACCCCTGTTCATTACTCATGCCTTTGCAAATTGTTGTATGGCAATTTCCAGATGACAGTTGACTCTCACTTGATTGAATACAACCTACCTCGTGTGTGAATAATTCAGACTATCGTATGAATTCATTTTGTTGCTGGCAGTATCTGTCTTCCATTATCCTACTTCACTGAACTGTTTGTTTTGCTAATTATCAGGTATAAGACAAGATATTGTCAATTGTCAAAAAAAAAATCAGTGAACACTGTACATATAGGTAGGTCATCTGGTAGTTGTAGTAAGCGTTGAAAAAAATATGATATTCGAATGAGGGTCAAAATTGGCTACAAGGTAATCAAGCGCTCATCTTTCTGAGTATATTGGTATCTGGAGTTTTATAATACTTGGCATTACTATAAAGCCTTCCCCTTCGGTCTAAAAAAGCGAACAATTGATGAAGGCTTTTTCAGGGATATTCCTGACTAGGTCTGAACCTGTGTCCTTTAGGCGCACCTGATGATAAAAACTGTGCCTTTTTCAAAAAGTTATGCCCAGCAGACTTAGTGTAATTAAAGTGGTAACATTTGAAACAGAAACCCCAAGGGCAATTGAAATAAGAACAGAGTCATGTTTTACCTGACTGACTGTAAGTTGACTACAGTCTTGCATTTTTAGAAGTGTTGTGTTTTAAAATAGAACTTTGTATACTAAACCAACTTTGACAAGTGATGGACATCAATAAAGTTATGGCAAGGTACCACTGCAATTTTAAAGCACCAATGAACCCGCCTTCCATCACAAAAAAACAACCTTTGCTTCAGACCACAGAGCATGTAATATGAAACTGGTCTCAAATTGTCCATTGGTAATTTCAGCGACTTTGAAAGAACTGGCAGCATTTTTAAAAGTTGTTGAGACTAGGCTCTACAAACTAGCTTGTATGCCAAGGTTAGTCTCGAGGAAAAACAAACTGTCAGTTCCGTACAAATCCAGAAATTTCTTCTAATATGTAAGGAACAAGTTGAGAAAAATTTTCATAGCTGTTAGTGGTCTAAATGAAAAGTGGTCTTAGTGAAAAGTTAGGAAAGTGAGTTCGTTTTGAACTTAAGAGTTTTTAATGTCTTCAAGTTTTTATATGTCAAGACCCAAGTATATAATTGGATAGTACCCAAGATGAAATGCTTATAAATAGAAGTAGAATTGGGAATATTAGAACAACATATTTAGAAATTTTAAGCATTGAGTGTGGTTTTGGTGACAGCGACATTAGTTGATTGCTTCGATGGTACCAGAGATTAACATTACCATTCTCTATGCGTTGATGCTCCACTGTTAAAACGGCCCATTTACTGCAAAACTAAATGTAATTTTAACTTTCTTTTAAAAGGGCATTTAAGTGTTCTTACTAAGGAGTGTGGGCATTATTCCAAATGAGCCATTTGACCACTTGCTCTGAAGCGTGTTCAATAGAGTGAGCGCCCGCTAGCGATTTCAGCACCCTTGTCCTGAACAGCTGTGTTTTGTTAGCGCTCGCAAACAACCTCGAGAGCATGTTCGCTTAGATTTCCAAGATGGTGTCCTTCCGTGAAGGCTTCACGTCTGCAACATATGAACCCATTATGGTTCTGCAACACGATAACTAACCTCAAAAGTTGACTGACTCATCCGAAAGTGCGACTTAAATTGCGGGTCGCTGTTTCCTCGACGTAATTTTAGATTCTTGTCGTTCCAAAGCCTTCATGGTTGTTGTCTTGGGCTTCCGGTATTAATATTGGCAAAGATTAATCATAGTCATCGCTCAGTACGCCATAGGAAGGACTGTTAGTGTTAAGCTCATCGGCTAAGACGTTCAACACAATCTGCTTCAGAGTCGCCATACTGGATCGCACAGTTAGTGCTCACAGCTGTTCAGGAGCTGTTCCTTGTGTTCGCGAGTACACGCTAGCGGGCGCTTACTCTCTTGAACACGCTTCAGTATAACTGGTCTGGTCCTGTTCTTTGCTCAGATGGGGAGTGATGTCTAACAGTTCATTAGTGCTTTAGAGGCATAAAATAATCTGCCTTGACAAGCCAATATATTGACCTCCAGTTGTCAAGCAATTAAGAATCTCTGGTTCTTCTTAAGCTGGGAAATGTTCTCTAGTCTGACTCAAAAACATGTTGTGACCTGTTTCGCAGTGTCTGTTGACAAAAGTTGTTTTTTGTCTTGTGACTTTGGCTTTTGGTCTGTAATCAAGCTGATTACGTATTTCTGTCTTTTGGCTTCATATTGTAGACAGATTTTTCCAACTTATAAGCCTTTTAGCCTGTTTTCATGGAACAGGCTTGTGGATCCATAGACTGATTTGTAGACAACAGTTAATAGACCAACTCATCAAGAAACAGCCAGGGTTTCACAGGCGCGACAAACTCGTCATAAGGCTGGATCCCCCACCTCCCCCCCTCCACTGTCTCCCCACAAGTCTTCAAGAGTTATTGCCTAGCATTAGAAGCGCAGCATGTACCGTGTAATCACACTTCTAGCTTTTCTTGTGGGTGTCTAACCTCATGGGCAATCAGCCCAGTTATTTGAGGATAAGACAAGTGTTCTAAATCAAACACATTTATAGCTTTATAGCGACTATATCCCCTTATTGCAGATAAAATTACCAAGAGATTTATTACTGACATCTGGTGTCAGTATCGTATGGATATACCTTATGAATATGTTGTTAGATTATAGTGGAATTCCATGCAACCTCTGTTCTATGGAGAACTAGGTAAATACATTCAGATAACATCCTTGAGCCACTTAAAAATGTTCAAGGTATGGCTAGTAATTCGGGTTCTGACCGGGAAATACCAAACAGGCTGTGGGTTATGTGGGGCCTTATCAACTAGTCTGTATTAAGCCAAATATCTATAAAGCTATAGATTTTATCCGGGTAAAAGTGTACATTTTCTGAAATTTTAAAGCCTGTAGGATTTGATTTTTGTCTGTGGGGGCATTATGTAGTTGTCGTTGATTCTACCACTTCTCTGGCCCATTCTGAAGTATTTGGATAATTTTTGATTTTCAACTTTGGCAATTGCATTATGGTGTGGATTTTAAAATTCTATGTTCGGGGCACAAAAACCATGAAATGCAGTGTGTCTATTCTCGTTAAGGTAACATAAGAAACTTGACTATGGCATCTGCCACAACTTATTACAATTAGGACATCTTTACTACCAGTATTTAAAAATTAATTAAACCTCTGCATGTGGGCTCTTAGATATATCTGAGTTCATTGCAGTAAAATACTGCTTTTAATTAATTTGCCCATGTAGTAGAAATACAAACTATTCAGACAACATGACCTGGAATTTCTTGTCATGACAAATGGGCAGAATCCAAACTCATAGTTTTCTCTCATGACAGAGAATGAAGGTGAATCAATAGGTTAGTTAATCAGGTGGTTAAGCCATTCTGTTGTTAGAATTATGCTGCCCTAATAGTTATTACCAGTCTTTTTGATGTTAACGGAATTGGAAGTTGTCAAAGGGAAAGGTATTTTGTCTGATTGCTTTTGTCTTGTACTGTATGTGGGTCAGTTTACCACATGATAATGCAATGCAGTGTGCCACCATGAATTTTAATCCACATACCTTGCAGTCCAAATCACACATGATCTCTATGGGTCTGTATCGCCATGTGTGGGAATATATCCATTTATTATTAGGGAGGATTATTATGAGGGAGGAAGCATTGCCTTGGTTTGAAGTCTACAATCTCTGAGTGTTTTGTTTCATTCCTGTACTTGTCACAGTTCACGCCCAACCCTAGTAATTCCCCCTTTTAAATGGCCACATTTGATTGTACAATACAAGACAAGTAATCGTACAAAATACCTCAACCCCAGCTAATTCTTTTAAAGCTTATATGACAGGTAATGACTATTAGGCTAAATTTTAATTATAGAATGACTAGGCCACCTTACTAACTATCTTGTCATGAGGGAAGGCTACTCCTAGATTTCATGATGGGGATGCTGCGTTATTTTGTCTGAATGATTTGTCTTGTGCTATGGGTCCTCCCATGGACATTTGGGATGTTTAGTTCCTTAAAAGTGAATGTCTACTTTTCACTACTAAAAAAAATTGTTTTTGAACCCGTGCCACCTTGATTCAAGCGCCCTGTAGATTCTGGTAGTACAAGTTAGCATTGTTAATAAAACGATTGCGCTCTTTTTGTTCTGTTTCTGTATTAGTACTTTTTATCACTGTTAATAAAAAATGTTTTGTAGATCACTGTGAAAAACTAGGACAGGAAATAGGTAATTAGTATTCGGCAGCTGCTTTGATACCCCGGTTACCACAATCTATTGCGCTAAGTAATAAGTAGGAAACAATGTATCTCAACAAGGCACGTGAACACTTAGCTACACGGGACAAGAGGATCCTGTTGAAAAAACGAGAAAAATACGAAGAACGAGAGTTGCAGAAGTCCGGAGCTGCTGCCGTCAGCGAAAGTAAAAGAGAACCATTGTATGAAGAGCTCCCCCTGGTGTTGGAGATTCGTAAGAAGGATGAAGAGGTTGTCGTGTACCCAAGCGAATATCTGGGGTCATACCCTTTGAAAGGTCATGATGACAAAGACTTGAGACAGGAGGCTAAGGAGAAAATGATAGAGGCTAAGAAATCAAACAGGAGAACTTTTCATGTAATTCTCATTGTCTCCACAGAGGGCATTGTTATAGCCGATACGGAGGGTAAGAAGGTATACAACAGTCATGCAATTCATCGTATCTCGTATGCCTCTGGCAGCGCGGAGAACCTTATGTTCTGTTACATAGCACGCGAGGCGAACGAAATAAGGCAGTACTGTCACGCGTTCACTATGGGCTCGCGAGAGAGAACAGAGAATCTACAGAAGGCTTTTGAGCGTGTCTTCCGCAAGGCGTTCATCAAGCAGTCGAAGCAAAAAAGAATAAGTAGCATCGTCGAAGAACAGGTGAAAGTACACCTGGAGAAATTCAAGAAGCTTTACCAGGAGCGCAAGATGGAGAGTAGCGGCAAAGAGGGGAATACGTCCAACAGTCACAGTAACCCTTTCCGTCATGACAAAGACTACGTGATCGATCCATGTGGCTTGCCATCCTATTTCCCCATGATGTCCCAAGATGAGGCTATTGAGGTGCTCGAAGACGAAACTTTTGGGGCGTTCATCATTCGCGACAGCTCAAGGTTCCCTGGCAGCTTTTCGCTTAGCGTCAAAGTCCCAAATGACGATTCAGAGACTGAAGGGCGCGTAGCTAACTACCTGATTATTAGGAACGACCACGGCGTGCAGTTACATAACAGTAAGAAAAGCTACAAGAGTGTCAATACTCTGATCAAGCACTTGTCGAAGGAGTCGGACAGTTTGCCTTGCATTCTTCATCTACCACGCATCAACGTCAACAGTGTGTTAGCGGGATTCAATGTTCACCATTAGGAAGGAAGGTCTAGGTGCCTCATGGGATGGGGACTGTGTTCAGTCACGTAACAACTGACACGTAACAACTGTGTGAACAGTTAAATGTTATGATTTAATTGTGAACAAGTAATAATTAATTGAACTTACAAATCCAAGGCATTGAAGTACTTAATTTAATCATGGTTATAATATAGGGTTATTCTAAATAGTTTTTAACTTTAGTTCCCTACTTATTCAAGAAATTTACATCTGAGCATTCTGAGGTACAGTAATTGTTCATTGCACAAAAATAATTGTCAAAATTATCGTTTTTCCTTTTCAAAGGCTGATTGCCATATTGCAAATAATATCAACTTTGTTAAATGTTGTGTTATCTTCACAGTACAATCCAAGTTAATGTTAGACTGATGATATTTGTGGAAGAATTCGACAAAATAAAATATCACGTCTGCCACATTATGTGCACATTAGGTGAAGAATTACGCTACTGTATTTTTTCGTAATCTGAGTCTGTGTTAAGCTGAGTACTTGTCACCTTCTATCATTTGATAACAGAGGATCCATGTTCCACTCAAGTATTTCAAGGCAATTGCTCCTTGGTTTCACCCAAGTGTTCCACATATACTCGCATGTGCCTGGTTCCTGATGAAGATTTTTAAACTGTCCCCAACTTGGAAAATTTTTATTATAGCATAAGTTGAAAATCTGTTGATTTTTGGTTCAGTTAACTTGCGTAAACAGTCGCAATGAATATTCAGCAGATATACATGTATACATTCTACACCTGGTTAGAAGCTCAGCTACATGGAAATTAATGGGTCTGGCAGTGAATGAGGCTGTAGACATAAGTTGTAATAGAAGTTGGAAATAATCAGTGGCACAATCTACAGTGCCTTTGTAAGTATTATGTTATGGTGTTTGGTTCTTATCTTATTTTTGAAGTTTAATCCTGATAGGTTTTGACTTAAGGCCTGTTCATGCGACTTTTTTGCCGAAATTTTTGTGCAATATTTTATGGAATCAAGATTGTGGGAAAAAGTTGTCGTGTGAATGCAAAAATACAGTAATCCCAGTTTTACCAAGAATTTATTTTTGGAAAACACTCCAGATGCTGTTTTGGGTTGTTTTCACAAGCTTGATGATTAATTACTCATACCATACTCAACACAAAGTGCAAGATTGACGACATGCTCATCGCACTGTGCATGGTACAAGAATGCCTGCTTTATTTCCAAAAAGTTTCGAAATCTGCGTTGCCTTGCTATAAAAATTTGCTTTATCTAAAATGTGGTCTGACGCAGAAACTGAGTTACTCATCGGCTTGTGGCGGGACGCTGTAGTGGGTGGCCAGCTGTCTGGGACGAAGAAGGATGAATAGGCTTTTGTTAGAATCAATAACGAAGTTGAGGTAACGAGGCAAAATTCAGTTCTGTTCAATCACAAGACCTCGTAAATAGCTGCATTTGTATCAGCGGCGCATTCTTTTCCTTCCGTTGGTGTTTTTAGTCGACAGAAATTGCTGAATTGACAAGAGTCGCATGAACACTCGTGGATTGCGGAAATTTTGGTGGAATGGAATTGCGCATTTTTTCCCTCAAAGCGATTTCTCGTGTGAACGAGCCTTTAGTCAAACATTTTTGTGATTGTAACTGTATTTGGTCTAAAGTGCCGTCCATACACAGACTTACAATAGAACAAGTTACTCCTGGAAGGAGTTGTCGCTAGGTTAGAGGGCTGTATGGGGGCTATTTAAACTAGTACAACCTACCCCACTTGTGACAATTCATTCCACATTATCGAGGTGGGGTAACTTGTTCTAGGGTAACTTGGGCCACTTATAATCGCTGTGTGGCCACAAAAGTGGGCTAGCGGATGTAATTATCAGCTGCGGTAACATGCAGACGGGGATTCTCTTGAGCGCAGTATTGGCATTAGGTTTCATTTTGTCATGCACAGAGCGACAGTATCCGCCTTACCTTAGTTATCGAGTGTGTGTGTGTGTGTGTGCAAGCTCCACTTAAAAGTGGGGTAAGTTGCACTAGTGCAAGTTATTTTAGGGTAGGCTGTGTGTGGACGGGACTACAGACATGTAAACTTGTTGTATTAACTAATAGCTGATCCCTTTCTTATGCACATAATAGTTACAGTAATTTTCCACTTATTTCGCACAACAAATATTTACCAAAATTGTCATTTTACTACATTTAAGGAGTGACTCCCTGGCTGGAAATTAAGGAAATTTACCAGATGTTGCTTCGTGACATTTCCGCACTACAAACAATGCTTGTACTGAGACTAAAATTTTCTAATAATGATCTTTATTTTTTGTGGAAAAATGTGACAAAATAGAATTTCACTTGTTGACCATATTGTGCGTTAAATAAGTAGGATCACGGGATACATGGTCCATTGTCCTCACTAATACTGGAGTGTAGATAGTGACTGTGGAGCTCACAACATTGATCACTGGATTATTGTTCATTTCATTTATTGGATCTAAAGCTTAATTTGCTGTACATGAGGGTTATACTCGATGAAAAGGAGTAATTAACTTTATTAGGACAGAGTAGATGCCTTTAGCTAAATGTACTGAGAGTTCCGCGTATACAATGGCTGCCAGCCTGCCAATCTAGGATGCTCCTCTGCCAATGGAAAAATGCATCCTTTTAATGGTGTGAAATGCTTCAGTAAAGGAATTTGTCGCCATATTTGTAGCTGTAGTCATAATACACTACTGGCAACTATTCTTCTACATTGCTGTGCGCTATCTAAAGTGTATTACTACTACTATCTTTGTTTTGTTAATGCTAGTGTTTTTTGTATAGCATTTCATCTCATAGGTCATAGACTCTGAAAATGCCTCACATGTTAAAGATTAGTTGAGAGAAAAGGAGGTATGTGGATACGGGTATTTTGAGTGTAAGTCCAGAACATTCTCTCACTGGACGTTTGCTTCCTTTCCTATTTGGATCATTGTTTGTTCGTGATTTATTAGGCAATTCTTCAATTTACAACAATCCAAAATGGAATTCTCTCTGTCGAGTTTGTCAGAGGCTGAATTAAGTGTATATTATCAAAGCTTTACCAAAAGGTGTTCCGTGACAGTTGTACAGTTCAAAACTATACTGTGGTAACAGTGAGGTAAAACGTGTAATTTCTTAAAGCTGAGATATTGAAAAATAAAATTTGTGTCTTCCATAAGTGCAGAATCACTCTTCATTTTTTACTCTTATAGACCACGTCACCTCTAAAATACACAATTTTGTTAAATTGCCTCGTGGTTACCTGAATTGGGAAGAATCTAAGACATGCGAAACTTTCGAAACTGTGATGGGACTGCATTTCTGTTGCTGTTTGTGGACCCAAGTGTCAGCTATGTCATCAGCAGACCCCCGCATTGCTCGTTATTGTTAGTAGTTGTTCCCAGTGTAATGCTGACACATTCCATTCCAGGCTCACCATAGACGCACCGTTGAGGAAGAGCATGCAGGGGAGTACTACGTCCAGCGCCAGCAACTGCAGGCGGCCGAGGCCCACACTCACCTGGAACATCTGTGTGCGTTGGACATTGATTCAGAGCCTCACTTCATTCGTATGACTGGTATAATCTGTACAATCGGTATGTTCATTGGTGTCACTACCGGCGCCTCCGTGTGATCGTGTGTTGGAGCGTCTCTGGGTTGGCCATTGTTCAGCATTCCTGCATTCGCCACGTAAGACGAGTCTCAACAACTTCTCATTGCTTTCTCGCAAATTCTGCTGTCAAAAATGCTTTCAGTTGTTATTTGTGAGTTTGCTTTTCTCTTTGCATGTGTTCATAGATGGCAAACTTTGCTCAATAGATTCTAGCTCTGCTTATGGGGACCATTATCAGGGAAAGTTAACTAAAATGGGTAACTGGATAAAAATTGTTAAAACTACATTTTCAAACCCTGGACAATTAGATTAATGCAGTCACAAATTCATGCATTTGCGTTTTCTCTAAAAGTTAATGCTGCATTTCACCCTAATGAACTTGCTAAAAAACGAAAAGCGAATTACATTTTTTACTCCCATAAAATCTGTCTGCAATGCGTGCATCTGCCATTTTTGAATTCCAATCCTGAATATTAGGATACCGATTTAATTAGAGTAAAAAGCTTAATTCGTTTTTCATTTTAGCCTGCTAATCAGGGCAATGTGCAGCTTTAAGTTGAAGTGAAGCTTTGAAAGATGCGTGAGTGTGTGTGCAGACACCATTCAAGAGACTGAAACAAAACCCATGCAAAGTGTACAAGAAATCTTCCAAAGAAGCCACTTCTGTGGCCTTCTATTAAACATTAAGCTCTCCGTTCAATAATTAGCAGAATTCTTGAGTCATAAGAGAAACTTGTTGTTGAGATGTGTCGATGCAGAAATACAGAAGGCCACCCTGTTACTAACCTGTTACTTTGTGTTTATCTAACGTGTGCCGATATTGTTGTTCAGATTCTAGTGCCAACACACGGCTTGAACACTGGTGCCACATGGACATAGACAAACAGGCGCAGGTATTGCGTATGACAGGAATCGTTTGTACCATAGGTAAGAGTGGTGTGTACCCTCTCAGCAGTGACACTGACCCATTTCTTATTCCTACTACTATTGCGTCAATAGTTAAAACAGTAGAGTCTGAACACAACCCTCTCTGAGGTTTGGTTTCCCGTCGGCTTCATGAATCACAAGAAAATGAAATCTTTTATTCTTGTAGCTGGATGGAAAACAAAAGCATGTTACAAATGAGCTGTCAAGTTTGGAATCGGTTAAATCTGCCCTGTGTTTTGTACTCTTGGTTCAAAAAAATTTCTTTTCATGCAAACTTTGAACTTCAGAACCTCAGAGAGAGAGAGAAATACAGAGTTGGGCCCAAGACCACCCACCAAACTTTATTTGAGACGTGACTCAGCACGCTTTTAGTGAATTTTCAATTTTCATGTAATGTGATTGTTCCATTTTCGAGTCGCGTTGCATAAAGTTTTGTGATCTTGGTCCTTGGTGTTTTGACTTGCACTGCTGTCAACCAGTGGAGAATAAGCTCAGTTCACCTCACAGTGGTCACGCCCTGTGTCTCTCTGCTGGTCACTGAGTTATCTGCTTGATGACGAGTGTCCAGCTAAATTCGTTTAATATTTAAATGGTCTTTCAATGTTCTGAAATTTGTGCTTCAATAGATTCACCAGTAGCTATGCAGAACTTTTTTAACCCATCGTTTTGCCAGTTAACAAGTCCGAATGTCGTTCTCCAACTGTTGTCACACTGCCTGTTGGGCTTACACTTCTTACTAACATGCTTCTGTCTGCTGGGAAACTTGCACCTTTGCCTTGCGCTTTGGGTTTTGATTGTGGCAATTAGTATAACGAAAGAAATGAGGGGCGTTGTTCGTGCGATTCAAGACCGGCTGAGTTTTTGCTCTCAGGTAAGGAAAGGACCTGTAGTTGAATGCCTTACTGGCTTTGGCCATGATTGCAAGCTCTAAAAAGTAACTAACTAGATTGATATAGAACCACTCTTTAACAATGGATAGTTCTGACATGTCAGTCAAGCAAGGAAAATCCCGCCACACATGAAAACACACTTAGGTGAACTGCTGTCTTTGTCCTGCAAATGGTTGTGAATGAAAGCATTAAGATTGCTTCACAATGCACTTGAGCCACTTCTAATACAGAACAACTTTATGCGGAGAACAAGAGAGAAAGAATTCCCTATGTTTGATAAAAGACTTTAGTAGACTTTATGATTAGATGAATATAGGCTTAGATAAATCACAGACTGTTATCGGAGTAAAGTAGCTATTGATAAACAAGCACAAAATGGAAAAATTGACTTTCATTATGTTTCACTGATATAATTTGTTTAATTTAATAGCATCTTATGTGAATTAACAATTAACGTGAATCTAAAAATGTGAATAACAGCGAGACGTAGGTAAACGTAAACCCAGACACATGTTGATAATGCTGCTTTTTTGGCAAGTGATTCAGTGAAATCTGATCAAACTTCACGGTAGAGAATCTGCACCCTCGCTGTAGTAAGGACTTCAGTCATTTTGGATTTGGGCATGTGGTACGTCGCATTGTTGAGTATGGTAGACATCGCCTAACTGCATTGTTGGAACTATCTGTTAAGCTTAGGTATTAAAAAATAACTGGAGAATGTTTTTGCTGGTGGATAACATTAACAAAGCTGCATGGACATGCATGGTCCTTTTCTGAGCTAGATGCTACTTTGACTAATTTGTTTGTTCAGTAATTGAAAGCTTTTAGAAGCATTTTCGTGCCGTGCTCAGCATTGGACGCTAGTCTGTAGTCACCGTGTCCAAAGCTACATAATAGAGAACTTGAGTGGACTCCTTGGTAAGTTATTCTGTCAGTGTGAACAACATTGTGTCGTGGAACCAAATCTTTTTCGTTTGTTCATGTGCCATGTGGTTACAGGATACTGAAGATTAGTGAACTATTTGAAATAGTTTCTTGTTTCCGTTCTTCTATAAATCTACGATGCAGTATCCTATATAATTTTCAAGTATATACCCAGTACAAGAAACCAATTTTGGTCGTGACAAATAAAGGTAAGCCGTTTCTTAAAGATATTTAGATGTGACTGTAGTTTAGTCTTGTGTTGTATGTTTTAACAATTTAAGATGTGAAATATTCATTACATGTTGCTGTGTTTAACTGTACAGTTGACTTGTTATACCTCAATACCACTGTCACACCTTCATCATTTTTATGCGCCCACATATTTATATGTGGACGCATTATGCCGTCATCTCNTTTAACAATTTAAGATGTGAAATATTCATTACATGTTGCTGTGTTTAACTGTACAGTTGACTTGTTATACCTCAATACCACTGTCACACCTTCATCATTTTTTGTAATTGTAGGTAGAGTGATATTTTACGTTGATGTGGAAAATATTGGAGAATTATCTTGTTTCTCTTCGGCCAACATTTATGCAAATGGTCTTATTATGACCTGGGCTGAGTTGCATAAAGCTTCAAAAGTTATCCGCTGGACAACTTTGATTGTTGCATGATGTCAGGTGCATTGTTCAACAATAACAATAATGCGACGTCATTGTTGCTATATGACGTATAACTTTAATGCAACTGGGCCCAGATGTTTAGCAATGGTGCGACTTGCTAATGATTATGCAATATGCAAATGAGTTGATTGAGAATAGCAATCCAGGGCCCTATCACTATTTCAGCGCACAGCTTGAGCGCACACACACACACACTAATACCTGATATTCTCATGTTATGATCTGTCTTAGTCAAATTGACTTGTCTGATGTCATCTGTTATACTTGTGTCAATGTTATTTAATTATTCTGTAGTAACAACTCTGTCAAGTGCTCATGACTTTTTATCGGTTGAGGGTAATATCTGATTTAACGTTATGTTCATAATATGGATGAAAACTGTTACCGTATTCGCCGTAATAACCCTCCCATGCCCCTATAAGCGCCCCCCACGCGTTTTCAGACTTTGCTGAAATAAGCGCCCAGTCCACGATCTTGCACAGATTTGTACTTAAACCTGCCGTTAATCCAGACTCCACGGGAACTAACAGAGTAGAGACGCTACTTATAATACTTAATGAGGATTTCAGGTAATTTGCTTGAGTCGAAACCATTTTTATTTAAGCATTGAAGTCGCCATATCGAAGACGGCAATTTCGAGGCAGTCAGTCGGCGAGTTTTCGCCCTGGGATTTCAGCACAATTTTCTGTAAAATGATTGTATTTTAGCAGCAAAGTTTGATAGCAATGCACCACAGTTTTGTTGAAAGTCTTTCATAGATTACATATACGTCACAGAGCATAAATTTAGTGAATCTTAGCTTCCGATTTCACCCGTTTCGGAGACCGGGTTTCATGCGCCCCCCCTGAACCGAACTTTTCTAAGCGTCCTGGGCGGTTATTACGGCGAATACGGTACTTACCTGTGAGGTGCCATCAAATAACTATAAACCTTATACTGCTTAATTGAGGAGTGTTTGTCACATCAAAGCTACTGGTGTTGATTTTTTGGGTGCTTTCACTCAACACCACTCTACAACCACTTAAGTATTTAGTATTTGACTTAGAATATGGCCAAACTTTTACCTTTCATCAAGTATTTTTATCTGCTCTGTCAAAAATTGGAACAATCTGGTTCAGGTATCTGGTTTAAAAAGAATGTACACTGAGCCATGGTTTAGGTGATTGTGACTGTGAACATGAAAATGAAACATTGCAACTTTTGTAAACTTGACTATAACCTGGATTCAGGGTCAATGACCTTTTTCACACATGAACTGTGAACATAGTTTGGAAATCTGAAATGTTGTTTGTGTAGTTTCACAATAGATAGATGTCTGCTTTCTTCATGGAGACAGATCTTGGGTACATTTTGTCAAAACTTGTATGCCCTGTTGTAGCTGAGACAGTCATTGGACGCTGGCACATAACTATGAATACAACACTGGGTTTTCTATAAAACCAAATAGCCTCAGTTGTAAACTTGATAGTTGCTTCCTCATAGTCACATTTAAGGTTATCTCAAACTTTATTTAGCGACCTTCATTCTAACTCATGAAAACAATCTGGCTATGTCACCTAGGAAAAGTGTATATTTTGCGAGAGAGAAAAGATCGGAGATTATAAAAATATATTTTATATTCATGTCCCATTATTATTTTTGTGTTAACACCCTTTTTAAGTCAAAAATTCATTTTTAACAAAGGTGCTCCATTTCAAAATAACCCTAGGTTGATTTTAGTGCACCCTTTTTACTTGAAAACTTCACAATTTACCTCAAAAAGCTGTTAGGAATTTCTGATTACTCATTTAGTTTTGTTTCTATACCAAATTAGCTCGCAAAACGTAAGTTTTTTTTGTAAAAAATAGCAGTTGTATTCGTCAGTCTTATGGTACGCAAAAGCTAGGTATTTAAAAGAAAAATGCTAACACCGTTTTTGAGATTGATGAATAAATAATAAAATTGGAAAGTTTCAATGAAATTCACTGACTTTGTTTTCAGAACTCGTGTTTCTCAGTTCAAATCAAATCAATTTGCCAAAGCCGAGAAAAAGCGTAAAATTTCGCAAGTCTTCAAAATAGGCCGGATATCACTTAATTATTCTATGAAGACTTGTTTTTGGTAATCATAACCTATACATGCCTTAACCATGTTTGCTATTTCAACATTCGCTCGCAATGTCAGTGCGTAATTAACTTAATTTTTCTAAAGCATTTTACATTTTAATTTTATGAATGTGCCTCGAGTCAAGCTAGGTCAAGGCTGTTAAGTAGGTCACACACGCGCTGGGTAGACTGATATGAAGTCAAGTACGAAATGGACAACAGAAATCGAGTCTGGTTAAAGAACACCTTGAGCATGAGATCGAAACCGTGAAATCAAATGTTAAATTACCGATCAAATCAATGAATTTGGGTGAGGATTTATCTCTTTTCAAAACTTGCTGTGTTCGTGAACACAAAGTCACAGAGGCAGTGCGGCGACTTGGACTCGTTGTTTTCGTTCTCAACGATCATGTGCTTGCAGACGCACTACTCCCTCAGGATCAAAACTATGTTTTGTCTTTGTTTCCCGTGGCATGTTTCTATCCTATGTACACCTTCTTGACTCGATATTATGGTGACTCGCTGAAAGGACTGAAGATACATACGGAACTGATCTAAACTGATCTATGCCTGGCGGGAGATTCAATTTGAGTGACACCCCTGTAATCTTTGACCTTGAATAAGTAGTGAACAAATTTCCACTCTGTTGAAGGTGGTTCTGCTAAATCTCTTTTTCTTGCTACGCAGTATATATTTCGTAACTGAATTTCCCCGAGATTGAAGATGAGGTATTTTGCTAGACATACATGAAATATTGTAAAACGGCCAATATTTATGAATAAGGGTTGAGATATCCTTAACCACCACGTTTGTAAACCACTTGAGGAACTGTGTGCATGTAAAATCAAAGTTGTGACCGTCTTGGCTAGGACTGGGTCATATGACCTTTGATAAAACCTCGTCCTGGCTGGTCACTTACGTCTGCTAATGAAGCCTTTGTTGGCATGTTTCAGGACCAGCATGCAACACAGTGCCCATGTTGGAAGAGATGATTATGGCTGGGATGAACATTGCTCGACTCAACTTCTCACACGGATCTTATGAGGTAACTCACTGCTGGGATTGAGTACTACTGCACAAAACTGCTTGTTTGAAATCTGCTTCTCTTATGTTGTGGTCAATCCACGATAGCTTTATTTATAGAGAATTTCCTCTTGACTTGTCATTTGATATGTGTCCTGCAGTTGTTCACACCTTTGAGAAAGAACAGTGCTTGGGACACTGGGTTTTATTACACGTTATAGTATCGTTATTTCACATCGATATTCATCTTTTTATTTTCTTGTACTGTTTTACTCACACATTTCCTCCCTTTGTCACGACTTAAAATCTAAAGTATTTTCCCGGTTGGTCTACCAGCAAAACTTCAACCTTTTCCGTTCTATGATTATAGGAAATTATTTTTGTGGGCACAATTGAGTAAAAAGTGTTAGGCCACCTAAACATTTGTGCGCCAAGATTCTGAGCTGACAACTACGATATCATCGTGTCGCACCCAGCTTGTCAGCTTCTTAGTTTTGGCTCACTGTGTAGTGGTCTAACTTTACTACCATTAGAGCGATGAATGGCAGCTGAAACAGCTCCATTGACATTGAATAGTGATTAGCACAGCAATAGTTTGCAACTAACTTAAGGAGGAAGTGTGACAATGAAGAAGAGAGGGCGCTGTGGTATGATAGATGTGTTACAGAGAAATCTGTTTTAGCAAGCATCCAATTCTGATTTTTTCCATTCTGTGAATTAGCAAATCGTGTTTCACTATTTGTTAGTAACAAATAACATAAAAGACATGGGAATTTCCTAATTATTTTTTTCGCTGAATTCTGTCGAAGATCCATTTTTGTTGAATTAATACAACTTGCTACGTTGCCATGTTCATTCATTTGTTTCTCAAAACTGGAATTAGAGCAGTGCCACCGTCAGAAAAGATAAGCAAAGACTACTTGAACATGCCTGCTAAGAAATGAATTCTGTTCAAGTCGCTAATGCTGTGAAAGAAGTCACATTCCATGAATTCCGTTCATTTAGCATTATTGCAGAACATCAGGGTCTCTAAATATAACTCTTTGTGACCAGTATCAGTTGACGTGGTGTACTTTAGGTCAACCAGTCATTGAAAGCATATGCATGAAAATTTAAATTTAAACTGGCACTGGACCTACGTTTTTCTGTACAGCGGGCTTTCACTAGGAACTGAACTTGTGCTCCTTTGATGACTTAGTTATATACAAGAAAGAGCTCGTTTGTGTGAGACTACGAGCCTCCAACGTGATAGAAATGCTCTGTCATCTGTTGCTCTCTTTGTATTTAGTATCATGGGCAAACCATCCAGAATCTCCGAGACGCCATTGGCAGTTTCAGTCATCCTCGGCCTACAGCCATCGCTTTGGATACAAAGGGACCAGAGATTCGTACAGGACTCCTGAAAGGGGTAGGCCTCATTAGGCATTAACAGCAAAAAGGGACAGGCACTGCAAAATTCAGTGATTTTGTTAAGAGACAGTTGAGACAATGGGCAACGGTGGTTTCTCATTCGCAGACACAGGTTCAAATCCTGGTTTGTTTGGCGGACAGTTGAGCATTGTAGAAATGTGACTCCAGCTCTTCTGTTCCTTAGTTGGGGTGAATGAGGACCTAGATAAATGTATCAGCGATTTTTGGGCATGCCAGTGTTGTTGAAGATTTTCACTACGCGTAATAACTTATTGGCAATACTTTGATATTTCAATGTAGTTCTGACCTCGAAGCATCAAGGAAATTACTGTACATCAGTATGTTTTTGATAACACTGTCTGTGTGCATGTGAGTTGCTCATGATGCATTTTTCTTTACGTCTCTTTGTTTTGCATGTCCATGGTGTTTATTAACCCAGCTTTGTATATTGCAGGGTGTTTATTAACCCAGCTTTGTATATTGCAGGGTGGCAGTGCTGAGGTACAGTTAGTTAAAGGGAATATGCTGACGCTCACCACTGACCCCAAATACAACGAGTGCGGTGACATCGACATCGTTTACGTCGACTACAAAAACATAACCAAGGTGGTCAATGTAGGCAACAAGGTCTTCATTGACGATGGTCTCATATCTTTGATCTGTAGGGAAAAAGGTAGCCTGTATTGACATTTGTTCATTCTGAATGTGTTTACCTTGTAATGATAGGGGTAATTTTGTCTGACAACTGATACATGCTACTGCACATTTTGTTTTTTGAAGTGCCAATCCACCCGCTTTTGACGATTTTTGATTTAAAAACTTTGAAGAAGACCCCTAATTATGGTTATGTTTGTTATGAAAATTGTCAGGCTCCACATGTTTCATACTTGTATTACAAGTGATTTCTGGGCTTTGGAAGAAGTGACCAACTCATAATTTATTAAAGTTGAACTCGAGATATCAAGTTGACTTTCATAGGTTAATAGTTTATGTGTTGAAAAGTAGTATGTCAGTACTTGGATTCTAGTTCTGTTACTAAACAAGAACATGAAAACCATCAGCAAATCAAGGAAATGTTTCAGAGTTTATTGGGGTTGGCCAACTCTAAAATTGAGGATTTGAAAATGGCACATGTACGCGTTGCCTGTGACCTGAGTTGCGAGCTGACTGGAGAATAATTAAGTTCGGATGTGAGTGGGAAAAAAAGAGTGGAAATTTTTTTACTACAAAGCGCAGAATTCAGGATTGACAGCTAAACAGAGACAAAAAGCAGCTTTAATTAAAACCAGCCGTTGTTATCTAAAAACAGCAAATTGCCAATTCAAAGAAGACTTTAAAATTTCCACTATAAATCGTTATAGGTTCCAATTTTGTGAAATGCGAGGTAGAGAATGGTGGAATGCTGGGTAGCAAAAAGGGATGTAACCTGCCGGGTGTCTCAGTTGACCTGCCGGCGGTATCAGAAAAAGACAAGCTTGATCTTCGTTTTGGCGTGGAACAAGAGGTGAGGCACAGGGGTAGTTGGTGAGTTTTGAAGCAGTTGTCATGCAGAGAAGAGCAAACCTACTATGCACACCAAAGTTCACCCATGCGTGTTTACTTTTGGAGAGGTGGAACCTTGTGTTTTTCAACCTGCTAAGGATAAGTCTTTAAATGCTCCTGATTTAATAAACGTAACGTTATTTTCTTATTTTGACCTGAGGGCATTCTCAGCGGGAAGTATAGCTACTCCTTGTGGAATCTAATATGTACACGTAGTAGAAAACAACGTAGAATTAATACTTTTAAGCATGGTATGGATAGGTCGTTACTGTACTGCAAAATGTCATGCCAGATGTCACATCACGTATATGGGGCTGTATTCGAAGGTAATCTTGCAAATGTTTACATTCAAATGTAATGCTTTCAATGTGTTCTAGGGTAAGGTTGTTTGTTATCATTTATGTTATCTATACTAAACATATCAGGTATTCCAAAAAGTGAGCCATCTTTTGACAAGTAATTTCTCAGCAATTGACCAACCGAATTCGTTCAAATTTCTCATGATGTATCTTCAGGGTGTCATCAACAAGTCTACACAGTATCTTAGAGAAATATAAAAAGTTATGGAAGTACTGTGAAATTCAAAACAGTGGGTGAAAAATGCAATATCATTGTGACTTTCATCATGTCCATGCTGTGCTGGCATCTGTTAGTCAAAAAATTGCCTGCCTGGGTGTCTAGTCTACTGTTTTTTATTGTCAGATCTGTATCCAAATCTTCAGTTCTTCCAGTATTCCGATTTTTTATGGATGCCATTGAGTGAAAGTGATAAATTTACAATTTAAACCTGTTTCAATGTTACATTTGTCGTCTTGCTGCACTTTTGTATTTTTGGATGTTTTTTACATGAATTTGTAACTTTTCAGGTGGATATTGTTTTTGCATCCTTTATACGAAGCGCTGCTGGAGTTAAAGAGATAAGAAACATCCTCGGCGAAGAAGGAAAACATATCAAAATCATCGCCAAAATAGAAAATCATGAAGGAGTTAAAAGGTTTGTTAAAAACCTCATGTGGTACCATTGTTTTGGTTAGTGTTTTGTGGTGGAACTCTTGTTTTGATGTGTTTAGTACACCAAATTCACATTCCTAACTATACATGATAAAACCACTGTTCAAATGGAGTTCCTTAATTGCTTCAATAGGAAGAGTCTCTATAGCTAGCTCCATTTGTTACTTTGTGATGTTTGTTATTTCGGCTTGATCTAATCGGCATTGCATGGTACTTAAGGGTTATTTAGGACCCTAGAAAAATTTCAAATTTGGCTGATTTCGGAAGATCGTATCTCAGAATTCAAATGAATCTTTCGCTTACTGTGTTGACTGTTTTCCAAAACACTTTTGGGAATCGTTTTTAAAATGTTCCGCTTTTGCACAACAGGTTAAAACAGAAACTAAATGACACTGTATCAGTGTTTTTGAGACCTCGCTGAGCACTTATATAAAATGAAATTTGGCCAATGTTATTGATAACATTGTTTTGCTGTGAGTGTTTTTTCTTTTGTGCTAAATTTTAGTAAAAAGACATGGTCAGGTGACTCAATTAGTGATTGGTTTGAAGTTAAAAGGCAAAGTCTACAGGATTTCTACCTTCAGAAAATAATAAACACTTTTACAGGGAGTTAAAATTGCTATAGCTTTGTTGGTGTTTGGCCTAAATGCACAGACTTTGTTTGGCCTCAATGCACAGACTTTTCAATAAGGTCCTTAAAGTCAAAGGCAACCCTTTTTCATGTCTTTTTAGCAAAAATAAGGTTCGTTGGTTATCCCAGACATATATTCCACTTAATTCCGGTTTTTTATAATTTAATTAATTATTCGCTCTCTACTCCGGAAATGGCGTTTTGGGAGGCAAGAATTTCGCGCTAATTTCCTTTCATATAGACTGACTGTGAGAACTGCCGAGTCAGTCATTGTTCTATCTTGGTTGTTATAAGTTCGGTTGTTGTTTGCTTTTGTTTACGAATCAGTCAACATGCCACACTGTTGCTTCATACTGGCATGTACTCATTATCGTCTCACGGACAGAGGAACAACTGTCCCGCTTGTCCGAGTGTCCCGCGACACACTCCCACTGGATACTGACCTGAGCACACAAACTGCTTACACCCCGCCGTGTGACTCCCTTGCCACACACATGGCACCTTCTAAATAGCTCCATTACTTTATACAAGTCCACAATAAACTTATCAAAGTTTGGCACACCGATCTGTTCATTGAATGACGAACTGTACTCTTCACTGGGCCTGTATTCACTCCCACTACTCAACATCGCAGCAGGGCTGCTTACAGGGCCATAATGAGTTCATCCCGGTATGCAGCAACAGTGTGGCATGTTGACTGACTCGTAAACAAAAGCAAACGACGACCGAACTTAACGCAACTGAAACAGATCAATGACTGACTCGACAGCTCTCATAGTCAAACTATGTGAAAAAAAAATTGGCGCGAAATTCTTGCCTCCCAACTTCACTTCCAGAGTTGAGAACGAATAATTAAATTACGAAAAGCTGTAATTAAGTGGAAAATATGTCTGGGATAACCAACGAACCTTATCTTTGATAAAAATGACATGAAAAAAGGTTACGCTAATGAAACGCAAGATGTTACAAGCATATCACTCCAAAGCTTACTTGCAAACACTAGCGAAATGGCCACTACTGAATTGATTGGATGACTAAATCTTGAATTATTGGAGAAAATGGTACGTAAACACCTAGAGTACCCGCAAAGTTTTTTGTGAGTGACTCGTGTTAATAAATAACAAAGTCGAAACGTTGATTTTGCTATTCCTTTCAGGTTTGATGAGATTTTGGAAGAGGCTGATGGTATCATGGTCGCCAGGGGAGACCTGGGTATAGAGATTCCTCCAGAGAAAGTCTTCCTGGCCCAGAAAATGATGATTGGTAAATGCAACAAGGCTGGCAAACCTGTCATCTGCGCCACACAGGTAAGTCGATGAGGGACAATTAGTATTCATAACTTCTGATGAAGGTGTTGAGGATAGGAGAAACTTGCATGATTTTACGCGGTGGAACTTGTAAAACACAGGGCTTGGAATTTTCCGTGGAAACGCGGATTTCCGCTTTTTTCAAATGTGCTTTCCACTTTTTTTATAATATTTCCGCGTAAAAAAATCGGATTTGATATAAAATTTCCGCGGCAAATTCCTTTCTTACCGCGGCGTTGCAGACGACGTTCACCTCGAAAAGCGGAAGTTGCTCTTTATGTTTCGGAGGAACGTAAATTGTCAACATTGCCGGGGCATCTGGGACAGCATTGTGGGATTTTCAATGGAGTCTCGTGTTATTGTTGAGCGCGGCGACAAATACTACCGATCTGCAGCCAAAAATGTGTGGGTTGGGAGTGGACGGGCGAGCTAAAAGGACGCAGACGCATGGTACTGATGGTGGTAACGTTTTTTTTTTTCTCCCGATTTCTGTCGGGGAAAGGTTCACACATTGACCATCTCAAGGCTGATTATCGGGCATGATTTGGGCTGTAAAAGTTTCAAAAGTTTCCGTGTTTTTTGTCATTGGTCATTCCAAGCCCTGAAAACAATAGTCAAACTTGAAAAGTGCCAAATTTCGGATGGGGATATGGGTCAGTCGACAGTAGCTTAATATGACGTGCCCGTATTATGAGAACCAGTTTGATGCCCTTTATTCAGTGGAGAAAACTGGTTCTCAAAATTCAGGCATGTTGTATCAGACCATTACCGGTCAGTCACCCCATAAACAGTCCCGTGCAAGTGAAGTGCTTTCTGTTTTGAATCTATTCAGACACTAAAACGTAGTCCATTTCTTCATTATCACGGCACAGGCAGTAGTGATTCTACTATCAGACTCAATTTGACAAGACAAAGCTTTTACTCTGAGCTGTATATTGTCCAACAGCATCTGAGTTTCAACTGTGGGCACTTGAGAATGTGCCGAGTTAGTGTGAGGTAATTCTGTCGAAAAATTTGTCAGTTTACTAGGGTGTAGCTAGACATATTTAAATAATAGATCCAATCCCCTTGATTCTTCGTCAGTTGCTTTCAGTCACTTAAAAAGATTATTCTGCAATCTTCTGTGGCCTTGGGTGCTTAATTTACGTAATTTATTTTCTTCATTTTTGTGTGCCCACATCATATGTAGGGTGCATATGGGGGCACACTACATGTATTACAAGGTTTTGGCGGCTGATGCACACTGATGTAGGGGTGAGTCTTTTCCTCGCGTCCTTATCAAGAATCTGAAAAAGCAAAGGTTTTGTAGCATCCCACTGCACAAGCACTATTCGTTATAATTGAAACTTAATTACGCTGGATGTTTCATCAGTTAATTCATATCCGAAAGCAGTCCTGGCACACAAAAATATTACCAAAAACACCAAATTTGACAGTTTTCTCTCCAAAATGACTACTTCCCTGCAAGTGGTAGAAAAATTCTGACTACAGATTCAGAATGGTTGTACTCCCTAGATTTTAAAACGGTGGTCATATTATGCTCATTACCAGCTACTTTTTCGGCAATTTTAATCTATTTGACAGCCACCTGAAATCGCACCCAGTTTCTCACACAGCAGGCGACTGGGGTTGAAAGCAAACTGCAGCCATCATTTTGCATCAAAAGTAGACGCATTACACCTACATACATAATCAATCAAAAACAATCTCACATAAGCAAAATACTATTGAAGAATATCACATGGAAAGGAGACACGCTAGAAGCGGCATCACCAACACAAAAACACCAACAGCTTGCGAATGGAATCAAATTATATTAAACACGTAACAGAGTGCGGTGGCACTGAAGTACCTGTTGATGAGAACATCGCTAATGTTGATTTTTGGTTAGATCTAAACTTTTTTATGCCCCTAGCAATAATTCAAAATCTGATGAGTATGGTACTGTTTTTAATCCCCAAAATGGTTCAGTTAAGAATTTAACATTGTTGACTAAACAGCGGTGAAATGCAGGTTTAATTTCACTGGTGTTGCTCACTCTAGTGCGTGGAAGTTTCTTTTAGAAAATCATCACTCTTTATAACATAGCCATTTGCGATGCATATGGCGAGCGCATATCTGTGTTGCTCGTGTTCATTACTGTGATGGCTAAATGGATGCCTGTGTTGCATATCCCAAGGCGTATGTCAAACATAACTAGTTTTCCAATGACAATTTATCATTACAGATGTTAGAGAGTATGGTGACGAAACCTCGTCCAACTCGTGCGGAGACCAGTGATGTGGCTAATGCCGTACTTGATGGTGCTGACTGTGTTATGTTGTCGGGGGAAACAGCGAAGGGGGCTTACCCCATGGAGACTCTGAAGATGATGCACCACGTACGTTCTTGACTTGAACAAGATACAGGGTTATGCTCAATGAGGAAGTGTTGATTTTAAGGGATAGGGTGCGCTTGTCACTAGTGGCGAGAGTTGTTCTGTTTTGTTTTTGTGTGTCATGAGAAATAATTCAAGATTCAATGCAAGGCAAGTCCAGTTTTTGTTTTTCTGCAATAATTATTGTACTACGACTTGAAGTGGCTTTGAGACTAAAACTAACTTTTGATTTAGACCACTTGCTGTTATTAGGTAGGTCTCAAATTGTTCCATCGTCAAAGTGTAGGTATTTCAGGGCTTTGAAAGAGCTGGCAGTTATTGCTGGAGAACTGTCACTGCAAGCAAAGTCGTCGCAGTGTGTCATTCTTTGTGCCTAGCATTGTCACAAGGAATTCTGTTGTTAGTTGTGACATCTCGCTTACCAGTGACATGTGTTTAGGCTGTTCAATAGTTGACCGCTAAGTAGTATTGTACTTGCTTAATAAATTAATTACTATTTAATAAAATCCTTTCGTAGATCTGCCGTGAGGCGGAGTCTGCCGTGTTCCATCGACAACTGTTTGAAGAGTTACGTCGCCAGACGCCGACTCCGACTGACGCCACCCACAGTACCGCCATTGCTGCTGTGGAGGCGTCATTCAAAAGTCTGGCTACTGCCATTCTTGTGGTGACAACATCTGGAAGGTAAAATTGTTGATCCTGTTTGCTTAGCATGATAGATGGTGCTGGCCAATGCTTTTTGTCACCATGTTCTTTTGTTGGTACATGTGGCGGCCTCTGTTAGTGCTAAAGTCTGCATTTTTGTTCAAATTGCAGGACTGTAGACGTCATTTTTGAGATCTCATCTTGAACGCTTATTTCACATACTGTATTCGCCTTTATAAGTGCCCAGGGGGAGAAAAATTTGTTTTGGGGTGAGGCGCTTATTGTAGCCTAAGGCAGTTGAAACCCAATCTCTGAAACGGGTGAAATACGAAGTTAGGATTCATCAAATGTACGCTCTGTGACGTATCTGTAACCTATGTCAGACTTTCCTCAAAACTGTGGTGCATTGCTATCAAACTTTGTTGTTAAATTACGATCATTTTTTAGAAAATTGTGCGGAAATCCCAGGGCTGCCTCGCGATCGTGGATAGGGCAACTTGAATTCTTGATTAAAATTCAGTTTCAACTTAACAAATTACCTGAAATCCTCCTTAAGTTTTCCAAATATTATCCCTAAGAATTTTAAGTTCCTGTGGAGTCGGGATTATCCACAGATTAAGTCCAAATCTGTGCTAGATCGCACCCTGCAACACAAGAAAAATCTGGATGAACACACGTGTTGTCAGGGGATGTTTGTTTTGAAGTTCGTCTGTTTGTGTGTACCGAGTGAGCGAGTGCATGCGTGTCATCAGAGTTCATTTGCCAGAGTAGCAGGCCTACATGTATGTATCGTGCACTTTCTGACCACATGCTTTTAACACTGGTCAAGTTTTTTTTATTAGTCTTCGATTCGTAGTTTTCACATGTTCAAAGAAATCTGGATTCCTGTTGAGGGAGAAGATCTGTACGGGAAAGATACAATACATTCCTGTTGACAAGTACGCAGGGTTTGTTCTGAAAGGCCTGACCATAGTGGGACACGTTTCTTGCAAGATCAGCAAAACTTTTGCGTTCTTTTTGAAGCACTGCGGAAGTTTGAAGTGTATAGTCATGGCTAAATACTGACATGGCGGCGAGGTTCATAGTTTAGAAATTCCGCGCACAATGATTTTGTTTCAAGACTGTCAGACATTATTGATAAATTGGAAGATGCAACTGCAGAATTTTAGAACTGTAGGTAAGGCATTTTTTAGATGTATACACGTTCATGGGTTAGGCGCTTATTTTAGCGAAGTCTGAAAACGCATGGGGGGTGCTTATAGGGGCATGGGCGCTTGTCAGGGCTAATACGGTAAAATTTTATCATGTTATTGATACTACTGATCTTGCAATGAATGTTCTTTGCTTTTTTGCTGAATTTACTGAAAAGCTATATTCGTGTGTCGGTCTAATTAATGACAAAAATTCTACGAGGTTTCTATTTTCAGAAAACATATAATACTTCTGAGTTAAAATCTATAGTCTTGTGGATATTTGGTAAACAAGTAAACTCGTCGTTTAGGTCCTACATAACCTTGAATTATATCCATGACGTTCTAGGACGTTCTCTGATTGAGTGACTCCACTCCACATCTGTCACTGTCTATTGTGTACCGACAGGTCTGCCCATCTGATTGCTGCATATCGTCCACGCTGTCCTATCATTGCCATCACACGACATGGAAAGACTGCTGCACAGTGTCATCTCTACCGTGGCATATTCCCCATTCACTACATAGGTAGGCGCACCATAGTGCCACCCAGTGGTGGACAATTGTACTCTACCAATGGCTGCACTTGATTTGGCTGATTCCGCCAATCAACCAGCTGAGTCGTCTAATTGGTTCTTGTTAACAACTTCCAAGTTGTTGACTAATTACATGCAAGTGTCTTAGCTGGTTCACTCGGTGGAGCCAGCAAGTCAATCAAGTGCAGCCATTGTTTCTCTGTCTTGCTTACTTGGCTGTCACAACTTGCTTGACCAATAATAGAACATAGGTCTGTGTAAAGGGTGCAACTTGTAAAAACCTATACCTGAATACGCACGAGTGAGGAGGTAGTGTGGCATAGAGGTTGAGTGTCTGCCTCTTGTTCACAAGGGCATAGGCTTCAATCCCTCTGGACTCCACTTCTAGACTCTTGAGTCAGGCTTGTAGCTCCTCGGCTAACTTGTGTGTATGTGTTATATGTGTATATTAAATGAAAAGAAGATTCAGGTGCTTCATGCAGTGTGCCTGGCTGAGCGGCCTGTGCACGTCTGATGTAACATGTATAAGACCACCTGCACTATTTTTTTACATGGAAGGGACCTCGTTGTTATAGTGGATCCAAAATCTTGGCCAGGGGGATCTGACCGTGGACACTCACAAGGGGAGGTCTTCATAGTTTCATTACAGCAATGCTCAAGTGGTCGAGTGACTGATTTGGAGTTTCTCTAGTTCCACACACAGTTGTTACTTGGCGATAACCAAGTATCTTACTTGTAGATAAAATTTGGTCTGTGTTCGCATACTACAGGTCTCATTTTTCGTCTGAATATCATGAAATTTACACACAACAGGTACTTCATTAGTATCTCAATGCCTGTTGTTTTTAGTTGAAATTAGATGGAAGATGGTGTTTTGCCAGACATTTTTTGATTTTTTGTTTGTAGTTGTATATTCGACATCCCATGATGGATCGTTTTGAAATTTGTTGTGTAGATATACCTCATCAAGCACTATCAGCGCATTATCACTTGTTTCTTGCTATGATTTACAGTTTCCGAGTTAATCGAGACTTCCTGATTTGATGACTGTTCTTTTATTGAACAATTCTTCAATGTACTTTCAATGGGTTTTCATGTACTGTACGTTGGTGTAAAAAGGATCGTGGTTCTTGGTTTTGTCGACCTCGGCTTCAAGTTTTTTTTATCGATTTCGCCAACTGTAACTCCTGAGAGCGCTCTCGTTTTTTTAAGACATTCTTATCAATCAACTGAACTTTACCGTCTTTATCGTTTTGTGCCTCACTGTTACTTCTTCATAAATGTGTGATACTGTATCTTTCACAGATGAGAGATGTCCCGAATGGGTGGAGGACATGGATCATCGTATCTTTAAGGCCATCAGCGTGGGCAAATTACGAGGCTTCCTGAAGACCGGTGACACCATTATCATTGTGACCGGATGGAGAGCAGGCTCTGGCTCCACCAATACAATGCGTGTGATCACAGTTCCTGATGAGAAAATGAAATTGCTGAGAACACCGACTATAAAAGAGTACGATGACTAGTTGTTTAGTAGTATCCATGCGATGTCCCCGTTGTTTTAGCCACTGTGCCTCACCCAACTAGGCGAAATGTGGCCGATCCCCTCTAGACATTGTTGCTGTTAAAACTAAGTGTGGAGACTAAGAGTGTTGTATTGTGCTGAACTGGTTAGATATTGCTAAAATCCTTTATATGAAATTGCCCTTTCAAAAGGTGTGCTACTGTTGTGCTAAACTAAATAAGGTGTTCTACTCTCGTGAACTAACTGCTGGTGAAAGGAGTGTTGTGATTTTGCCATAAACTGTTGTAGACTCTCATTCCAGTTTGTCGAATATGTTAGGAGTCGTAAAATGTACATATGTTTCCAATACTGTACATAAGTTAGATATTTTATTTATTTTACCTAAGGATTGCGAGTCCTATCCGTGTATAAGCTTTAATCAGAACGGTTGATGGTATTCACAGTCGCCGCCCAGTTGGTCGTTAGGTTTCAAATTATCAGGTTTCAAATGTTCACATCTCTTTCACTTTTACAAAAAATCTTAACATTACTTTTCTTTCTCAAATATTGATCCTAGTTACAGTTTGGATGTAATGTGAATGTCCGAGTTACTGAAGAATTGAGAAATCTCAAGATTTTTTCATATGCAGGGGAAGAGAATATGAGAGACGCACAACCATTTCATTTCAGTTCGTTCCCACACCGTTTGTTTATTTATTTCTGTGTACCTTAGTAACCAAGTTCTCACTGTGGTCGTTACTCAGTAATATGTTTTTAACGAGTGATGACTGTTGATCAAGTTCAGTAGTCGCGTTGTTAAAGGTTGTGAGTGAGAGTTTGTCGATCATTGTCAATAAAGACCTACCTTGGCATTGTTTGCGTTCTTTCTGGTTTGGCATATGAGAGAATATTGTTACCAGGCATAAAATTATTGAAAATTGAAGTTCTGCAATTTTAAAAAGCTGTATCTCTTGGTATTAACAATTGTTTTGGTGCAAATTCTATTGCAGAAACAATGCTGATAATCTAGTGAATTTTTCTTGAATATTTTTTAGAAATTTGACAATCGAAAGCAACGTTCAACTTTTTTACCGTAACCTGTAATAGGTGAAAAATCGCCATGACCAAACAATAGTACAATTTTTTGACAAGTGACTGTTGATGTATGGAATGCAAATCAAATTTTTGTTTTATGTATTTTCTTTGGAATTGTTGGTTTATTACCCAACCAATCACGAGGATTCAGTTTTACAAAATAGGTAATCTAAATATTTTTTGACAATTGTTTCTACAAAATCGCCAAAGACTGTTATTTTATGTTGGGATCCCCAGACTAAATGTTGGAAGTTTTTTTCAGAAGCGCTGAACGACAATTGGTGACATTTAAATTTTCGATTGGAAAGGGTGTCGAACTCGGTAAGCTGTAAACATAGTAGTTAGTTCACAGGCTTCCACTACTGGCTAAGGCCACAGGCTTCACACTTTTGGTGTGCAAGGTGAGCATTGTCTAGTTTGACGGGAGTGGCAAACACTGAAAGCTAATGGCACCCGTTCCACAGTTGTGTAATAACTGAACCTAACTAAAGCTTGCAACCTGTCTATGATTACATGCATCTACCAATCCTATGTGAATCGTGTTCTTTTTCATAAACTATAGGTAGTCTGGAGCACTAGCGGATCTGGGAACTAGGCGAGAAAGGGCGTTCACAAAGTCGTGAAACTGGGACAGTGGATGCATTGTGAATAATGTGGATGTGCCGCTGGGATGGGTGTCGTTTTCCAAAATTTTGCAATGGCTTTTGGTCGCATTTTGGTATAAGTTTGGGGTATCCATTTGGGTCAACTAGATACATAATTGGAATGGGAAATCTAGATTTGCTTGATTAAGTTTGGGTCTGATAATTCTCTACATGCTGTGGGTACTGGGGTGTAGTGGCCACACAAGGAGATGGGGTATAATTTGGGAATTTTTCCAGGTGGGAGGTATAAATGTGGGTTGTTTTTAAAACAAGTCGTCTCCAACTGATATAGAAATGTGGCACAATGCTAGCTCTACGTATAAACATGGTTCATATATCTAAATTTGGCCAGGTGATAAATGCCGCCCCAGATTTGGAAATTCTGTTATAACCAATGCTCAAAAAATTCTCATTGGGAATGCCAAAACTGTTGGGTTTGGTCATTTGAAGTGAGGAGAGACTGAGACTTGAAACTTAATTTCGCCAGTCATGGGGTGTTTTCAAAACATTCGCAACACCACTATATAGTAATGCACTTCGCTCAGTTTAGCTGGCCTAAAAAAGAAAATCGAATCGCCTTTAAAATTGGTCTCGTAATTTACCATACCTAAAGAACACTGAAAGTATGGGCGGCTCTAGAAAACACTATATCAGAATTTACTGGGGTTGGCCAATTATTCTCAAGTTACAAAATGCGAATAAGGCGCGTGTACGCATCGTCTTGAGTTGGTAACGGAAATGGTATCCAATCACGGTAAGGTATGTCACGAGATCGATTTTGATGGGGCGAAATGCAGCATCAAGTTGGCTTCGAAGGCAGAACCGTCAGCAGCTATTTTTCCAAGAAGGGGAAATCAAGGGGAGCTTGCTGACCTGAGAGAATTTAATCATATCACTGTGTGGGGCACTCAGTTGTCACAAGTTGACGTGTCATTTGGGATTAAATGGCATTTGATACGTAGTCGATGCCAAAAGATCAATTAAAATGATCACGTCACAAAAAAATTAAATAAGTCCCGACTATTCGAACAATTTAAATAAAAACCAATTCATTCATGACAATTTCACAAGATTCCCCGCACGGATGAATTTTCCTACGGTAATGAACCCAATTTCTTGTCGAGGTGATGACTTGGAAACGTCGGTCCAAAAAGTTCGTTGTCATAAAATCACTGAGATTTTTGTACTTCCAAGTTGTGAAATAGAACCAAAGTGGATTAGTCATTTTTGCTGTGAACTGCAGGAATGACGGCCGGGAGTAGCCAACTGGGAAGAAACCACGGACACTTTGTTCTCGCAATGACTCTTCCAATAGCTGGCGGGTCTGCGGGAGGCCGTATAGAAAGTTTAGACACCCTCGTTCAATTAGTTTTGTAATTTTCTGTTCTTCATTGTAATTCGTACCGCATATGATTAGAAAAAGTTTTACTTTTATTTCTATAATATAAATCTTTCAGCCCGATCCTCTTGTTGTAATTCAAAAAATTAAAAGGAGACAGGTCACATCTGTTCATATTGACAATCGAAAGGTGCGTATTCATAAACGAGTTTTGCGACTGTGTTCATCTCGGACTACTCACGCCAGAAAACAGAAGCCTCTATATTATTCATTAATAGGCTACTTAATAACCCTCACAGAAAGTAGTTGTGCTTCGTGGTTATCGCTTTTAAAAACTTATTGAGGAACTGTAGCCTGAGAATTTGTCCTCATTAATTAGTGTATTCAGCACAAATTCAAAATTTGTTGCGCGAATCTTACAAGCGACTTTCAACGTACGAGCTCACCGGAACAAATCTAAATCTATCTAAAATCTAAATTTATCTGACGTTTGACAGGCCTGCATGTATTTGCGTTTTACTGGATGTCAATGTTAAAATGAAACCAAACCCAGTTTTGGCTTGTTAACATAAATTGAAAACGAAGTTCGTTCCCATATAGTTCTCTGAAACAAAATAATGCTCTAACTGTCAACAACACTCATGTTTTGAGCACATTTTGAAAATTCTTTGCAAAGTTTGCTAAACGGCGAGAGTGACCTGCGCCTTAGGCAAGTTACAGGACAACTGTAGGGAAAGACCACCCACCAGGAACCATAATACTATACCATCTAAGACAACGAAAAGATTGAGTTTTTATTTAAAACCTTCTTTTATCACTCAAGTGGTACACAAATGGTGCAAACTCAGCTGGTAGAACGGGGATTGATTGAAATCCACAAAACAGGGTTTAGTATCCTTTTAAGTCATAAACGGACAAAATGATGCCCTTCATTATCTGCCGGCATTGTGTGATGTAACGCCAACAATTAAACTAATAGTTTTGTGATCTTTATTATCAATCTTGGAAGTATATAATAAGACTAAGACGTTTGACTTCACTTAGCGGGCACTTAATTATCAACTACCATAACTTCAAGAATGCTGAAAGTTCTACAACTTCAAATTCTGTATTTACAGGCATCCCCTGCTTACTCTGCATCGATATCGAAACTTATAACCCGGTTGGGTCTCGACCATTTTTATGATTTTGTTCTTGAGAGCTGTTTTATCGGTTGTGGCTCCCAGTGCAGTGGCGGATTTAGAGAGGGCCAATTTCCCCCAGATTCCATTTGGCAGTTCGGGGGTGCGAATATCCGACGGGCAAAATNACTTCACTTAGCGGGCACTTAATTATCAACTACCATAACTTCAAGAATGCTGAAAGTTCTACAACTTCAAATTATGTATTTACAGGCATCCCCTGCTTACTCTGCATCGACATCGAAACTTATAACCCGGTTGGGTCTCGACCATTTTTATGATTTTGTTCTTGAGAGCTGTTTTATCGGTTGTGGCTCCCAGTGCAGTGGCGGATTTAGAGAGGGCCAATTTCCCCAGATTCCATTTGGCAGTTCGGGGGTGCGAATATCCGACGGGCAAAATCCTAGCTAATACTCTGCCCTGGACCCCCCAATTAAAAATCTTGGATCCGCCCCTGCAGAGTACTGCTTTGCCCGTAGGCGTCGCGTATAGGTGTATTAGGCTAGACGCTCATGTGTGAAGGTGGGGCTCATATCGCATATGCGAAACATTCGAGTAAAACCGAGCAGCAATTCTTAAATAAAATATTGTGCGATAAAACTTATCTGTTCAAGCGGTTGCTGGTGACGCAACATTATTGACAAGAAAAGTACTTCCCAAGACCAGCCTCAACGAGGAATTGAACCAGCAATCCCCGCTATCGCTAAATCCCATTCTAAAATTGACTAAGTATTTAACTGATTAAGTAACAGGCCTTCATTTCAAAGAAAGTCGTGACACACAAAAGCGAGAATTGGCAATTTGTGTCAAATTCACAAAACACACAACGGATTTTGTTGTTTTATAGCTCTAGTCAAAGCTACCTAAGAAGTCTGTCATAATCTCAAAAATGCTTCAGCCGTAATGTCCCTTCAACACCGAACTTAAAAACGAGAAGCACCAAGAACGGACAATCAACACGAATAACACCCGTTAAGAAATGTAAATGTAATGAATAACCAACTCTCTCTATATATGTGACGCATAAGTACGTGAGCCTATGTGCTAAACACTTGAGCAGAATTTTCCCTAAACAAATATTTCGGATACAGAGCAAGGCACATGCATCTAAATCTGTATATGGTACTGTATTATCTGTTTTACATGTAATCTTGGCTACTTTCGGCCTCTTTTTTTACAATAAGTGCGCCACTATAAACCATGTGCTAGCGCTAAAACATGTTTACTTTCCTAGGCACGTTTGCTCTTCTAAAGAATTTAAGTGGGCTGCGGCCATACTGCCTAGGAAACTGAAACTAACCAGCCGTGACAAGCACCTTAACATGCGCGCACCCACGGGTAGCTCAGGGGGGCCTCAAATGAACCCCCATTTGGTGATGTTTGCAAAAAGGTAAGCATCAGAGAAACAAAAAGTCCAAGAAGTAGAAAACGAGACAAAACTCCATTAAAGAGACAGGAACTACCAATATTCGGCGAATGCACAATTCATAGCTGTGAAGTAAGGCTTATTTTTAGTAAAAGGTCCACATACTCAAAAATCCATGCACCCCTAATTTTTAGGCTCGGTACGCGAATACTTAATGAGCCTGATCTGAAACAAATAACGGACCTGTCTCTACTCAAGCCCACAAATCATTTCTGTTCAGACAGAGGAACAACTTAACAAGACCAGTGGAACAATAAGTGGTCTAAATCAAAAGTTGTTTTTTGACAGAAGATGGGGTTTATTGTATAATGAAATGTAAAAATAATTACCACTTTCCAACAATAACAACGAAAGCAACAACAAAAATAACAATAATAATAATAATGACAATAGAAATAATAACAACAACAATAATAATAATGATAAATAACATTAAATTAAAAATAATAATAATAATACTATTATCTGAATACTTACCACAGAAATAATGACAATTATAGCAAAACAGTAAAATTACAAGAATAAAAGCTAAAATAACAAAAATAAAAACAAACAGTACTAATTACAATAGTAATGAAACATATTAAGTACATGAATAAAAATGAAACAATTAAAATGTCCAGCATTAGTGTTATATTTTCTTTGACTTTTGCTTTCCTTTGCTTTACCAGTACAATGCTGTTATCTCATATATTCCTGGTGTTATACATAAAATTAATTACCTTATTTTCTAACTTCTTATAAATTAGTTTCACAACTATTTAAAATAAATAATTTCCAAAGTTTGCTTCCCAGTATTTCATTTTCAGTTGTCATTCTTTTTTATTACAATATGTACGCACATAATTTTAAGGTCCACGATGTTTGTCACATAGACGTACTGTTCGTATGTCATATACTTATGAGGCAAATCTAGCAGACGAACTTCTCGCACTTGATGTTCTTTTGTTGGTTTTTAAGCTCAACTTTTCACGCGATTGGTCAGCTCAACCGCGTGGCTAATGAATATTCATATATCTGGGGTACGTGTAATTGACCAATTGGAAATACCCCAGTCGGCGTAATTGATTAAACCTCGCGCGCGTTGTAGCAGCGAGTTCATTTGTCTTGAAATAGTCAGCCAGGAGTATATTTGAGTTTCAACAAGGTATTCTTTGCAATGGAGAAGAGGATTCTCTTGGAAGTTGGGCAGAAGAAGAAACAGGATGTAAGTAACCGTTTAGTGTTCTTTTTCTCTTGAGTTATGACACGTTCTATTTGCTTTCAGTGAGTTTATGACACCGGTCCTGTCGGGACCTCGCCATTTGTGAACATGTTGTGTCTGTGTTGGCGTTGTTTGTGTGCATGTTCCCGTATTCGTGAAACGTCCACAGGCATTTGCCGTGCGCTGAGCGGCATCTCTGGGTTGGGGCGATCCACGACTGTCGGTCGTTTGCTTCCGGGCGACTAACTTTAAGTTTGTAACACTTTTCAGGTGTTGCTATTACAAATTACCAACTGCGTTTCGAATGTCAAATATGGCGCCTTTCACAGTGCCAGTGGGGAATGAGTATTTTCCAGATATTCACAAGAGCTGAAGTTAGTAACATAATTATTTAAATAAATGTGTGTCAGATGAAGTCTGCATTAATTCACTCGATCACCGCAAAGTCGGTTTTTATTGACTGCATCAACCTGGATTTTCTAGTCAGTTGAACGGGCCTGGACCTCTGGGTTGGGATTGGACTGGTGTGGCATCATTTTTGTAGTTCTACAACATTGCGTGAAAATAATTACAGCACTTGTCGTAATCACCATTACTTTCAGCCCTACTATTTGTGATTTTTGATGTTTTTGTACATGGATCTTGAGATCGCCATTTTTAACGGCCGTTTCAAGCAACCGCCTGGCAGACAATGCCAAGACGTAGAAATGGATTGATTTCGATTCTTGATTTGACATACCATTTGCCGCCGAAATTCTATATACGGCAGCTATTCTGAACGATTCGACTAGAGTTTTGAAAACAATTCTTATTTTTGTTCGACTTCGCAGTAGGCCTACGTAATCGTCACGAGTGAACTTTACGAATGAGCATATTAGTATTTTAAGCAAATTACAATCTTGATTAAGGTGCCACGAGTGCATTAATATAAGTTTTTAACGATATGCAAAGTTGTAGACTTAAGTTATCGAGTGATTGTTGAGTTTTAAGAAATTTGCGTGTACAGGCATTCCAACGTGGACGGCATGCTGAACTTACAGAAGTCGCCATCTTGGTTTTCTCAAAATTTCTTCCTCGTTTGTGACGCGTAAATACGAACTTGCCCTTTTCAATTTCGTTTTGTAATAATACTGTTGGAATCTTTGTTCGTTGATCTCTCGTTTAATTACGAACTTACCAGAATATGTGCAATTTTGAAGCTATTTGCGAGTTATAAATAAGAGGTCAAAATGACCGCGCGCTTACTGCTAAGCGGCGTCTTTGTTGTGAACCCAAGTGTGTATTAGCGTAGGCCTCAACGATCAGCCCGGGTTGCGGGCTGCGCGTAGCGTGAGCGGCGTCAGCAAAAGTGAAGATTTTGCGGTGTTTATTGATGATTTAGTAGTGGAAATAAAAAAGTTCTCTGTCATTATCGTTTCTCAAAATGGCGATTTAATCGTGATTTCATCGCAAATCCTTCAAAACATTCAACGAACTTGCCCTGTCACGTGATTTGGCAAGTGCCCTATGATTATGTTAATTAGGCGCTCTCCTGTGTTTGAGGAGCGTTTAGCGTGTTTGAGCAGACGCCAAGTTTTATTACTTCTTTCCAGATCACAGAGTTGAATCTTGACAACTGCCGAAGCAGCTCGACACAGGTTGAAGGATTAACAGACGAGTTTGAAAGCTTGGTTTCCCTCAGTCTTATCAGTGACAATCTTACAACACTGAAGGGTTTCCCGTCTTTGCCTTCTCTTAAAAAAGTAAGATGTCTTAATAATGAATGTGGACTATAGTGCCAACTACTTGGTACAAAAATAATTTTTTTATCAAAAAGAATGTTTTTGGAGCAAGTTTGTCCGAGTAAACTGCTCTGTAGTGGAATCAGGGTTGCCATATCAGCCATAAATTAATTTAAATCAAGGCACTGACTATCAATTTTTGAATTTCTATGTTTTTTGACATTACCTTGAAAACCTGCAAAAGTTGTGCTTGGCCATGTAGCTGTAATGACTTCCTTTGTGGAATTATATTACTTATTAATTTTGTCTGCATGGATCATTGCAAAACTCTTGTTTCTATTCTACACGCCTTTATTGTTCACCTAATGTCTGATGATGCTCTTAAAAAGTTAGAATGTTTTATTATTTTATTTAAATTTAGATCATCGCCACTTTTATCCAGTGTCTTGTATTTTGTGCTTTCCTAGTTCAGCATTCTATTCCAGCTAGGACTACATCAACATTGTATTTGATGTGTATAACTAATAACCTTGTTCTAATTATCTTTCTTCATTACAGTTGGAACTGAGTGACAACAGAATTTCAACAGGTCTTAATTTATTGAAAGGGTGCCCTAACATCACCTATTTAAACCTCAGCGGAAACAAAATCAGAGACCTGGAAACAGTTAAACAACTAGTAAGTCTTGTATAATACATAGTGTTCTTATAAATTCTATATAATCTTTTGCAATGCCTTAAACAATTTTCATGTTAATTCGATTTTTAACTGATCACAATTTTTGTATTTTTTGTCCTAGATGGGTTATCGTTTAATCTTTTAGATGGAAGCGCCTCATTGGGGGGCAGATTTAGACAGGCAGTAGATACTGCCTAGTGACGCCAGTTCTATGTCTCTATTGTTTGCTCACTGCGAATTTTGCAGGAGGTATTACCAAATTTGAAGAACCTTGACTTATACAACTGCGATGTGACAGAAGTAGAAGAATACAGGACAAAAGTTTTTGAGCTGTTGCCGAACCTCAAATTTCTGGACGGCTTCGACATAGAAGACAAGGAGGCAGAGGATGACGAAGATGGTAAATATACTAAAGACAGATGTTGAAATGAGCTCTTGCTAATTATAATTAATAAATCACTGCAATTAAACATGGCATTGTAGTGAAATCTACCTAATTTCAGACAGGTAATTTCTACTAAAAAAAACATTTTCCGAAACCTTTGTCTAATTGTAGTTGTATAGAACTCGGAACTGTTGGTTTATTTATTTTGTATACATTTCATGAAAGAAAATCAAAAAAAATCTTAACTCATATTGTGTCTTAGATTGACATAATCTCACTTAATTAGTGTGTTACACAGTGAGGTACTGTCATTTCACCCCCGACGAGCGGGGACCTGGAACTGTATGCAATCTATGTGGATGCTTTGGTCCACTAAGCTATCAGATTGCAGTACATGTCGTGGAGTCAAGTCCGGCTCGCGACTGAACTCTTTTCAAACTTGAACTGGTATCTAGATAACGGGGGATGTACGAGACTCGTGCGATCTTCTCATACTCATATACACTCACAATGGATGTCTTTTTGAGGTCTGACTTAATTTCTGGAATCAAATGATAGTGGGGTGACTAAATTGTCTGCACGGATTGCATATAGTCCCAAGTATACACCGTCTATCTTACAGCACCCATGCAGCCCAATGTAAGACGGTGTGTTTGTTATACTGATCTATTGAATCTTCAAGGCTGGCTATTACGTAGCATTTCTTTTAAAACCGTACACGATATATACTCTGTGATTTTTCATTAAATGGGCTACAAATGTACCTTCTGTCACAGAAACAATTCACACCATTAAAAATATGAAATTGGTCTTGAATGGTGCCGTAATCATATTAGACGTGGTTTCTTGGCTTGCACTATTGTGCAAACTCCGCGTGATCAAATATATTTTGGTTTACACGGTTGAGTGGCTATTCCAGGTTTGCACTTAATGACCCCATGATTTGAGCTAGAAATTGATAAAAACTAGGTTAAGTTCAGACCCTTACTTATAGATTCAATGCTGGGGTCATCTAGTGTAAACTAGGACTGTGGTCTATGTAAATCATAGTGTACTCGAGCACAGACACCTCTTGAGTTCACAGAAAAATAGAATTAAAAATGTAAAAAATTGAAATTAGATCCCGGCCTTGTTTCATTTTGAATGTCTGTTGTCACATCTGCATTTTCTTTGTAGAAGATGATGATGGAGAGGGTGATGAGGATGAGGATGATGAAGATGATGACCTGGGCGATGAAGATGATGATGATGAAGATGGTGGTAAGAACACTTCAGTAACGTCTATGCAACTTGAACCTTCTGATGAAAGATATCATTTAGTATTATAAAACCTGATCAGGTCAGTTTGACAAAGTTTGAAGTTTCCGCTGCTGCACACTCTTCCAGTGTGTCTATGCCCGTGCATTTTTTGTTTTCCCTCAGTTTTAAAGCACTCGACTGCATGTTGCTGCTTGCTTGAATTTAAGACATTTGGATGTGTGGGTTGTGCAGTCCAGCTACGTTACTACGAATCTGCTTTGTTACATCCCAATCCAATTTTATAGTAAACAATTTGTTTTGGTTACAGCAAACTTTGGTTACAACGAACGTTTGAGATATGATCTGGGGGGGGTTTCATTGTAATACGGTTCAACAGTGAAATTTACAAATAAGCATATTACAAGATAGCTTTTGTTTCTACCCTTTTAACTTACTAGATGTATGACAAAGCTTTCTCCCAGTGTTTTGGTCAATGCACCTCGTCTTTTTCCTCAGCCTTTGTCACTTTTTAATTAAAATGCTGTAATATCAAGTAAGCCTGATTAAAATCCCAAGTGGGTTGTTTGATTACTTTTCAACAAACTTAGTTATTGGCGAACCTAAGTGCTTGGAGCATCAATTTACTCCAAGTAGCAGCAGTTTTTAGGATGGAATGTGGACAGTAGTTGTTAGCGGCTTTTAAAAGTGATGAAGAATTGCTAGTTTTTTGGGATCTTTTGTTGCTTGCGTTATGATGAAATTGTGAGCATTGGGCTATGATGTTTGATGATTCCAAGTGCCACACTGATTGCAAGAGCTTCACATCTGACATTGTGTATTAAAATGTGTTGGTATAGTTGGTGTTTTTGCAGTGTCACAGGTTAACAGTTATTGTGTGTTATTGTAGATGATGATGAAGATGAGGAGCAAGTTGAAGATGACGACGACGATGACGATGATGATGAAGACGATGAGGAAGATGATTTAGACGATGACGTGGACGATGAAGAAGATGAGGAAGATGAAGATAGTGTTGGTTTAGACTATCTGCAAAAATCAAATCTTGATGTGAGTAAAATTAGATATCTAATGGTGCAACCTTAAATTTTAACTGAGGTTTTATTTCTGGCAATAGAGATTTATCTACTTAAAATTATTCTCAGTGGAATTGAGCTTACTTTAAGTTCTTTAGTTGTGACATCAGGTGTAGTAGAGCAGCAATAAAATCTTCCTTCCGAGAAGCAAACTTTTGTTTTAGTAGAACACCACTGTAAATTTGGTGTCAGCTTTTTTCTTACTCAGATGAAATAGAATGTACAGGTTTGTAAAGGACTGAGGGTTATACCTTGAGACCACTCTTGGTGATTAGAAATGAGACTTTGTAACAATCCAACGTGTAGAACCTGGTCTCTAGCAATTATCAACTGTCACTTCTTTTGAAGCTGTACAATCACCTCTAGTTTGACCAAGGAACACTTTGAGTCCAATCTCATGGTGTATGGTCTTTATTAAAATTTTTTGTGATGGAAGGCGAGGTTACAACAGATTTAATCACAAGTGCAAACTGTGATAGTAAAGTCGGCCCGTGCTCCGGGTTTATTTTGGTTCCTGGACAAACACTACGAAATTTTGATCGAAGCAATGTATCCTGTGGTCTACTGTGTCAGTTTCCTGATGTCTTAATCTGATGTCACCAGTGGAGAACAGAACGGTTGACAGAACATTCAATAAAGCAGTTTGTTTCCTTTCCTCAACTGACTCGTTGTTTTGTGCTGCGATCTGGTGTTGAAAGAGTCGCTTCAGTTTTATGTACAGCTCAATTTGAAATCTAGGATTGAGCTAAGTAGCCTATGAAACTGAGCTTAAACATATTCTTGCCGTAATGGTGTCAGTTTTATCATTATCTTGACATTGAGAGGTAATCTGTAACTAAATTGAAATGGTCAAATTTTATATGGATTGACTTGCCCTGTTGTTTACTGAGAGGATTATACTGATCGATGCAATGGTTTTGGCAATGGAAGTAAATTACTTGGAGAGAGTACTGATTCAACTCTTGTATTTGACAGGATGAAAGTGAGGGTGATGAGTTTGAGCCTGGCGATGAGGAGGACGATGAAGGGGATGATCTTGAGGAGGAGGAAGATTTAGAAGAAGGTAGGTTATTAGGAAAGTTTTATGGTTTTGGAGAATACAGTAAAACTCGCAAAAGTCTAGTTTATGTGGACCAAGAGATTTCATCCCATTGAGGCGAAATTCGACTTGTCTTCAGGCTTGGGGGTAGAAACGATTCAATGGCCGTGCCTCTTATGGAATTGTTTCCACTTCCTAGAAGGGCATGGAACAGAAACTTTGAGTTAAACAAAAGTCTGACTTGCGCCTATCTGTCTCGTGAGAGTTTTAGTGTATGTCAATGGGCAATCTGTTCTGTAAATATATTTAAGCTCCTTGCCATGGTAAACAAACAATTCATTTCTTTCACACAATTGCTGGTGACAGCAAACAAAGTGGATGTGTATTGGTCCTCAGCTGCTGGGATCATTTTTGGAGTGCACCTATGCTGTCAGCACTTCAAAATTTTCGGTGATGTATTGTGATTACGTAGCTCAGGCCAGCTGGCGCATTGCACTTTTTTGTCATTCACGGTAGTATTGCACTCCCTGTTTGAACTCTAAATTAAATTATTATATAGATTTGAAGATCAATTTACTCACACCCATGTTAATCACCCCTGCAGCTGTGGTTAACAGTGTTGGAACTAATTCAATGCCAATCTCGGTTCTAATTCACCCACGTTGATTTTGCAGGCCAACAGAGGGGAGTCAAGCGAAAACACGAGGACGAAGAGGAAGATGCGGACGACTAGCAGTCCCATGGCGTCTCCAAGAGTCTGTATATTTTGTCTAGACATTTCCACCGTGGAGCGTCATTATGTAGATATTCTGTCATATACATGTAACTCCACTGAGAACTGTTCATCATCTGACCCAAATAACAATGCGAAAGGCTGTGTCATCCAGTTGTTCCACTCTAGAGCAGTACCAGTGCAGCTGTCAAGAGTTGGAACTATCAAGTGCTCGGTCCATTTTAAGATGCTGTGTATATATTCATAGTAACCTTAAGCATCTTGGAGCTGACTGGAGTGCATGCTACACTGGCTTGTTTAGTTTTAAGGTTTAGTTCTATTTGAGAGTCTACAAATTGGATTATACTTAGTTCATTATCTAGAATAGCACTAGATGGGGTTTACAGCATTTCACATGTCAAGATTTCGAAGGCTCCTTTTAAGTTTTTTGTTTTATTTTTATATCTAGTGGCAAAAGATGCCTGAATTTTGTAAAATATAATTGAACTCCAATCACTGTAATGTCAACTAATTCGAATGGACAATTGTTAGTCAAGCAGTGTGGCCAATTGGTTTTATCAAAGAAAATGATTATATGCACTACCATCCTTTGTAATATTGTGCTGGGTGTGGATTGAATTTCTTTATCATCACTCAAAATGACCAAGTCTATAAATGTGAAGTCTGAGTAGTTGCAATAGTTTATGGTCACAAGATTGCCAACTGAACTGATCAGTGTCAGATTTTGAAGATTTAGTAAAGCGTCAGTTGTTCAGGGTATAAACAAGTTTGGTAGTAGCAGTTATTTCTATTGTCGCCATATGTCAAATAACTTCTCTGTTTCATACGATTGTCCATAGCTGTTCACTGTTAATACATTGAATTTTTTATAGTTGCGTTTCATTTGTCAGATGATAGTTCATTGATTGAAGAAAGAAATGTGCCTTGGTATATAGTAACATGTACAATAACAAGAAAATTCAGCACTGTCAGCTTCAACACAAAATCAGTCTGTGATGACTAGAGATGAACATTATTGGAATAACTGGAAAAGAGTTTTTTAAAAGACACTAAAAGGTTAGTTCCCTGCGAGGTTGGTGATATCTCGTTTGAACAAACTGTCAGTTCTTTCTGTCCCAAATTGAAGACATCTTGCTAAAAAAGGATTGTTTCAAGAAAACTCCGCAGCATATTTCTGCATTTCCTTATGAAACCAATGACTAGATTCCCATTATGGCTCCAAGCAGTAAAAACTAGGCCGGCAGGTGTGATGAAAATTTGTTGTTCACTTTAGATATTGCTCCCCTCAAATTGTGGCATTAACCTTTTGGCAGAGGTCCTGCTTGGCATGGGAAAGAGGCTTGCATGGAACGTTCATATTTTGCATACGCCAACATTTTCATTACCTAAGTTTTGTGCGCCTTAGCACCGGGTTCTGTAGTTGTTTAGTTCTGTATTTTGGATAGTTGTGGTCTTGCAACTATAACACGTAACGTTGACTTGGAAAATTTCGACAAATTTTTGTTCCAAGTGATTTCTACCCATGCAGCGTCTGCTAAATAGTTGGGATTTGTTGTAACACACTCCTATTTTAAACCCTTGTATATAATCTTGAATTAACTTTCTCAAAAACAAAAACAAGAGGGCCAATTTTACACTTTATTTGTACCACAAATATCTGTGACACAAAAAGAATTTGAAGGCTGACAACTCTGCATGATTAATCACAGGCCATCAAACCGACGTTTCCATGTCTCACCGATTTCTCCTCTCTAAACTAGAACTGCCATGTTAACAGTGAGACACGCAATCTTTTAGCTTTACTTTTTCAATGTACCTGGGTTTAACAGAACATGGATAGTTACAGTTCTGTTGTTTTAAGAACAGTGCTAGACTATTCGTAAAAAGCATTGTATGTCAAACTTTGACACTGTAGCTGAGAACACTACTCCGATTTCCAACATTACAATTAAGGTAAATCAACTTATTCAGCACAAAATACAAGAACAGAGGGTTACTCAGTTTGCACTGTTCTGCTGTCACAAAACAGCCCCTGGTAAAATAAAGATTATTGGTAGCAAGTCGATAAGCTTTCAAAAATATGCACCGTCATGATTTTGGCAGTTACCAGTATACTGGTGTGAAGTACACAAAGAATTCCCACAGTTTCACAAATAATGAACAATAATAATGACAAGTAGGTACAATGCAAACAATGCACATAGTATTAACAAGCACTTCAGTTTTGTTAACAAATTGAAAAATTGTGGTAATTAAGCACAGAAAAAATGTAACTGCTTCTGCGTCTAATATCCTCGACTTGATTCCAACTCACTGACCCAGACCTTGCATGCCACTCACTGCCATGCATGTACAAGTCTCATTACACTGCCAACAGACAGGTTGAATGTCCTTAAGTGAGAGTAGAGCTCAGGAAAGCTTGGAACTCCTGAAACAGAGAATGTGACAGTACACCAACTTTTTTGCACATTTACCATCGAAATGCATTTTGGGCATAGGAGGGAGGCGTTGCCCTCCGGATTCTGGCAAAAACTGCAGGAAATTGGGCCAAAACAGAAAAGTAGGCCAGTACAGTGTCCAATGAAAAACTAACGGGTGAGAGTTGATGACCACCGTGAGGAAGTCTTGTGCCTGTGTTTGGGCTAACTGTTATTGTAAGTCCCTCACCCAAGAAGCCACATCCAGATTTTGTCGAACTATGGGAACTTTCAACAAGCCCAGAATCTTGTGACTTTGGTAAGACCACGTACGACTCTCAACAAGATATGAATTTCAAGTAGAGCACACAATATCACTAGCTAAGTGACTAGCAGTATTGGATGCACTCCTGAGAAGCTGTAATTAAAAACAGTGCAATCAACTGTTGGCAGAAATTATTTCATTTTTTTACTTCCACCATGCAAATTCGGGGATTTCCTCTGCAGCGCTGCTGTCAGTTTTCAAATGAATATAGCGAGGAGGTTGTCAGCTCGTAAAAATCTGGTGACATCACAGACAACTTATGGATGGGCAACCTGCTTCGTGATTTGTTTTAGATTGGGAGATTGGACTTCAGTGTGATCCAACGACACGTGCCTCTAGAATCTTGTAGCAAAAGATTTGTTAATCTATGCATTTTGAGGTGCACTTTCAATCCTTATTTATTTACGGTTGCTTTGTCATATATTGCAGTGGACGCATGCTTTCAATTCTGGTGCACACAGGTAACAAGTGTTGTTTTCTGCCATATTGTTTACACGAGTCACCGACTTGTTTGTGATCATGCCACCAGATGTCTACGAGCTGACAACCATCCCATAATGCATTTGAAAAACCAAAGCAGCGTTGTTGATGAAATGCCCTAAGTGAGACCTCCGCCAAAAATCAGCCACTCAATTCGTAAATGTGAAGTCATAAAGAAGAGTTCAGAGCAGACAACACTGCAACCACCTCTTGCGGGACACTTCGAATTCAAAAGCTAGAATTTTTTCCAAATAAAGGTCGTTATTCACTCAGCAAACCTGGCTCTCACCTGTAGTTGACAGTGGCGCCACCTGACTTGGCAGAGGAATGTTATTCCAACACAAAAAGAAGGATAGTAACTGTGACCCCTTCTCATCCTTCACACCTTGACCTTTGAGATACGACGTAACAAAGTGGCCAGATTCTGAAAAAGGAGTGCAATATCAGAAGTAAATGCGACACCACCGTCTCTAACAGTAATGCCCTGTCCATGTGTATAGCACTCCTGACGATCAATTTAAGTTCTAGCTTAACTCAAATCTCCTATTTTCACGAAAACTTAAAGTCATGAACAGCACTACCCTTATAAGTCAACACTCAAGTATCAAAGTCATTTTGAGGATCCTAATTTCACAAAACTAAAGCTGTATATAATGAGTGAAGTTCATGATTTTTATCTACAGTGAATTTGGTTGCATCCTCTTCAACCTCTATATTTGAAGGAAATTGGAAACCCTAGTCTGACAAAAGAAAAAAATGTAAGCAAGCATCACTAGGACTCAAGTCAAAATGTGGCAATAGTCACGGGTATCTCAGATTATGATGCCGTTATTGAGCGAAGAAATCTGGTTCTCAAAATGTAGGACAACTGGTGAGTGACTATAGTGACTATTACCCAAAATGCAAGATGCCCTTAGAAGTACACTCCAGTAGTTTTCCACTGATTTAAGACTCAACATTTATAAATAGGACCAAAATCACATTATGGTCACTAGCTCACAATGTTGTGACAGTTGTGTGCAAATGTGGAACTAACCAAGGACACCATCATCATCATGCCCACACAAAGGATAAGGGGCCCGTTCCAACAAAACTAACTTTATAGCTAAGACAATTCCTAAATTTTACTATATTTTAAAATAAAAGTTCAATTTGTCTCAAAATCATTTCAAGAAAGAGATCTTAAGCTTGATTTAAGTGTTTGACCTAAGTTTTGTCTTAATTTTGATGAATTTACCAGATGTGAAAGTTTCAAAGTTTTCAAGTTAAGACAAATCTTAGACTTAAGTCCAAAATAAAGTTAAGTCAGTTTCTTGGAACGGGCCCAAGGTCAATCTCAAAACCAATATGGCAGATTAATGTTGATGTATTCATCCAGCAGTCGATCAGGATTACAAAGACAACAGGACCACCAGACACAAAGAAGCTCACAGTTTTAACTGGAGTCTGAGAATGATGCACAGGAGAATCTAGTTATAAAATACACAGCTAGTTAGCTGTCGTTCTGGTATAAACAGGTTTGCTCTTCAGGAGCCAGTAACATGAAAGTTATAAGCTGGATGGTAGCAATGATACATTACCATGTGCCACATTGACAATGTTGAATAATGCATTTAACATCATGCAACCATCAAAACTAGTTTTATGAAACCCAACCCAGGCATACAACTTCACAAAGCGTAATCATGAGTGGGAGATTACCATTATGCACCTCTCTAGCCTTCACCTTCATATTGCTACCCCCATCCCCTACCTTTCAGCCAGTCATCAAGTCTCCTGTCAATGTCATTTCTGATGACAGCTGTGAATTCTTCCTGAATTAGTTGCGACGTCCGACACTTCTCGTAATAGGCCATCACCAGCTGGACTTGAGCCAGAGAGAGCGTACTTGACAGGTGAGGTAGACTTCTGCACACCTGGGGAATGGACATCACAATGAAAACTTGATACACCGACAATGATACACAACCATATGACCAGTGACACTATATTGCCTCATGAAGTCAATGATTAGCAAATATCGCTAACAGATTTCTTATGATGATAGCTGAAGAGCACTTACATTGACTTCACTTTTGAAAATGTCAGGGAAAACCAGTTACCACACTTTGACATCAGCACATCATTCCTCATTTGTAAACTTAAATACATAGCACTGCATACTTAACACACTCGTGGATTCAGCTTATTGCAAAAATTAGAAAACAAACAGTTGCTGGAATGCAGAGCTGATGTGAGTTTACGTCTATATTTGACCAAAAACTTGTTCACTACCTGGTTCAAAGCAATATATGTAGGTAAGACTTCAAGTTTCTCCTGTGTAAGGCATTCGTGCAGTATTGCAGACATGGCTTCAGATCCTGAGATATCCTGCAAGCATACCAAAACACGTGAGGTGCAACATATATCGGCTAACATTAATTTCTGATTACAAAGACTACATGGACATCATTGGCAAGAAAAGTGATTTCTGAGATTGGCTCCAGTGCAAAGTCAAACCTGGAACCTCCGCAATCACAGTTAAATGCTCTGCTAGTGAAGCTAAATGTCATTCATGGAAATAAAGAGTATTTCAATCATATTTAACTTGTAAAGTCACAAGCCTGGATTTCAGCATGCATCTGGAAGACATGGGCAAAAATTGGCATTTTGTAATAAAATCACAATAGATGACATTTACCTTGTTATTTCGAGACTGGCAGAAATGTTTGGCAAACAATAGGACCCTGTCATCTGTTGAGAAAGACTTGACCACCTCCGAACTATTAGCTCTACACCCTGTCTGGTCACTTGCGAATGTTTTGGCAAGTAAACCACGGTACCCCTGCAAAACAATATGAAAGCTATTGTAATTTGCCCAAGCTGGCACATAGTGGTCTATTGTACCTTCCACTTTAATATGCACGTTTGTTCCGCTTAGCATTCACTGGAATATCAAAATGAGCTTCTTTCAAACTTTTCAGGTCTACCGATCAAAACCAAAGTTTAGGGGACAACAGAAACAAATAATAACCTCAAACATTCTTCTACCACCAGCAATGGCAATTTTTCAATCAAGTCATCATATGCCCCGCCCACTACACAGCAGACACCTGTAGTTGACCTCTTTTTTTGGGGTCATCGCTTCAGGACAGGTACCTTACCATCAGCCTAACATTGAGAGACACTCACCTTAGGGTCATCATTGTATGACAGATGTCCAGCCCTCTGCTTAACAAACAGCTCGCCATTTTGCTGCAAGATGTGCTTAAGCCCCGCCCAGTTCTTGTCAGCATGGAACTCCACTGGCCAGTAACGAGGACCTTCGACACATACCTGTTCATTGCAAGAATTGGAGATTAGTTTCATTCCTAACATTTCTAAGCATCATTCCTAGCTACCTAAGTATTAATTCCAAGTACTTCATGACTGTATAGATGACTCACATTGATACATAACATTCAAGTCCTTTTCCAAAACTGCTTTGTTAACTAACAACACCAAAAGTTCATTACATGTGCCCTTAATTGCCATTCAACAATTATTCTTAATCTCTACTAGACTCGCCTGAGTGCATTTCTAAACATTTTGAATACCCATTTCTAAAGCAAATGAGGTAGACTAACAGTCAACCTATCACATATGAAAAATTGGGTACTGCTCAAAGTTTCCCGACCTTAGACTCAAGATAGACACACAGCACCAGGTGTCACAGAAGCTTGAAAAAGCCTGCACAGGCTGACGAACCATAGCTTTCAATTTCTCAATTATACTCAATAATGATTTATAATAAGAATGATAATATCTAACAAAAACCATCTACTGCCCAAAGCAACAACAGGTATCCACCCAGATATTTACTGACACTTTGAACAGAATTGTAAACACCACCAAACAGATGGCAAAATAAAATAAAAAAATTCAATCGTCTAATCGCGTATCAATAACAATTAAGAGCAGTTACCTCGAGCAAACTGTCCAATTCTGGCAATAAGCATGGCGCAAAACACTTGAAAGATTTGTTGGAAAAAAACTCTGTGTCCTGCAAGTGAAAAGACATTCATTAACTGGTTAACGATAACACACAGCAGGAAAATCAATCAACTTCAATCCCTTATGAGCTTCATTTTTGACAAGCTGATGCTGACATACTCCGATAGTAAGCTCATGTCACAAAAGGTTCCAAAGGCATACAAATTGTAAAAAACATCACAAGAAGATATTTAAAGAAGAAAATAACTATCTACCCTTAATGTACACTTATGACAGTCACCAAACTCAAATTATATAACCTCATAAACCTAAATGATGAACATTACACCACGGGCCTGAGTTAAGAGATGGTGAGCAAAGAATACCAACCATACCCCATAATGCGTCACAATCTGAGGCCAACATCCTCAATTTGCACTCTATCCAAATTCCGAGTCGGATGTAACAGTGTGTTATACTCCAAGTCATACACTTATGTTAAATCTCGTTGAAAACACCATTCTGGTAATTCCAAATTAACTTAATCTTGTTGAAAATGAGATTGTTCAATAGTAGTTTGTAATTACCAATATGTCCCTTCCAACAAGATCTGTCTACAAGTGAGAGTCAAACATGGAGACTTGCTCATTTGAGAGTCAAACATGGAGACTTACTGATTTTCAACTCTTGTGAATACTACTCACCTTAAAGGTAATAGAGAGTGGTGCGTAACATGACTGACCGGTGTCCACTTGACGGGGCAGCAACAGGCGGGGTTCTGCGGCCAACACATACAGGTGGCGAAGGGCTTGCAGGTGGTACCTGAGAAGAACGAGGAATGGATGGAAACATGGTAACAAATCAAAACTATTTAATATCGAGTATAACCACACGACGGCTCTTAAAATTATTGATGACGATGACCGTGGCGATGAGAAATAGAATAATTTTTAGATGAGCACAAAGAACTTCTAAGAACCTTTCGAAACCACAAAAAAATATCAAGTTTAATCTGTACATCATCACAACCAGCAGAAGTGAGAGGAGAAATTACACCAGTTATAGTCCAAAATAAAATACTTTCCCAGCAATGTCAGCACAAGGCTATCAGCCATTGAGAAGCTCCTAGCCCCTGATAACATTGAATAATTTTACCCATTTGCTAATAGTTACAACACGTTTGACACTGATTTCCACCTGGCAAACGAAAATCTCCAGTTGATTTTGCACCTTGCCTAAATAGACAAAGCCCCTTGAAATCCAGGTGATAGATAGACCCATTAGTAACCAGGAGAGCTAGACCCACTGGTACACATGAACAATATTACAGAAATAACTTCTAACATATGTGGAGAAGAATGACCAAGTAACTGGTGGCCATATCTGTTTAATTTTGGACGTTATTGTAGCGAGTCAGATAAGGGCACTGACTTGAAAATAGAAGGAACAGCTTGCTGAGTTTTGCACTGTTTTGGCATAACTTTCTAACAGCTGACAACATTGTACAAAATCCACGATATTCATATGTGACATATTAATATTTCAGAGGGCTTGTTATGCAAACATACATCTGTATCAGGCTGTACCGGGGATTTCAGAGAGACCCCATTAGAAACAAGGCCCAATGAATCAATTTGTATATCCACCACAGGGCATATACGAAAGGATCGTTAAAATATTTCAAGTTGTTCATTTGTCAATGAAACCATCACCAGATCTGTTTAAGTGAAGGTTAGTTTGCATTTGATGGTCACCACTGATCAGGACGTTGCAGTCTGAGGTTCCTTAAAGAAACTCACCACTTGTTTATGAAAGGGTTCCCTGGGGAGTTTTTAGGCATAAACTCACTTCAGCAAAAATGGGCGTGTCGGAAATCAGCACGGACAGAACAACCAACCCATAATCAAGATACCTGTTATCGTTGCTGTCAGATGGGAACTTTGGGAAGAATGCACAGATCATGGCGGCCACAGCTTCAGGCTTGGTACTGAATGAATACCTGAGGCAAAATAAACAAGATTTTCATATTCCCGAGTTTTAACTACAAGGAGAACACATTTTTAAAACAATATTACAAGCATGATGACTGAAACGTGAGAGTAACTACCTATTGAACATTGAACATAGCGTACTTCAAAGGATGAATTTCATTGCAATTGAAAACAAGCAAACCCACATATATAAATAATCGTAATTTAAGAAACCACCCCTTTTACAGAAATGCAGAATGAATCAGCTATAATGTGCAAGCAAAAAGCTCTCTGGTTTACCTTCCACCGCCCACAAACAAGAGGCTGGTTGCCATGGATACAGCCATGTGAGATCCATAGGTGACATAGTTATATTGAGGCCCAACCCGACGCCGCAGGACTCGACAGATACGCAATACATCAAGGTCACCGCTTCCAGCCATCACCTGGACAAGAACAAAGTTTGTGACAAACACAGACATTAAGAGCCCACCAACACTGCAAAGGATAACACTTCTTTAAAGACACCCTTCCCTTTACATTCACCCTATCAGATCACAGGATGAGTTTCGTCAGTCGAAAAAAATCATCAAAATATAAACACTTCGTAACTTTCAGCCCTCTTTGTGTTTGGTTCTTATGCTTTCAACAAAGCAATTGGGTCACGTTTGTAGCCTAAGGGACATATGTCTGACCACTAACTTGGACCATGTCAGTCTGCACCAAACAAGGTTCATGTCTAAACAGGGCACAAGACAAGTAAGACTGTCTTACCAGAGACAACGACAACACAATGACGACCAATGAGCCCTCCAATGTACTCCTGCCTGACTGTTCGTAACAACTCTGTTGATTTAACAACTCCATGAACTCTCGCGCATAGGTTAGCTGGAAAACAATAAGGTCAAATAATTTGGCATAGTTTAATGGGCCCTCAACAAATAAGAATGCGACATGCATAAAGCTAGTGGATAACTGAAACTGATGAGTCACGTACAGCTATTAAAACCTCCATACAACTGTCTTCAGCAATTTTCCAACCACATCAAATCACATCCGGATCAGGTCATTTAGAGCTTGAAATTGACCTAAATGGGTTCCTTACAATAGAAGTTATTTCTGGTCTTCGTAAAAAGGGAAGATTTGCAGATGAAGACTGACATCAATATGTTGGAGTTCGTAAACCACCATTCTTATGCCACAAAAGCAATACAGCCAATAGTTGAATGAGTATGGGCAGATTCAGTGACTCAACACTAGCTGGAGTTACTGATTGGGGCTTATTTAGTAGTCCAGCAGCATAACTTCACAATTCATCACTTTCAACTTTCACCTACCAGTGTGTTATAAGCAGTCTTATTGGAAGTTCCAGCAAACTTGAGGCCTACAGTCATACAACCGCCAGCAACTAAATTACATTTAGCTTGACTGTAACAAAATAAGAATTATTTCGTCACTCACAGATTACTTTCTTGATACAACATATCAACATCAGAATAACACACGGACAATCTAATAAATTCAGTGTTTTATTCTCCATCTTTTGCACTCTCTACAAATCACTACAACAGACAGCACATACACAGACATTAACAATTTCCTGTTTTGCAACTCTCCTCCATAATGTTTGGTACATCCCTTAAGCTTCGTTTGCAGGCAAAAAAACATGTCTTTAACAGAAACCACGCCTGTTTTTATCAAAATTAGCGACCCTTCACTCACACATCTTTGAACAAGGTTTTTACTTTAATATATCAAATGTAGGAGTATGAGCTCAACTTGGATTAACATCTTCATACACAGGGTGCATAGGCCTATATGTGCTATATGTGTACACATAAAAAACACCAACAAAGCTATAAGGTACAAAAGTACATGTTCTACAGCTACAGAAAATACAGACCTCAAGAGTGACTAACAATAATAATAATGATAATAATGATGATGATAATAATAATAATAATAATAAAAATTACAACTTAGCACAACACACCTCATAGTTTCAAAGTCCACATCACACTCTGGATCATGCTGATACTCCATTCTCTTAAAGCCGTACTGCTGAACGATGGGCGGTAAGTTGGCCTCGACCCACTGCCTCGTGGGTAAGACTGTGTCCCAGAGGACCAGGCCCCGGCTGACCACCTTCAGCAAGAGGTAATCAGGGCGGACAAAGTCTAGTAAGAACTGAGTGTCCGGTGGTTCCAACCAACTGGCCACAGCACTATAAGAAAGAAATTGTTCAGTACTATGGGGCTGCACACGGTCAAGTATTAATGTCAATCCAATATCAACATTAATTTTTTAGTTGTCATATTTTGACAGTATTCTTATTGTTACTTCTAGAAATTTGGGCATGGAAATAAAATATACGCACAAATTATCCTTACAGGTTCATGAAACTGAGTTATTTCCCAAAGTTCATGGTACTTTCAGTAAACTGTAGTGCATGACACATCAAATTTGTGAAAACGTGCTGAATTCCAGTTACAAAGCAAATTTAATGAAGATGCAACTTCTTAGACCTACTTTCTTTTGCCAATTTGCTAAGCATTGATAAGAAAATCGTATACTTTTGCCATTTCTTAAGAACCAGTGAGCAGCCACATTCACTATACAGGCAGCTAACAATTTTCACCTCCTACCAATTAGCTAAAAGGTTTGCGGGTTTCAAATATCATTATAACCAAACAAATAAAAGTTATCAAAAGCTTTTCCAGAGAATTTTACCTAAGTGCAACTTCGATTTAAGATAAAACAAGTTCGAGGTGGTTCAAAAGGCCAAAAATACCTACAATGAGCTCCTTCCAAAACTCAGTACAATCGGGAAAACTAGAAATCGATATTTACGTGCCTTACTTAAGAATTTACAAATTTTCCAATGACAAACTCAAATTTCTCACCCTCATTAATGATCAAACTCAACAGTCCAGCTGTACTGGGCAATCAGAGACTCCCATTAAACTTTCACTTTTATCAAGGGTACAATATTTGAGGCAGCTGGGAGGCAACTTAAAAAATTCATTAATTCTTAATTTTGAAATTTTAACCACCTGCTTGTGTGCATTTTTGGAAAATTTCCAACTTCACTAGAAACTGTTTTCAAAATGTGTATAAAAACAGAGTCTTTAGACAGGCTAACTTGTGGAATTCACAACACACCCAGTCACACAAGATCGTAGTGAGCACCAGACTGAGCTGAATTATTACTTCCATTGTGTTACCAGCAAGGAAAAAAAATTAAAGAAATAACTCAGGTGGTGGTGAAGGCAAAGTTATAATAAAGCATGACTCACCATTGAAAGACTTTGCAACACAACAGTCATTCTAGTTGTGAGGCTGGGTTGTGAACACACAGTCTCATTCAAAAATAAACAAACTGTGTAAAGTTTTTAACAATATTGGTTACAAATAATAAGGAAAAAGTTAAAAGATTTATCGACTTCAAATTATTTCTCACTTTTATCAATGAACGATCAAATGAAATTTAAACTATTTTCATCACACCTGTTATTTGAGCCAAAGAACATCATTCCTAGTGCCAATGTTGCACCTGGTGATGTGACGTCAACGTTGACAGAGTCCCCCTCTTTAATTACACAACTAGGTGAACGGAACCTCTCTTTGTTGACTCCAGGCTGGAAAATGTAATAAAATGCATCAAACAATGCAGTAGAATTACAAGAAATAGTAATGCCCCATCAACACGAGGATACTGATGTGCTGCCACCTGGCTTTGTATGAAGGTACTGCACATGACAGACCTATGGGTACGTTTGTACAATTTAGGATATTAAACACCTGGGGCACTGAAAAAGTGAATAACTTAAAAATCACAGGGTGGGCATTAAGCCATGCACATAGTATTGGTGTAACAAAAACTACCGTATTCTTACCACCTGACGCTTGTGACCTCCTGCCATGAAGTGGTGCAATATGTCAGCCATGTTGAGATCCGCCAAACCGATTGCTGTAGTCCCCTTCTGCAACAGACATGGTTCCCATTCATGTATCTGCGTAACATACTGAGCACGCACAAGTTCTCACTGTCTTAACTTCACAAACTTCACCTTCCTGCACGGTTTTTGATAATAATGACACAAACTACTGTACAAGACATGTTACTGTTTTTGGACTATACTGTACAGGGATTTCTCTACTTCAGAATTATTCACAAAATGTTAGCATTGAGGACTGACATTAATAAGTAGGTCAAGATTGGTAGACATTTATGCACCAAAAACATACAATTGTCAGACAGATGGGGCTCATGCTAGTTCTGTGCCTGTACACCAGATGGCACTACTGATATGTGGACGTGGATGTTTAAGATACTTTAACATGCAGATGAGAAACTGAAAAACCTGGCCTTGGCATCTGAATCCAAAAAAGCATAATTGGTTTTGGTCTGTGTTTTTTTTGAAAATCGAGTCAGCGAGGCAGTCTTCTTTAGTTGCTCATTTGCAAAAAAAGAAAATCTACCTGAGACAATGAAAAATGTTTGTTTTGCTTATCACTTAGCAAATCTCACGGTGTATCAAACAGTATTTGCATGCTCTTGTACAGATCTTCAAACAAAAAACACATGACCTTGACCTTGGCTGAAACTGATTTTGTTTAGTCGATGAGCACAATTCTCCAAATGAGTCTGGATACATACTAGAACCAACTTTGCCTCAACTTGACTCTAAAATCAATTGAATGGCACCCTTTGAGTAGCCTTGAATAATGCAATTGTGACTGGTTACGTTAAACTTTAGAGTCTGAGTCAACTCTGCGTTCGGACATTAGATCTCAAGACCAGGTCATTATAAAAACGCTGAAAAATACAACCAGTTGTCGTGGAATGATACTTATTAGAGAACAACTAGAATCACTGCACAGTAATTCTAATATTCTTTTGAGGCACTTAGTAATGATGCAAATACTTAAAGTACTACCACCTAAAAGACAATTAAACTTGATGTCATCCATAGTTGAGAGTGATAGCTGAAGACAAAATTCTAGAGTACCTATGAGTCCATGGTATTGATGAAAACAAAGAGTTGTGTGAGGCCAATCGCACATGACAGTCATTCTTCACTGACATGCCTCAAAGACCTCAGTGTTATTCTATCTGCTTTAACAGTCAGTGGATAAATGTCCTTCATGATATTCACATAACTGTCTGCAGAACAAGATAAAATTCCTTTTCATTCAATGAAATAAACTGTAAGAATGTTGAGAATGAAATGTGATCAATATTTTATTACTAAAAAAAATGAAATTAAAAACGAACTGATCTGCAATACAAGTTTTTGACATCTCAAATGGTTACACATTACAAGTATTTTTCATGACTTGAATTAAGGAATTAAATCACATTCAATTCTTAAGGTTTGCAAGAATGGAACCTATAATGGTAATTCTCCATATGTTTAGCACACAATATGGCCGACATGTGAAATTCTAGTTTGTCAATTTTCTCCACAAAAAGGTTAAGAACTTTTTAGTCTATTACTGGCATGGTTTTTACTCTATAGACGTCATAAAAAAACTTTTGATAATTTTTTCATTATTTGCAGTAAGGGCTGTTCCAGCAAAATCTGTATGGGAGGGGGGGGAAGGCACTTTTATTTCGTACCCACNGAAAAAGTTAAAAGATTTATCGACTTCAAATTATTTCTCACTTTTATCAATGAACGATCAAATGAAATTTAAACTATTTTCATCACACCTGTTATTTGAGCCAAAGAACATCATTCCTAGTGCCAATGTTGCACCTGGTGATGTGACGTCAACGTTGACAGAGTCCCCCTCTTTAATTACACAACTAGGTGAACGGAACCTCTCTTTGTTGACTCCAGGCTGGAAAATGTAATAAAATGCAACAAACAATGCAGTAGAATTACAAGAAATAGTAATGCCCCATCAACACGAGGATACTGACGTGCTGCCACCTGGCTTTGCATGAAGGTACTGCACATGACAGACCTATGAGTATCCATTTTTTCAAATGCGAACGTTTGTACAATTTAGGATAAACACCTGGGGCACTTAAAAAGCGAATAACTTAAAAATCACACGGTGGGCATTAAGCCAAGCACATAGTATTGGTGTAACAAAAACTACCGTATTCTTACCACCTGACGCTTGTGACCTCCTGCCATAAAGTGATGCAATATGTCAGCCATGTTGAGATCCGCCAAACCGATTGCTGTAGTCCCCTTCTGCAACAGACATTGTTCCCATTCATGTATCTGCATAATATGCTGAGCAAGAAGAAGTTCTCACTGTCTTTACTTCACAAACTTCACCTTCCTGCACGGTTTTTGATAATAAAGACACAAACTACTGAACAAGACATGTTACGGTTTTTGGACTACACTGTCCAAGGATTTCTCTACTTCAGAATTATTCACAAAATGTTAGCATTGAGGACTGACGTTAATAAGTAGGTCAAGATTGGTAGACATTTATGCACCAAAAAGACAATTGTCAGACAGATGGGGCTCGTGCTAGTTCTGTGCCAGTACACTAGATGGCACTACTGATATGTGGACGTGGATGTTTAAGATACTTTGACACGCAGATGAGAAACTGAAAAACCTGGCCTTGGCATCTGAATCCAAAAAAGCATAATTGGTTCTGGTCTGTGAAAATCGAGTCAGCGAGGCAGTCTTCGTTAGTTGCTCATTTGCAAAAAAAGAAAATCTACCTAAGACAATGAAAAATTTTTCTTTTGCTTATCACTCAGCAAATCTCACGGTGTATCAACAGTATTTGCATGCTCTTGTATAGATCTTCAAACAAAAAACACATGACCTTGACCTTGGCTGAAACAGATTTTGTTCAGTCGATGAGCACAATTCTCCAAATGAGTCTGGATACATACTAGAACCAACTTAGCCTCAACTTGACTCTAAAATCAATTGAATGGCACCCTTTGAGTAGACTTACAAATTGGTACTTGAATAATGCAATTGTGACTGGTTACGTTTAGTCTGAGTCAAGTCTGCCTTCGGACATTAGATCTCAAGACCAGGTCATTATAAAAACGCTGAAAATTACAACCAGTTGTCGTGGAATGATACTTATCAGACAACAACTAGAATCACTGCAAAGTAATTCTAGTATTTTTTGAGGCACTTAATGATGCAAGTACTTAAAGTACTACCACCTAAAAGACAATTAAACTTGATGTCATCCATAGTTGAGAGTTATAGCTGAAGACAAAATTCTAGAGTACCTATGAACCCATAACGTAGAAAATATATCTGAAACTAAATAAGGCGATCCAGATCCTCCCAAGGATACTATTGTTTCAAGAATATAAATCGGTAAATAAAACAACAAGAATGGATCAACTGAAATTTGAAATTTTCGGATGTAATAACTTCCTTTAACAACAAAAACAGTTTTTGTTGTTAAAGGAAGTTACTACATCCGAAAATTTCAAATTTCAGTTGATCCATTCTTGTTTTATTTACCAATTTATGAACCCATGGTATTGATGAAAACAAGAGTTGTTTGAGGCCAATCGCACATGACAGTCATTCTTCACTGACATGCCTCAAAGACCTCAGTGTTAATCTATCTGCTTTAACAGTCAGTGGATAAATGTCCTTCATGATATTCACATAACTGTCTGCAGAACAAGATAAAATTCCTTTTCATTCAATGAAATAAACATGTTGAGAATGAAATGTAATCAATATTTTGTTGCTACAAAAAATGAAATTAAAACGAACTGATCTGCAATACAAGTTTTTGACATCTCAAATGATTACATATTACAAGTATTTTTCATGACTTGAATTAAGGAATTAAATTACATTCAATTCTTAAGGTTTGCAAGAATGGAACCTATCATGGTAATTCTCCATATGTTTAGCACACAATATGGCCAACATGCGAAATTCTAGTTTGTCAATTTTTTTCCACAAAAAGGTTAAGAATTTTTTAGTCTATTACTGGCATGGTTTTTACTCTATAGACGTCATAAAAAAACTTTTGATAATTTTTTCATTATTTGCAGTAAAGTAATCAGTCTTTGAAAAATGAAAAATTACAACTTTGACAATTCTTTTTGTGGAGAGTTACTGTAAATTGTGAAAGGCAAATTATGATCAACCACCCACAACTACACTGTCTAAACGAAAATGGGAAATTATCACTCTCAAATATCTGTTGATTGACACAATTTCTGTTGCTTTACAAAAACAATGACTGCATATTGTCATTCTTATCAATCGTAATTTCACAAATATTCAGTGTTTGCCCAAGGCTGTGTCTGTGTCTGATTTCATGCAATAATCAAATGAAGAAACAAATAGAGTCAATGGATGCGTCACTAAGACGTAAGAAATAGAACTAAAGAAATAAAAAACAAGTTTCATTTCCTGGGCATCCTCCGGTATTTTCCAGTGATTATAGTACCACCAGATTTGCCTTATTTTCCAAAGCAATACAATTTGTGTGTTGTTCTGTGCTAGTATGGTTTCTGGATTAGTTTCATGGACCCCAAAAATTAAGGTGTATCCACAGAGCCCCAACACTTGCAAGTGAAGGGCAGACACTAAACATCACTACAAGGACACTGGTATCCATCATGTAGCCTTCTCACAAACAGAGAAGAACAATACTCACCCCTAACATAACTAAACCCAGAGCCAGTCCAGCTGCCAGTGAGTAAGACTCCCTGTCAATACAGTTGTCCATGTCAGGTCCAGGTTGTCGGCCAATCTCTGACAACAGGACCTCGGCGACGTGTCTGTGGGCGGTGCCCTGGTAGACGAGCCCTATGCCCATGATGGCGGCCACCTGAACATTGTGGGGCACGTCCAGCTCTGTGGAGCAGGGTGGCAGCAGGGCGGGGATGTGTATACTGAGGAGACGGACTGTGGACAGGTCCATGGTGCCACGCCTACATCAAACAAATGGTGCAAGTGAGTGTAAGTTCATCGCCAACAATTGTCAACAATTTGTGTGTAAACATTAGAAGGCAAAACAATCAGCAAACTCCTTCCACATTGTAAACATATAAATTAAGAACCGGCGCCATTTAAAAATTCTAAATTTGTTTCTGGAGCAGTATACAGCGTTATGTCACATAGACTTACTGAAGTATCTTCTTTGTTGTCAACAAAAATAAATGAATGTCGTATAAAACAAGTTTTAATTAGTTTACAATTCAAACATATCATTTTGCACATGAAACATCAGCAATGACTAGCCAGTATTGATATTCAAAAAAATACTATTTACTAAAAACATATTAAACTTATTAGAGTTTGGATAAATCACTATTTAAACATCGTCACTCCGCCCATGGTTTCCATGAAGAAACATGTAAGAATTCTAGCTTCACTTGACATTGTCATTTCAAAGACAGTGGTGACTCACTTGGCTGCACTGATGCCAAGCAGGAGGCCAACACTGGTCAGCTCGTGCCCCTTACACAGGTAGTCATGCACATTCATGGTGGCCAAACTCGCCAGGTGACCGTTGAGACCAAGAGCCATGAGGAAGCCAGCGTGCTCGAAACTTAGCTCAGTGGTTTTAGGCTTGTTGTAAGTAATCCACGTGGAGTTAACCTGAATGAAGATATAATATAAGTTGAACACAGGACCACAAAGTCACACAAAGAATCCTGATTGACTTCTGCTTCACATGTGAGTTGCATTTTTCCCCGTACAGCAGGTATTGCCAAGTACTCCAACATCACTGTATGCTGTTGTGGAAACCCAATACAAGGGGCAGATATATTTTCGCAAAACTGCACAAACACAACGACCATGCACAGGGCTGAGTGTTGAAACCAATGCTGCTGTGGAAAGGAAAGTCCACTTTCAATTCCACATTTTAGCATTGGAAGGGAAGCACAGCTGATGAAAGTAAACATCAAGTCTTATAGATATCTGGTCCTTGGGAATGCTCAGAATTACTCAAAGATTAAAATGTACAAATATTTGACTAAAAGGAGAATCAATGTAACAAAAGATCAGTTTTGAAACACTCCTGATCTGACCTGAGAGGAGTTGGCTATCCTAAGCCCTGCTGCCACTCCGTTATGGAAGGATGGCCACATCTCCATGTTGGCTGGCTTCTCAAAATGGGTCAGGTCAATAGTTGTGTTCCTGGGTAAACAAGATATTGGTAGCATAGTATGTGGAAACTTCATTACGCCCGAGTCTCAGTCTTAGCTCAGTCTTAGCTTAGTCTTAGCGTTTCTAAATATTTCATTACATATTCTTTGTGTTTAGACTACATCACCGAGATCAAAGTGACAATATAAGCTTTGTTGATACTAACAGTTCTTTTTGATAAATAATGGACGCAGTCTTTCTAGTAAATGGATTTGTCTGAACGTCCTTGCATTTGTAATATTCGATAGTTTAATACAGGGGGGAGAAACTAACAGCTGTAGGGACTCTAGTTATTTTTGATTACTTGTCACTTTTGCTTCACATGTAGCTTCTGGCTGCTAGATTCCCGTTTTCCTCTCAAGATGTAAGTTGTTTTTTCATGGAAATGTCAGGGTTGCATGTATGCGCAGATACAAAGTTTTAATTTTGTTCTCCAAACTGCCACGATTGTCAATTTTATAAGGAATCAGTATCCAAGTCAAAAATTTGATCTAAAAGAACAGTGACACCAGTAATTACTGTCAATCAAAATGTAAATTATTGAATTATCTGGCGAGTTACGAGCGGTTTTCAGAATATCATTCACAACATACAGTACAAGCCAAAAGTATTCAGACAAAATGACACGGAATTCCCTGTCAGGAAGGCTGGGTGCAAGTCGAATTCATTATCAGAGTAGTCTTCCCTTATGACCGAGAATGAAGGGGAAATTAGTAAGGTGGCTGAACCATTTAGTAATTGGAATTTTGCTGCCCTAATAGTTATTACCATTCATTTTTGCTGTTAACAGAATTAGACATCATAACAAGATGTTATTTTGTCTTCATTACATTTGTCTTGTACTGTACAGAAGGGACAGTCAATGACTCCCCAGTTATGCATCAATATGCTTATTATTAGAGGTAAATGGTTACTGCACATTTATGCATGTTTTTGTCAAAATGTACAACACAGTGCAATACTCAGCTTGTGTTAGCTCTAACAATGCCGTGATGATTTTCCCTTCACTACAGATCAAAAACCAAATAAGTGACGCCTCTAACACCGTTTTAGCAGTTATTTAAAACCTTACCTACCTTGGTGGAGCACGACCTGTGAGGACTAGCTTTGGTATAGGAAGCGTTTCCGTGGCGATGGGATGATAGGTACAGAGGGTGAACATGCCGCGGCCAACAGGCAGCGCCATGGTGCGTATACAGGTTGCATACAAGTGCCGCTTTTGTTCCTCGATGAAGTCGTGGTCGCTAAAACAAAGCAATAGCTTTATGAAGGTCCCCTAAAACTTCAACTACAATAAAGACTTCAACTTGGAATCCACTGTATATTTCCTATTCAACTTGAGAACAAAGTGATGTTTAAAGTGATACTCAAGAGCATTTTTTCTTGAAACGTAGAGTCCAAAGAGAATGACTTCAATCAATGTAACATGATTTCAAACAAGTGTTTTGAGATGGGGTCACTGTTCCAAGGCTTCAGTATTGACCAACAAAGTCAACGCCACAAAGCTTTGCAAATCCTACTTACTTTCAAACGACAACCAACAAATCCCTTACCTGTTGATTAAAAGCTTTACCAACAAAAAAATTCATACGAAAACAACAAGATTTTTAAGCATGTTGTCGACAGATATTTTAAGAGATCTGTTATGTACATAAACAGATACTAGTGTATTTCCTTGCTCAGCAATTCAGCATTGTGCCTATGTTATTAAAACAAAAAATATACTTTTAGCCAGTCATGTGATAAGAAGAATGTATCAATGAAAATTTACAACCATTGAAATATTGAACTTCATTTTGAATACTTGATGAATAATACTCGGTTATTGTAAAATAAAACCCATGTGCAGTGGCATACTTAAAATCTATTAAAACCCACCGGTGAATAATAAGAGGAGTTTAATATGGAAATTAAGCATTCTTCCCAGATTTGGATGAATACACAATGGACTGGGTAGAGTTCATTAGTGTCTAGATACCATGCAGAAAACTTGACTAAATTTAGGCTTCCATTCCCTGAATTTTGGCTGTGACCTTCTCACTGTGCACGGCTTTAAAGTGCACAAGACCAGGCAGATGATACACACCTCACTTCAGGCTGTTGAGTTAGAGCAATGCGAACAGGTTTGGATGACTGAAGTAAACGTCGGACTTCTTGAATTCTCAGATCATCGCTGAATCGCAGGCGAAGCACCTGTCATGGTAAAACAGTAGTAGGTAACGGTGAAATGCAGAACATGGTGGATTTTCAGCTGATACGCCAGCCATCACAACTCATTGCATGACGTGAAATGAAACAAGCTTTCAGTAGAGGCTTGCCTGCTCAACAGTTACGTGTTAAATGTGGAATAATGTTGTTTTATAGCAGATTAGTTTTCCAACTAAAAAGTGATTAAGTATTTCAGAACCCATGTTTTTCCAAAACAGCTCATAATGATAATAATATTGAAATGAGTCAATTTCTATACTGCACTTTTATTTTTAAAACTGTCCTGTTAAGCTGTTCAAAAAAACTAAATCATAACAAGGATGTTTTTCATAAAAATCAATCTCAAATCCTCCTTAGGATAGGACTTCATATTCTATATTCAAAAAAACTGCTGAGCACTTGCAAGGCAAAAATACATAGAGCTAGCCAACCCATCATACATTTGACCGCTCCAATTCAGTCACAGGTGATCTAAATTTCAACCAAACGTTGAGTCCGAGTCTCTCGTGGCAAAGAAAAAAGGAAGTGATAAAAGCAAACTGAAATGAAATCAAAAGTGTGATACTAAATACAGGACTTGGAATGACCAATGACAAAAAAGAGGAAAATTTTCCAGGTGATGCATTGTTTACAAATAAATAGGGTTATGTGACAGAAATATTTTTTGTGTTGTATAATTTAATACAAGAAATGTTTTTGCACGAATAAAGCCAAAATAATGTCATAAAAAGAGGAATCTGGAAATCGAATAAAAGAAATTGAAACAAAAAAGAGGAAATCCTCTTAAAAGCGGAAAATTTCAAGCCCTGTAAATATCCATAATCATATCCACAGAGAAGTTATGAACAGTGTTTCATGTCACCCATCTAGAAGATTGTCAGTTATATACAGTAACTCTTCGATTATTTAGCATACAATGTGGCTGACGAGTGAAATTTTATTTTGTCAAAATTCTCTTTAAAAATAAAGATTAAGAAAATTTTAATCTGTTACTGCAATAGGTTGTACTGTGTAGATGTCGTAAAACAATATTTGGTGAGGTTTCCACAACTTCTAGCAAAAACAACAGCCTTTGAAAATGAAACAAAAGACAATTTTGCCGATTATTTTTGTGCGAAATTAGTGGAGAATTATCGTACATATAGGTCAGACAAATTTAAACCATTCTGATGCAGCTTGATATATATTTATTTATTTATTTATTCATTTATTCATGTAATATTTACAAGGAGGGTAGTCCCATACAGGTTGGTTTAATACTAAGCAGTTTAAAATTGATTGCCTTTACCAATAATAATGTGATACATTTCCCACTGAGCCCCAAGCTACCATACATAGCTAGTGTTACATGGACACACCTCTTTATCTAAATGGTCCATTCCATCAGCTTCATCCTCTTTCTTGGATTTAGCAGATGGGTGCGACCCAGGCGGCACTGACAGCTTTTCACCCTTTGTGTGAGCTTGCTTTGACAGATCTTCGCGACCTTAAAAACCAAACTTAAATACAACACGTTAACAAACAGCAAATTTGGACAAATTTTCAAGATAATGTGATTTTGTCAAATTATTCAATCATAGCCAGCAACTCAAGTGTGTAGTTGAAGTTACTGGAATCACATAGAGCAAAGATATGGTTCTGAAAAAGACTGAAAACTAAAGCAAGACCTTGCACACATTTGGCGGCTCAAATTTCAAACACAGATAATACATACCAAATATACAAGCCCATGAGATCCACCTTACACACAACACAACTGTTGATAACAAATGCTGACTCATGGCATTATTTCAGAACATGAATTACTTGGTCCGACTAACCCAAAAACAAAACTAAACAAAACAAAATACAATTGACCAATCACACCCACAAGCGCACCAGCATATTAGTCACATAAGTTGTGTGTGCAATGACACTTTCAAACATCAAAAAGGCAAAAATACACATGTAAATAAAGATATGAATTGTTCACCTATATAGCACTCACCTATTAGGAGATACAATTGTTCTGGCCAGTCTGCAGGTGGAGTCTTTCTGCAATTGAAGATGGCCTCTCTCAAGGGAAGACTGACACCAAATGGTAGGCTGTCCACATCTTGGATGGTCATCCCTTAATAGTAAGAGTAACAGTATTACTATTATTATTATTATTATTATTATCATCATCATTGTTACTATTAGTAATGTTATTATTATAATAATAACCACCAATAATAACGATAATAATTATAATAACAAAATGATTATATTTATAATTATATTGTTATTATTATTATTATTATAAAATTTACAAAAAATATTATAATGATAATGATTACCATTATTATTATTAATTACTATTATCCTATCATCAGAGTGTAGATGGAGTGCATTTCTGTGACAACGGCGCAACAGACGCAACATTCAGTGAGTGCACACATGACTTCAAGCTCACTAACCTGAAGATGCTCATTGCAACATTATAAAAAATCAATGACGCTCATTTCAAGTTGATACAAGAGCGGAAAAGAAAATATCAAACTTACATAAAGTTCAGATATTAATATTCAGGTGTCCTTGCAAAATATACGATTACCACTGACTGAAAAATCCACTCTACTTACCTAATTCGTTCATACAAATGACTAGACTCTCATCCGTAGAGTTAGTGCAGTCACGCAGTGTAATGTTCATGGACAGTTTGGACAATTCATTTGTAGAGGACCTTGTTGATGGGCCACCAATCCTCTTCAAGTACTTGTCCATCGAGGGGTCAGTAGAAAGGTCAGTAGTGAGTAATGTGTACAGCTAGAAGTATCAAATATATATGGCTAGGAAATATTCCTAACATTTAGATGGATACCAAACCCTCTTTCGGCTAATTAACAGATATTAAAAACAACTCTCCCATCCAATTTCCTGAAACAAAATAATACTTTGTAACTCTCGACAATCCTTAAAAGATTGGAGGAAAACTTGAAAACTCGTTCTGAAGTCTTCTAAATGGGCAAGCGTGACCTACGCCTTTAGAAAATTACACGGCAACTGTGGGAAAGATCACCCACCAAGAATCATAATACCCAATCTGTGACATAGGGTGTATAAGTTTTTAGAGGATTCCTGCTTTTACCTTTTAAGATTGGCGCCACTGATTCATGAGTAGGTGACAGAACGAGGATTGGAATGAAATCATTAAAACAGGGTTTAGTAGCCTTTTAAATTCAGATGAAGAAGTGTTTTGTGGCTTTAACTGTGTTTAATTGAAAACGTTTACATTCTTCTTAAATTTGAGGGGTGTGATCGGTGTTATGGTCGAAAATGCATTTTTGGGATTGTTGTCTTATGAGAAGACTTCCTGAAATTATGAACTTTGACCAGAGCTATAAAACAACATAATCCGTGGTTTTTGTAATTGTCTACCAGCCACTCACTGAAATCAATGGTGGTGACTCCACCAGTGACGGCAATATGCTTAAAATGCTCCGTCAGTTATCAAGTGAGGTTTAGCTCCACCAGTTGTGGAAATATACTTAAAATGCTCTGTCATTTATAAAGCGAGGTTTGGCTCCACCAACAAAGCGCTGATCTGCAACCCTTGAGGTTGTGATTTCGATTTCACGCTGAGGCTGATCACAGAAAACCCACTTTCCTGGCCAACAATATCACGTTGACAGGCCAAGGAACAAAAAAATGTTTGAAAATCAAACCCCATATGTAAAGGAAATTCAATGAACTTACAGCGACTACCCGTTTTATCCTTTGGTTAACGGGAGGTATATAAGGAAACAATTCCACATGCTCTCCCTTCAACAGTGTGGACAGCCAAAGGACAATACTGGGAGGAGTCTCCGACAGCAACGGATTGGAATGCATGGCACTGCACATATCTGGAACATGACATCCGTAACCGAGGTAACATGCTCAAACTCACATAACTATGAAAATCAAACTCAGTTTATATGATCACAGACAAATATAATAAGTTCTCATGGGCTTTAATGATAAATCCTTTGGTTTGCTTGGATGCAAAGTATTGCGTGTTGGAACATGGTGAATACTCTTTTTCTTCCTCTTCATGTAAAACTAAGAGACAACACAGGCTTAATGCCACATGAAGTTAACAATTACAAGCTGTGTCACATGACATGAACAAATATGGTATTTAGTGTAATATCAATCAGTAGAGAGAAACTAGAACAGAAACACAGAGATTATTAGGATTCAAAATCGAATGTTGAGCGAGAGGAAGTATTCAATGTTGCAGAGGACAATCTGTAATGGATATCACTGTTAAAAAATGTGGTAAGAAGATATAAGCAACTGCAACATCATGCAGGAGATAATGCTTAACTATATAATTCAAAATGTGTACAACATATTTCCAGTTGATACAAACCTCGTGAAATGGAAGATGGTCCCAGCTCCTGAGTGAACAGACAGGGCCAGTCTCGACAGTAATAATCCATATAGGACGAATACCCCAAGTCACGTGACAACTGAAGTAACAAGGGCGCCAGAGACTTCAGTTGGTCGTGTGCCAGTGTGTCCAACTTTAACTCCTGTCGGTTAGACCACACATGATAAACAGACATGTATTTTATATTTCGTTACATTCTACCATACAGTACGAAGAGCGAGGACTGTTTTCACAAAACTTCTATGACCTTCACTTAAACATACATTAAACTGAACATCCAGAAACAAAGTTTCATGTAACATGTCCGTATATGAGTAAGTAACGAAATAGAGGCCAATTTCATCACTGTCTAAATCAAAAGTTTATTTTTGACAGAAAAGCAGGTTTTCAGCTTAAACCTTACACTGTAAACTCAACTGACGCTGGTCTCTTAGTAGTTTAAATAAACCAAACCCACAATTTACCTCATACGTTAAATGCAAAGCCAACAGGAGAGTCGGTAAGTGGTTAAACAGAATCGCCTTTGTGTCCACAGGAGGGACCGACCCACACATTGCCCGCGCCACCGTAGGGGATGAGCTGAGTCCTAGTAAGTGTGACTCACGCTCGCTAGACTGGCAATGGTGAGTGGAGGAAAGTAGGTAGAGCCAGTCTTCTGTGGAGCCTTCGTCAAGGGGTTTGGCTTTCTTGGTGACAACCACAGGTGATAAGGAGCTGTCTAACTCAGTCTACAACACGTAAGCGTCTACACTGTGACAAGTATCACCCAAATTGTGAAGCGTTTTCTGGGTCAGTTACTAACTTATCACAAAACCAGTTGCATATGGCCTATAAGCTTCAAATAACAGCTGTGAATAAAGAAAGTTGGAAAAACAAATGAAATCAATGGGTTATCAATCGCTAAAATCACTTCTGATCACTCACACTAGAATGACACAACTCGGCAATCTTTAATTTCTTTTAAGAATGTTAACAATTACTATTGATAAACTTTCTGTCATTATTGAAACACGCCACGTACAAAAGAACATTGCCTAGGATGAGGATGTCGTAAAAACTGACCATCTATTAACCATAATCCAAAAAAAGCAAACTCTTAAAAACAATTGATGAACTACGAGAGAGAATAACCAGAAAAGATCACATAACTTTCAAAACCTTCATGTTTACCACTGAAGTATTGTGCCATCAAATGCTATGAATTTCAAGTAATACGTGAACTTACAGCAATTTGTTTTGCACAAAATTACCAAAAAATCAAATTTTTCCATTTGCAAAGGCTGATTACTTTGCTACAAACAGTGGAAACTTTAAAAAATGTTGTTTTATGACACCTACAAAGTACCCTAAAGATCAACTAAAATTTTTTAATCTTTATTTTTGTGGAAAAATTTGATAAAATAAAATTTTCTAAGCTAAATAAGTGAAGAACTACCATACGTGACATNACCTCGTGAAATGGAAGATGGTCCCAGCTCCTGAGTGAACAGACAGGGCCAGTCTCGACAGTAATAATCCATATAGGACGAATACCCCAAGTCCCGTGACAACTGAAGTAACAAGGGCGCCAGAGACTTCAGTTGGTCGTGTGCCAGTGTGTCCAACTTTAACTCCTGTCGGTTAGACCACACTTGATAAACAGACATGCATTTTATATTTTGTTACATTCTAGAATGCAGTCCTAAGAGCGAGGTCTGTTTTCACAAAACTTCTACATTAAACTGAACATCCAGAAACAAAGTTTCATGTAACATGTCCGTATATGGGTAAGTAACAAAATAGAGGCCAATTTCATCACTGTCTAAATCAAAAGTTTATTTTTGACAGAAAAGCACTGGTTTTCACCTTAAACCTTACACTGTAAACTCAATTGACGCTGGTCTCTTAGTAGTTTAAATAAACCAAACCCACAATTTACCTCATACGTTAAATGCAAAGCCAACAGGAGAGTCGGTAAGTGGTTAAACAGAATCGCCTTTGTGTCCACAGGAGGGACCCACCCACACATTGCCCGCCCCACCGTAGGGGATGAGCTGAGTCCTAGTAAGTGTGACTCACGCTCGCTAGACTGGCAATGGTGAGTGGAGGAAAGTAGGTAGAGCCAGTCTTCTGTGGAGCCTTCGTCAAGGGGTTTGGCTTTCTTGGTGACAACCACAGGTGATAAGGAGCTGTCTAACTCAGTCTACAACACGTATGCGTCTACACTGTGACAAGTATCACCCAAATTGTGAAGCGTTTTCTTGGCCAGTTACTAACTTATCACAGAACCAGTTGCATATGGCCTATAAGCTTCAAATAACAGCGGTGATTAAAAAGGTTAGAAAAATAAATGAAATCAATGGCTTACCAATTGCTAAAATCACTTCTGATCACTTACACTAGAATGATACAACTCGGCAATCTCTAATTTCTTTCAAGAATGTTAGCAATTACTCTTGATAAACTTTCTGTCATTATTGAAACACGCCAGGTACAAAAGAACATTGTCTAGGATGAAGAGGTTGTAAAAACTGACCATCTATTAACCATAATCCAAAAAAAGCAAAGACTCTTAAAAACAATTGATGAACTACAAGAGAGAATAACCAGAAAAGATCAGGGCTGTTCCAGTAAAATCCGTGTGGGAGGTGGGGGGACGGCAGCATAAATAAAAATTCATGGGTGGTGGTCTTTAGAAAAAAATTCAAATTATGGGTGTAATAAAGTGATGCATTAAAAACGGGTGGTATTTTTTTACCTGTTAATGTTGACAGTTTGGTTACTTCAGGCCTCAAAACTCAAAAAATGCAATTGGCACATATCCTAACTTATCCCAATACAAAAAAGCCCATGTTGCCAGTGAACAGAGTGCAATATGTTCACTAAGCCATTAATCAAGTCATGGGCAACTTGATTTGAGCCAACTGTTTGTCTGCATTCCTATTGAATTGAAAAGTTATGCAACACTAAACTGGTGCTAACACATATAAGAAAATTGATGATTTTTAAATAAAAAGTACAAGGAGTAAGATAAACAAGTTCCAATATTCACTTGACATAGAAGTATAAAAGAGTTCGTGTAGACAGTTTGAGATTCATAGATCCTTATAATTGAAAAAATGTTCATTGAAATTATAGACACATGGTGAACAGAGACACCTGGTGGCTGCCACAAGTATTGCTCACAGGCTACTTTAGTTTTTGACAATATTAAACAAGACAACTAGTTCTTGTCTGTCAATCATCTAAGTTCTTAACAGGTCCTCCTGGAGGCAATTTTCTTGCAAGTGTTGGATTTTATATTTTAACCTATCAAAAATAATTAAAAAATTATGTGTCATGTGTTGGAGAAATAAATGAAAAATATGGGTGGTGGGTACGAAATAAAAGTGCCTTCCCCCCTCCCATACAGATTTTGCTGGAACAGCCCTCACATAACTTTCAAAAATGCCATGTTTATCACTGAAGTATTATGCCATCAAATGCTATGAATTTCAAGCGGTACGTGAATGTACAGCAATTCTCCATTTGTTTTGCACAAAACTAATTACCAAAAAATCAAATTTTTCCATTTGCAAAGGCTGATTACTTTGCTACAAACAGTGGAAACTTCAAAAAATGTTGTTTTATGACACCTACAAAGTACGCTAAAGATCAACTAAAAATTTTTAATCTTTATTTTTGTGGAAAAATTTGATAAAATAAAATTTTCTGAGCTAAATAAGTGAAGAACTACCATACGTGACATTGAACAAGTTGTCTTACAGAACAGCATCTCTATATTACCTGTCTAGTTAAAGGTAGTTTGCCTATGTCGTAGCCGGCCAAGCTGAGCAGGCATCGAGTGAAGACGGTGAGCTCGGGCAAGCCATTGAGACCCCCTGGTGGGTTACGAGCGGTGTACCAGTGTATGAACAGCTGGAGACTGGCATCTCTGGGCAGAAGGTGCCGGAGGCTGAGCAGACATACCTGGACTGAAAGTGAATGAAGGTACGATGGTAACGCAGTTTGATGTTAGTCATGCTAGAGCCATTAGCTACATTACACTAGGTGGCACTGCGCACCAACTAAATTACATGCTACACTAGACAACACACTAAACTGCGAATAATACAATTCTTGGTATTTTTGTATGACAGAGAACAGTTAAAATTAATTTGCCATTACAAAGATGAAACGCAATCGTACATTCAAAATAAAGCCAAATACAAGTCTCCTCGGCTGGTATACTAAAATAAAATAAAACAAAGAGGTACCCTACTGCCTTAACTTTCAACTGGGCCTAAACAAAGATCTTGAATTCACAACCAACTACATGCAAAAACCCCTCTGCTTCTTTTCATTGCCACTTCTTTTCTCTGACTTTTATCTCCAGCCACTATGATAAACATGGGGGTACTTCTTATTCATTTTGTTCTCCAATGATACCGAAAAAGACCGATGTCTAACAAGTCTGGCTGTTTTATTTCATTCTAATATACCACAGGGCTCATTCATTTACCCTATCTTGCAAATTACAGAAGTGCAGACGTATGATTTTATCAACTGCTTACCCTGAGGCCGTTTGCCAAGAAATATAATGACGCCCTAATCCACACCAACCAAGGTTCCGTTTGCACATTGTAATTAATATATTACGTCAGAGATTGATTTGTCAAAATGAATTTCTCTATCCTTGGATTCACGTTCATTTGTGATAATCAGTTATCTTCTTGGTACACCCACTTACCGACTTGTGTTGACGCTAACTCCGGCAGTTCAACTCTTGTCATAGCACCATTGGTCATCTCCTTGCAAAGCAGATTAAAAGGTTGTGTGAATACGGATAACACATATTAATTTCTTATTCATTTTTGAGCACATAAATACTTGAAGCACTCTTGAAAAAACTTTATGACTCCAATTATTCAACAACACACAAGTAAAGGCAATAACTGGTGAAAGTGAAAAGCAATTTGCTTTAAAAAAAGTATCGAACATTAGTTTTAGAATAAAATCTACTTTAAAGTATCCAACAGGCAAACGCAGTTATAGAATAAATCACACGTACGACCAATTTTGTAATGGCTGATCTTATGATCCTAGCTTCAGCAGTAAAACAGTAACACATATGTGGCACCATCAGATTCAGAAACTTCAGTCAAAGAGGATAAAACTCACCACAGTAAATTTATTCTTGACTTCGTCACGCAATCCTGCTACAAAACCGACAGGTGGAAAATTGAACTCTTCGCTGACAGACGTCTGTAATAGTTGCGAGCTCTCGTTCATTTCCGACGGAACTGGTGACAACAACCGCATCTGCAAACCAAATAGTTGATAAAATTTCTTCTCCCGAGTCAACAGTCCACAAGGGTGCTTTTCACTGTCCAACTTACAAGCCGAGGGTGCCCAGTAACAACGACATAAAGCAGGTGCAATACAACTTGCTTAAAAAACTCTTGTAATAGTTCACAGGACGTCATTTTTGAGCAACCTACAGATGGTGAAACAGCCAAATGTTTGGATGACATGCTCATGGACAGTAAGACAGCACAATAGCTCTGGCAAGATAGAGCAGGATGTTTCAATTATGACGCTCTTCTTTAAATACAGATTACAGGGAGCTTGACAGTTCAAAGTTCAAATGTCAAAAAAGTTTTTGCAACATTGCCACAATTTTTAGGTGCAAAGTTCACAATACAAATCATACTTTCTGGTGCGCAAAATTGTCGAAGGACTTATCCATGTCAACCTGGTGTCAATTTTTGTAACACAAAAAAAATCCTCCGACTACATTTTGTAAATGTCGGTCTAACAATTTTTTTGGAAAGTATCATAATTTCCATTCTTGTTTTTGACCTTTGAGGCTATATTTTATCGACCTAATTTTAAATCGGATTTCTTTTTTTACGAGCCATATGTTTAACAAAATTTGTTTTTCGCAGCACAACTGAACACAAGTAAAACATGGCCTCATTATTTTAACCTAGAGTAAAATGACCTTGGCCATGTCCTCTGACAGGTACGCATTCATCCTTGACCCATAATACTGACCTCGTCATCGCCAAACTTGGCCTCCATGGCACTGGTTGGTCGGCTGGAGGTAATAAGACTACTGCGTCTGGGGGTGTTAGTCACGGATACAGAAGGAAGGGCCAGACCAGACACAGAGAGGGACGACACTGGCAGGCCGGCGATGTGAACTTTGTTGACCTGAGAAACAAGAACAGGAAAGAAAATTGTGTGATTGTGTGTTTGAAAATGTTTGACTGGCATCAATTCTAGATTTTTTGGGTTTTTACCGTACCTACCTCTGAGATTAGTGTATTATGGGTAACAAAGTTTGTTCTTAAGAATTCAGACAATGACTTATTAAAACACTTTTATTAGCTCAATTTTTAATGAACCAATGTTCATCAGCAGACGAAAATAGCACAGTCAAGAGCAAAGAGACCTTTTGCCACAAATGGAAGTTCACTTATCACACTAGAACAAAAGGGAGGTGAAATACCTTCATTCCAGTGATTGATTGTTAAATTGTAGAAATTCTTAAATTGAAAAATAGCATAAGGACAATTATATAAGTTTTCTAGAAAGGAAGATAACAACATTCTGTAGGGCTGATGTTATGCAGGACGCTAGAAAAATCTCCTAATTTGGCTAATTAACATCATGTGAGGAATGGATGATCGGATTCATATATAAACTTTCAGATACTATGCTTCACGCTGTGTTCTGCAAAACACTCTGAGGAACATTGTTTTTAAAATGATCCACTTTTGCATAAGGAGTTATCAAAATAAGACCTCTATGATTTCCATGAATAAATCAAAAGTTGCAAAAACAAAAACGAAATGGTAATATAGAAAATTGTAACAGAGCTTTTGAGATTCCATCAGGAACATTTACATTTAAAAAAAATTGGTCATGTTTTTCACAACTTTGTTTTTTATCACTGTACCATTCTTTTATGCTTTTTCACTAAAAATATAGTCATGTGACCCAATTAAAGAAAGATTATTCAATCAAAAATGAAATTACTAATAATCATTTTTACCCAGTTGAAATCAATATATTTATAGATATTTGGCTATCAAATACAGACTTTTCAACAAGGTCTGCATATACCTTAACTAAACATTTCCACATTCTGTAGGTCAAAGAATTGACTTTCTGTTTTTGCTTGACTTTACAAATCCTTCAACACAGCGCGAGGTCTCTTACCACAGTAGTTCCTGTGTACAACATGAGATTGTTGTTTGGCTCCAGGATCACCATCATGTTGAGGCTAGGTATCGGGACAGCGTCATTGGCCGACACATTTGACACAGTTCCAAGGATGAGCTGCGATTGGTCGTTGCTTACAGTAAATTTCAAGCACCTAGATGCGAAAAAAGTTGAAGGCAACGAATCAAGCCAATGTCAATGATTATACATAAACTGCAACTTAAACCCTTTGCTTCCAGACTCAAAGAAACATCCATTTATGGACTGACTGAAAACCAGGGATGCGTTGTGTAGGCCCAAGACAGTCTATCCCATAACGCAATATTCCAACCTCACCCACCAATCACTTCAGTGCCCGCCATTTTGCAAGGGTATGCTAGGAGGGTCTCGCGCATACTTGCAAAACCCACGCCTTTCACTCGTGTGATTTTCTGTGGTCTTACATGACTTGGCCTTTCCGCTAGATTCTTGGGTCCACAGTACACACCCCAGGCTTAATGGAGAAATTATTACCTAATTCAGTTAAAAATGACAAACATACTGACATCAATTCCAATGTTGTTCGAGATAAAATAACTGTAAAAATATCATTTTTGTCCAATAATGCAGGAAAAAAGAAATACATGTAGCATGAATGATGTACACCCGTTTATATTTGACTTCACGTTATACATAGATGACTATACGTCATACATAGATGACTATACGTCATACATAGATGACTATACGTTATACATAGATGACTATACGTCATACCTAGATGACTATACGTCATACATAGATGACTATACGTCATACATAGATGACTATACGTCATACCTAGATGACTATACGTCATACATAGATGACTATACGTCATACATAGATGACTATACGTCATACCTAGATGACTATACGTCATACCTAGATGACTATACGTCATACATAGATGACTATACGTCATACATAGATGACTATACGTCATACATAGAATGCATGCGCGGGCGAGTGTGTATATGTCAGAGACACCAGGATGACAAGTGCACTTGTCATTGACATGTAGAAACTAATCTAGGATCTCTTGAGCAAACAAACCACCAATCAACACTAAAGTAAAATGTGCTTGTGCTTTGTCATAGCTTGTTAATTAATATGTTTGTCTGCGATTCAACGACTTGAACTCACCTGAGTTGTTGCTTACTAGGGATAAGATAACAAAGGAACCTTTGACCAGTTATGTCTGTGGTGAGAAACGCCTTGGTAGCTCTGCCAGTCACTCCTTCTCTGGAAACAGAACAATCAGTGTAACCTGAAACCTCGCGTTCAATTCCCAGAATGTAATAAAAACATTCATTCATTTTTAACAATAAATAACACTGGATTTGTGGTTGTGAAATAAAACAGAAAATCATGATTTCGACAACATCCATAGCCTATCAGCGACTCTGAGAAACAATGGAAAAATCGGTTTCAGGTACAATCTAATCTGCCTATCATGGACACATACACAACTAAGAACACAGAGCATAGTCTACAGAATCTACACCAGTGTTGACTTACTTGGTCAAGAAGTCTTCTCTATTCAGGGGAAACCAAAAGGATCCTGGCATCAGGACATCATAGATGTCAAGCAAATACCTGTGGCTGCTGTCTCACCTGACACAAACTTTTTCTCTATGCAGAGGTACTCTAGAGAGACTCCTACTCCAACTACCTGAGATTATAGACTTACCTAGCACCACACGTCTTCACTGTGCAGAGGTACTTCAGACAGATCTCTGCTGTCACGGACTCCTACTCCAACTACCTGAGACTATAGACTTACCTAGCACGTCTTCACTGTGCTGAGGTGCTCCAGACAGATCTCCGGTATCAGAGACTGTTATTCGAACTACCCGAGACTATGGACTTACCTAGCACCACATGTCTTCTTTGTGCAGAGGTACTCCAGACCGATTTCTGTATCACAGACTCCTACTCCAGCTATCCCGAGACCACAGACTTACCTTGCACCACACGTCTTCTCAGTCCAGAGGTACTCCAGACAGATCTCTGGCGTCAGCGGCTCCATGTATTCCATGCTCTCGTTCAATAGCGAGACATTTCGACTGTGGGATCCAGGAGTGTGTACAAGATGAGGTCCCTTACTGGGGGACGGCGTGTGTATTCGATGTAACCGCTCAGTACTGATGCTTGGAGAACGACTGTGCAGGAAATAAATTACATAATAAAGAGTTAATAAAAAGAATGGGAACATAACTCAACAGTGGGTAAAAGCCAAATTAACGTTCACACATTTTTGTTGATGGGTGATACTTGAATCAATTTTATGTGAAGAAGATTTCCTATGTAAAACGCTTCTTCTAGATAATAATTTTGCAACATAGAGTATACATCAATGGACTCTCCTTCCACAAATAACCCCAGGTGAGCAGCTTTATCCCTCTTCTCAGACAGATGGTTCCCACGAAGACTGCGTTTTCATCATCTTTTCGTTCTCCATGATACAATTTCCATTTTTTATTGCTACTGATTGTGACCGAGGAGTAACTGAATGGAAATATCAAAACTCACAAAGTGATGTCATCAGTTTATGGAAACAATGTATCAACTCGCAGCACAACTCCAAAAGTGAAGGTTTTACCAAATGAAAATTGATGTAGTTTGTCTGTAAGTTTCTACTCTTTTTAATTTTCCAAGTGTTTTCTATGCAACGGAAACAATTTACGTCATTTTCCAGATTTTCCATGGTGAGTGAGAACTGTATCGAATGAAGATCCTGTTGCGATCATAAGCACCACCTAGTGAATGTTAAGTCTTACAGTGTCATCAATTATTTTCAAATAGCGAAGAGCTTCACCTGAGTGTAGCCATGTGAGTGATGGAGGGACTGGAAAATGAGCGGGATGTGCCGGCGGGCGAGTTGTGGCGACTGTGGAACGGTGAGAGACTGGGTGACTGGCTAGACAGGGTGAGGCGAGATTGGTTGGAGTGGCTAAGTCCCGGCCGAGGAGTGGCTGCCTGACTATGGGGCACCGAGGTCACATCGCTGGGGTAACCAGAAACTGAATAGCCTTCCTGAAAACAAAACAGAGTTTTGGAATGGGTTTTATCACTGCTCAGTGTCTTAACATGTTGGGAAAGAATGACACAAAATCCAAGCGTAGCATGTACGAACAAATCGTGGCGATTTCAATTCAAAACTTACATTTTGGAAGACGGGCATCAAAATATAAAAGTTTTAGATCAATTTGCACATAAAAACTATTGACAAACTATAAATAAGAGAAGACAACAGCACGTACAGAATACAATCAACTAAGTTTTGACATTTTTAGAGACTTTTTTCAACACGAATAGCAGTTGCATTCACGCTGAAAATGAAAATTGTGGATAACGAAAATGTCCATGTGATTTGCTAGTCAGGAAGGCAAGCTACCCTGAAAGAGTAACCAGAACACCACAACGGCTAAATTTTATTCTACACGGTGATGGTGTATACCTCCGTCTTGGCTTTCCTTAGTCTCCACAGGGAGTGTGTCCCCAACACAGAGTCATAGCTCATGACAACGGATGGCTCGTCGCTACAGTAAACAATGTGTTGACTGTGGTCGCGTTCATAGTCTACCTTGTAAGAACCACAGGCACCTGAAATATAGACATTACAAATGGAATAAGAACCACAGGCATCCGAAATATGGACAGTACAAACAGAGTAAGAACAAGAAGCACCAGAAATATGGACAGTACCAACAGGCACCTGAAATGTGGACAATACAAATAGAAAAAGAACAACAGGCACCTGAAATATGGACAGTACATACAGAGTACAAAACCACACATGACGAGTAAATTCATTCACCGTGTGCCCATACACAGAGCAGCACCCAACAAGAAATACTGTTAATCAGGATACCAGACTCAGTCTAAAGACTCACACTCTGCAACTATTTACCTAATACCGTTCTCACTGACGTGGATGTAGTCTACATTTTGAGCACAACATTAGATTGTTCGCTTTAACGTGAACTTGAATTAAACACAAAACGCAAATTGGAGTCCAAGTTACGACTTTGGAGACTGAATCTTTGATGAAGATATGGACGCAACTTACAATACCCTATTTTTCCCAAAATTCTTATCTTAAGGATTGTCCAATCACTGTCAGGGCATTGAACAGAAGAGTAACACTGCAAGTTTTGTTCCAGACTTTAGTAAAATAAAGGATCTCAACTGAAAACAGTCGTAATGAGTCTTAAGGTGCACAACAAATTTTAGCTCATTCCATAATGTGTAAATTGGTGTTTCTATCACTCATAGTGATGAAGGTAAAAGCAACAAGTAACGTTCAGTATATTATCTGTTCTTCTTGGCATCGAAAGAAATATCAGAGCTATATAAAATGAGCCACCGTTATTCATGAATATTATAATAATTATCATAACTATTACTACAATCCATTTACAGTAATATTCTGTGTAAGTACAGCTCTTGGTAAACAATTAATCAGACGCAAGGCAGCACAAAACAATAAAGCTAGTATATACTTGCAATATAAGCAAAAATTTCCAACTAAGACATGCACACATCTAACATGGCAATTTTGGTTGATCACAATTTATCATAAATTATTTTTCTATGAGTTCACATCTGACAATCATTTGTATGAACCCACAAGAACAGTATGGTGCAATTTAAATCATTAAGAGGCATTCATACCAACGGTTGATATAATTTACCATTTGATGTTCATCATCAATCGTAACAACTCATGATGTCTTATCACTGAGCAATGATAGATGAGGAGACAGTGTGGCTCAGTAGTAGGAGCTGCGGACTCCCGTTTGGAAGACCCAGGTTCAAATCCTGGCTTTAGTGGCAGACAATCAAGCATTGCACAAAGGTGTCTCCTACTCATCTGAGCTCGGTCTTACTAGTGAATGTATGCAAGGGAGCGAATGAAAACCTGGATATTATCTGAAAGCGATTTTCAGGGCTGTGCTACGAAAAAAAATTTAAAATAAATTATCTAAAGACCAAGGCTTTCTATGAATGATGCCATCTAAGGTGATCAGATTGATGATCATGTATCGTCAGTCTGATACTAATTCAAAGTGTGTGTACTCCTCTCAATGTGCTCGTACACTAGATAAACTTACCCGATTTACTAATTACCGGTGCAATCTCGTCCAGAGGATGCATCATACTGAACCAGATGGGTAAGGGTTGTGACTCCTTATTAAGGGTGTCACTCTGAGCAAAGCATCTTTCAAAGAGTACGCCCGACTTGATTCTCCAAGCATTCGACACCTGTATAACATGATCAAGAATTTGAGCACAACATGACATCTGTGTGTCGACGTAGTTACACTAATTAGATGTTAAACTAAAAACGTTATATCACTGACTTATTAACCAACAAGGACCTCCAAAATATTCATTCCTCAATCTTGTAACAGGTTCAATCCCTTCGTCATCTTCTGTAGTTCCTAAACAGAGCCAAGCAGGGGTCTAGCATGCTTTTTCAAGAAAGTTGAAACAGAGGACAAATAGTGTTTGCACGTGTCCAAAAATGCCACAAAAAATTAAGGAACATAGTGTACCTATTTGGGACTATTTCATGTAACTGGCCACAAAGTTTTCTACCAATAAAATATCTTTCGAATTCCATAGAACTAGTGACACATGGCTGAGCTGCACTTACGACAAAGTAAGAGACTTTGAATACTGCAACACACTCATAAGTGTAAGTCAGCGAGACCACAAGCTTCACTCACAATGCTTGGTGATAACCCGTGAAGACTTGCACAATCTCACTTAACTAACAAGATACTAGCCTTACTGGGAGTACTCTTTGTATTTAATCAGACCCAGGGGGGTACAAACCTCAAACGGAAGAGCAGCAACGTAGTCCTCGCCCTGGTCGGTGAACACACTGACACAGTGACTCTCCACAACACAGATACCATTCTGCACTTCTATAGTAAATAAATAATGGATTGCTATCTTGGGATGTGTTCAGGAATTGCGCTGAGCCTTACCATAATTAAGTTCATGCTAATTATGAAGGAAAATGGTAGTTAAATTGGTGCTAAATTGATGCATGAACAATATTATAAAAACACAAATTCTCATAGGAAAATTCATGTTTTGTATGCTGGCAAATATCACTAAGTAATTTCATAAGATTGGTAGAGTACAGTTTCTTATTTTCACAACCAGAAAAAAGTGTTAGTACCTTGACAGTTTTGGCTCCTCTCAGCAGCCGTTTTCCGAAGCAACTGAACACTAGGTGGCATGGTGATGAGACTGTTTCAAATTTTAGATAATTTACACCCCCATCTAAAATTTGGAACAGTCTCATCACCACACCACCTAGTGTCAAATAGCATTGGAAGATGGCTGCTGAGAGAAGCCGAAACTGTCAAGGTACTAACACTTCTCTGGTTGTGAAAATAAAAATACTCAATTTATGCTGGCAAACAGTTATTTCAATCACAATGTAAATAGCTCCCACTGTTGTCATGTACAAAATCACAAGCTGGAATCTATTCCTCACACAGTGAATCATTCCGGAATTACTTTTAAACAAAATTCTAGTCCCCCTTGGAAATAGGTTTTGCAATAAATCTTAGTTTTCATTCCCTGCCAATTCACGAGATCTACTCGAGTAATGCTCTATTGTCTGACATTAGCCAGCAATCGATTGACAATCTACACATCAGAACTCTTGAGCTCAAACAACTGAGCTCTGACGGCTCTCATCACATCATACCATTAGGAGAATCATCTTCCTCTGATGATGAGAGAACAAACTGGGCCCAGAAGGCTTGTTTAACAGGACTGTTGACTGTGTACGATTTGATCACTTTGTGAGCATTGTCTGGCCCAATACAGCTCCAGATGACTGTTTGACCTTTGACATAAAGCTCCTCCTCTGATGAACCACTCCCCGCAGGTGTTGGTCGAACTGACCACTGGTCAATCTACAAAAAGATAGCTTTTTCTTTGGATGATATTTCAACTAACAATTAATGGATAATAAAAGTTGGTAAAGAAGTCTCTAAGACTCCAGAAGTATACTGACATATTTTATGTGTTATCAAGTTTTACCATCAGCACAAGTAAGTGAACCATAGAGAAGGCAGTGTGACCTGGTGGGTTAAGTGTCTTTATGACTGCATCCTCTGCACCAGCTCATGGAGTTCGAATCCCAGTGAAGCCCACTGCTAGAACCTTGAGTCAGGTCTCTAACTCCTCATTACCTCTTCAATTCAGGTCTGAATTTGTGTATATGTCTATATGTATTATATGTGAATAATAAAGCTTCAGCTGTATGGTGCAATGTGTGGTGCAATGTATGGTGCAATGTATGGTGCAATGTATGGTGCAATGTATGGTGCAATGTATGCAGCTGAGCGACCTGTGCATGTCTGTTGCAATATGCATCTGACCAACTGCACTACCGTAATTTTAGTGAAACGTAATATTTTATAGACACAATTGTACAGTCCAGTGAATGTCTAGTAATCTTTCAGTTTCATCACAACCAAATTAATCACTGATAAGGTCTGCTTTTTTCCTAGGAGAGAATGAAGGTGCAATGTAACACATTAAATTGAAAGTGAGAAATTTACTATTACGACAAGACATCTATTATCAGTAGTGTTCAATATCCAATAGTTATCATAAAGGTACCGGAACTGCACAAGACTGGAAAACTGAAAATGAAGGAAAGAAAAGAAGAAAAAAACTGCGCAACCATGAATACTCAACCAACAATAATTGTCTTGACAGTGCCTCAATTAATTTGTTTTCAAAATGACAAGTCACCAATGCTAACAGGATGAAAAATCAGCAATGAAAAGTACAGAAATGTGTCTAAATAACATAGCTTTTGAGCGATACCCCCAACTGCGGGACAAACATACTGCAAAGCTTTTAAGAGGAGCAGATTTTTTGCATTTATCTTACATATGTGAACATTTGTTCTACTTTTACATTTTAGCTCACTTGTGAAACAAAATGTAACTTAGTGATAATAATCAAAACAGTGCTCATATTCATGACAACCTCATGGTATACCTGTTTGGGATCATTGATTGAGCAGTCCTTGAGGGCTTTTAAGATGGGGACGGCTGGTTGGTGGTTGTGACTGGCCAGTTGAAGCGACACAGGGCCAGGGTGTCGCTGATGATGATCACGACCAAATGGTACATAGTCCCTGCTACTGCAACTGGCTATCATTATTTCGTCTGGCTCCAGGATGATTGGAACTGACCAGCATAAGACTTCAGCCTACTCCAGTGCCCTGATAACGAACGTACAGATTTTCAGGAGAACCAAGGCAAGAGGTACTTCACAATGAAACTGCACATCAGCTTAAAGGTAAAAAAACGCAGTATTGAGATTACTACTGGTACTATTAGACGGGATTGTTTCTTAACTTTGATAAAACAAACTATATTTTATAAAAAATTGGCAAGTCCTTTAACATTTCAAATGTGCATGACACAAAAAGAGGTGGGTAACCCCAACATGAGTAATGGTAAAAGTCAAGTAGACGGGTTCCTCTTGAAAATGGCTGCTGGAAACCAGTTTTCACTGAATAACTGGTTCATGGCAGCCATTTTCATGAGGGACTCACTTATTCTACTTTTACCATGAGTTTTGCCTTTCGAGTTTTGTGTGTGCCCCACCCACTCGTGCATTCTACCATTGTTGGGTTCCAGTTGCCTGTTGGCAGAACACTTTGGATGATCAACTCTCCTGCCGGCGGCCTGTGTTCAACAGATCCGCAGTGGCCGTAGTCGTGCAGATTTTTTAAGTAGCCAGCTAGTTGTATGCAGATTATTGTCAAAATACAGTTAGGAACCACTGTGTGTTAAGCTCCAATAGACCTAGAAATTTTATACTGCCCGAGTAGTTTAGCTCGTCACCTCGTGAAACTTATATCAACATGAACAGCTTTGGCGGGATTGTGTGCCAAATCAGAGACTCAACCGACACTCATCTAGGCCGTTACAGCCATTTAAGTAAAAACAATCTAACAAATGTCAATTTCTTGCACAATTTTCCGTCTTTTGTAACAAAGAAAAGTTTATCGTCGTTTTGAAAACAGTACGCTCGTGACAACTGCATGCGTCATTTCCTAAATTTTTTGCAACATCTTTCACGAGATGATAGCAGCTTTGCAGCATCAATTTGTTCTGAAATTCGGTTTGCTAGCATTAAAATACTAAAAACTGATAACAAAATGAAACCAGTTCCAATAATTTGTTATGATATGTACGCAACCTTGAGGAAGAACAGTTGATAGAAGCATCATCAAAAAAAGGAATTGGCCAACAAGTGGCGCTATATTTCATGGCACAGATAGCAGACGCATAACAATTTTAGCAGCAGAATAAAGGTAGAACGCCAATTTTACAACACCGGTAAATAATTTAGTTTGCTCAAGAGTGTACTAATTTTGCGTCAGATTTTATTTGAACAATTTTTACCCACATCTTTGCAAAGCTGTATAATTAGTATACATAGGCCTACCAAGGGCGGATCNTTTGATACGTGTCTCTTCCGATAAGTTAGTACCTAACGTGCAGACGAGCACTCCAAATTGGAACGCTAAGTCCCGCGTGGTTGCGCTGCACGCGAAACAAGATGGCGGACGAACTTTGGAGCCTGACGAAAATAGGTAACCGGACGATACATAGGCCTACCAAGGGCGGATCCAGGATTTTGAGTTGGGGGAGGGGGCAGGGCACGGGAATAACCAGAATTTCGGCAGATGCACGCGCCCAGCCTAAAATGTGGGTACGCAGAAGCCTCGAATGTTTGGGGTTGCGGACCTATTGACTAAAAAAACGGTGTTTGTTCAAGGCCTATGCGTTTCACACCCGACGAGCCCTTGCTTGTGCGCACCCGAACTCCCAAATGGTATCTGGTAGAATTTTAGAGGGGGCCATGGCCCCCTT
>NMRA01000007.1:1308270-1372563 GCA_002633005.1 Phoronis australis | reverse complement strand
TAATATATGAAGTTGACAACGACATTTCGACGGACCTGCGACTACTGCTGTGCCCCTAGTGGCATTTTTTCCCATTGTCCTCTGTATCTTTGAAACTCCTCGGCAGATTTTTATGAAATGTAGTAAACAGGTTTCAATTAAAGAGTCAACAGGTTCCCGCTTTCGGATAGATTTGATGTATAGCGGCTGTTTCTATTATGAAATTTTGCAAATAGGTTTCAATTGAGGAAAAGACAACACCTCATTTTCAAGCGGATTTGGCGTATTCTGCATCACTCTGTGACCATTTTAAAATTTTTTTAATACATTTTCATATCTCCCTTTCCATCCACCAAACTGCTTGAAATTAAAATCATGAAAGTTTTGAGACATCCAGTTGAGGTAACGAAATTAAGAAAAATTGAGTTAAATAATGGATGCCGCGTTGTCGCTAACTCAAGTAAGCAAATTCCATTATTTGACTCAATTTTTCTGTATTTTGATCATTATTAAAATTTAGAAATTGTTCTTGATCAGAAGACCAAGGCTGATGTTGATTCTCGAACGTGTTCAACTACTCTGGCCTCCCCTAGTGGCAATTTTATTTTTTGGGTCCACGGCTGTATCTCCTTTATCCTCTACAAGATCTATGTTCACGAAATTTAGCAGATGTTTTTCTATGGAGATGGCAACAGATGATGACCAGTTTCAGACCAATCCAACTACAACAGTGCTCCCTAGTGGCAATTTTATTTTTTATGTTTGCCTCTGTAACTTCAGATTTTTTTGATGCTTTTCATGAACTTGGGCAAACAAATAACAAATTTTTATTACGAAGATGACAGCAGCTTTCCTTTTTGTGATGGATTTGATGTATTTCGCACCAACTAGGGGTCCTATTAATTTGTTTTTTTGTTTTTTGCTTCTGTATCTGCTAAACCGCGCAGAGGATCATTATGAAAATTGGCTGATGTGTTCTTACTGACAAGGGCATGACTGATTTTCAATTGAGTCTAACTACTGTGCCCCCTAATGACATTTTTTTTCACATCTATGGCTGTATCTCCTAAACCATTTGCAGCAGGTAGATGGATTTGACTAAGTTGCTGTGGTTCTTAGTGACAGTTTGTTTTTTTACATTTGCCTGTATCTTTGGAGTTCTTTGACGGATTTTCATAAAATTTATCAAATAATTTTGAGAGACGACAACTCCTTCCCATTTTTGGATGGGTTCAAGCTATCTAATGGCTATTTTTATGATACAAATAAACACCCCTAGAAGCACACTATTTGCGGTGCAGTCGTGGGTGCATTTCAACGCTCCGCGTTACTCTTGTTAAGTTTGTTTTTGTTCATAACTTCATATTGTACAGTCAAACCACTTACCCTGTTACCAGTGGTTACAAATACAGCACTGTACAATGAATGTGTTGAAAAATCCACCGGTCCTGAGATTTGAACTCGGTATATCCAGCGTGTGAGCCAAATGTCCAAACAGTTCAACCAAGAGGCAAATTGCACTGCATATTGACAAGTGATTTGGAGGATGCTATTGCTTTTTCTTGAAAGTGGGTGCTTTTAGGAAAATTTTGGGGCTTTTTGCTGGTCTGGTATTGTACATCATGTCGCAGCCTGAGCACTCCAATTTGGATTCTCAGTCATAGAACTGAGTTCATATGTAGCTAGCGTTTACTTAGAACATTGTATTCAATGAATATCTTTCTCTGTGATGAGCGAATAAAACTGATTATTGACAAGTAATTATGATAATAGGGGTAACATGTTGTCGTCACCTGACAACCAGTGATGGTCAGGGTGTTCAAATTTGTACGATATAACCGTTGAAGTCTAACCGACTTATTTTCAGAGCTAAGTTTGATTCTTTGTTTTATTTGCAATTGTGAGTCTTGACAATTTGCATGGTCTTTATAATAAGTCATCGTTATGTTGATTTCAGACGATACGTTAACAATGCCACCTTATGGCAGAACATCTTGCACGCTGCCAAGAGTTATGACAAAACTCGTTGGGCCCTAGGGGGCAATGCGGCTGTGATGGCGCGCAGGTTTGCAAACGAAGGGCTGCAGGTGCTGTTGGGAGCCAAAATGTCTGACCAACTGAAAGACACGCTTCACACAGATGTCAAAGGTAGGCATTCATGAACAACTGCCTTGTTAGCAAGTCGTTGAATTGTTTAGTGTATTTCTTATTTTTTACGTGTAAATATTTTTAGCGTTTAACCTGCTATATAAGGCCATTGCCTTATATTCGAATAAGGCCTACTGTTCTTTGGGATACAAAGCCAATTATCATTTTTCTTGTTTTTTTCTGCGGATGAGTCATGACAATTTTAAGCATCAAATTAATAAAATACTCATTGGCTAAAACCACTTCCTATGAAAATATATGTAATGAATAAATAATAGGAAAAACAATTCAACAAATGCTGTGCATTTCATATTCGAATTTACGCTTTTGTTCACACAAGAATGTTACCAACCCCAAATAACATGCCGCGGCCCGTCATTTGAATATAAGACCATACTTGAATATAAGGCTATGTTCTTATGTACCTGGTTTTGTTGTAAAATTGTTCTAATGGCATATCAAAAAATTATTTGAAGTTTCAAAATGAAGAATCATCTTTTGATTTCTAAATTGTGAAGCTATTAGTTAAACTCGCCTGTCTATTGTGTACTATGAAGTAACCTGTTTTCCACTGCTGGTCAGTGTACCCTCAGATTAGTTCAGGTACACCCCGGAGTATGTACTAAAGGAATTCAACAGGTGCATGCATTTAGCATTTTTGGAATGATGAGAAATATGCATGTGAACAAATTTGTGCAGTTGTTTCAAACTGTCTTTATGTTTAACCTTGTGTACGGACTAACACATTGCTGTACCACCTATAATAAGCATCCTTTTCGTTGCCGTGGCAACCAAGTCATCATTATTACAAGTTGAATTGTATTCAGTTTGGTTACATATTTCCTGTTACAATATCTTGTATATTTTAAAATTTCAGGATATATAGCAGTTTGCTGTTGATAATGTGTTTGTCTGTTAGTATTCATCTTTACTCTGAATGTGACATAGGATTTGCTTGGACACGTACAGTATCTTTTGGACCCTTGGTCCTCTTTGAGGTTAATGTTTTGACTAGCTTTCCCTAAGTCACTTTTTACAGAGTCTGTATATCAAATACCCCTTCAGCATTTAGAGACTTACCACAATTCTAATTGTTAAAACAATTCATTTGAATGTGTAACCACAAACTTAAGCAAAATAAATCGTTAAAACGTTTTAAGTAGTTCTGGACAAAATCTTATCCATTGGTAGAGTTGTTAAACCCTAATATGAGCTATTTCGTAGGAAATGCAATCGGAAAAAGTGAGTGTGAAACCCCCACCCATCTGAGTGGCACATTAGGTATGCACATTCTGTGAGGCTACCCTCGTCAGGGATGTGTTTGAACCCATGGCAGTGTGAACTTAGTGGATTTAATTAGTCTTGTCATTTGCTGGATCCTAGTGGTGAGATACGGGTACATTGATTTTAGCAACAGAAATTGTGAGTATGGTGGCTGCTTACATACCAGTTATTCCCATAATTCAACACTCGGTATAGCTATCCGATTACTTCAGTGGCCACTAGTTTTTTAATGTACTTCACTGAGGTTGTCTCCGCAAACATGTTATATCAAAATCTTGGCCCATGTTTAATCTGTCTATTTGAAATTTGAATGGATAATTGACCAATTACGTATCCTGTTTTGAGAAAATTTGCAATTTTCTACTCGAATCATGCATTGTAATTGGTTAAATTTGAGTCTAGGACAAGTTTGAATTCGGGAGTTAGATTAGCATAAATCTTGCCAAAATCTCAAGATGCTAGTCAAGCTGTGTTGATTTCACTACTGTGTAGGAGTTATGCATACATGACCAATAGAGGACGCCACTTGTTTTATGTTCCTTATGGAAGTGAATCCAGTATTCCTTTCAATCCGCTCAAATTAATTAATTAATTAATAATACTTGATGTATGAGAGTTATATTAGTATCAGCCTAGGGTATGTTTCTGTTACGCTCCATAGGCTCTTGATGATACTGTTTTATGGCTTAGAATAACTTAGACACATTGAGCTATGTTTTCTTTTCTTGAAGCAATTCTGTGGTTTAAATTTCCACAAGGATACTGCTTGTTAATGTAGAAAATGGTATAATATGGAGTAAACCTTATTTTACGTCATTTCCATACTTGGCAAAGAAGGGAAGGTCACTCTCGAAATACTTCTTTGATGAATATAAGTAACAGATTCAGTTACCTAGATATTAAAAAATTTTTGCGTAAAATCCTGTGTTCGTTCTTAAAGTTTGAATGTTGGACAAGTTTACAAATTTTTGTGTTTTAGACATTCTATGTTGAACTTTTTAGAAATACTAGCTTGGCAAAATTTTACCTGCTTCATGCTTTGAACAGAGCAAGTGGTTTTAGTTGTCAAATTTTATGATGAAGTTGAAGAATTGAGTGTCTTAAATAGTAACATTACGAAGAATGTTATCATTTGATGTGTTTTGATAATTTCTGTGATATTACCATGGACAGGGAAACTTTTTAGCATACCATATGGGACATACAGGTGAAATTTAATTTTTTATCTTTCTTAGCAGAAAATAAACTTTTGGTGAAATTCCACGTTATTTTTAGAATGGACTGTACCCTGCAAATGTTTTAAAACAGTTTGTTAAGAATTTTGGTTATTTGTAGCATGGTACAGTAATTCTTCAGTTATTTTGCACAAAAAATATCACTAAAAATTAATTTTTTTTATTTGTTAAAGACTGATTTACTAAACGGTTGTGACATCTAAAACAGTATAAGCCAAGCTGGAAATGCTTACTAAATTTTTCTTGATCCTTATTTTTGTTTAGAAACTTGACTAATAAATTTTACTTACCTGCCATATTGTGTGACTTGGCCTAAGTAGAAGTTTGTAGGACTTAAAGTACGTATTAACTTAAGTGGAATGTGTCCAATGAAATTATGTTGATCTCACATCAATCTTTTGGTTGACCACGTCAATCCACAGGCAACTGAGCTCTTACCTGTAGGCGATCACTAATCAAACTGGTCGCCATGGCATCGACGTCTGATTGAACAGGTCTTGATTTCATTTGGCTAAAAAGCCTAGAGGGCAATGGTCTTTAACTTGACTCATTTTGAGACTTGCGCTCACCGACTGTAAAAAACCCCGCCTGCATCATTTTCAGACAGTGTCTGGTTTTTTTTTTGAAAATCTGCATTAAGGCACATAAACAAGGATAAGCAAGATTTGACACCCCGTGATTTGCCTAGGGATGAGTACCAAAATCCGCATCATTTTTGCTCTCGTCGCAGGTAGATTTTCTTTTCTGAAAAATATCGCACCACCAACTCAATTTTCAAAAGGAAGCAGACTCAAATCAGTTATTCCTTTTTAGCTTTACTCTCAGGCGCAAGGGCATGTGTGTATGGTGTTGCATGCATTATAATTGAATTTAATGTAAAGCAAGGAACCAACCACTCTTAAATGTCCTTAGGTTGATAAATACTGCGAGATGTAGACCGTCTTGTTGCGTCACTTGATTGCTTAGAAAGGTTCACAACTTAGTAAAGTATTAATAAAACTAAATATGAAAAATTCGCTGAACTATTTTATTTTATGGCAGGCACCATTTTTGATCAATAACGTTTTTGTTTTTACGCTTTTCAGTGCAAATGTCAGACGACAGGCTTGTATCGTACCACCCTTCTATTTGCATTTTAATGGCACAGTTTAAAGAGTGATGACATTTCAGGGTTTTTTGTTTAAGTTCAGGTACAGAGGTTTTTGGTATTTGGCTTATGGGTCAGCAGTAGTCGACATAACATTGAATGTGCTGCCATAAAGTCTCTAGAGTTCAGTCTGTACTAGTTATGTTGATGGACAGGCAGTAGCAGCATGTATGTTGTAATGTATATACCGTCACCCTCTTTTCTGTCGGATCGTTTTCTGACCATTCAAAGCTAGTTTCAGAATTTATTATCCATTCCATTTCTTATCTGTGGTGTTTAAAGGTAATGCGAATCCAAGATGTCGAGGGTCTCAATAGGCATATTCCAAAATACCACAGCACCACTCTTATTCTATAGTATTTACCCACAATGCTGTGGGTCTGCCAGGTATTTGTTCTACTATTGGTCTCTGCTGCCATGCTTATCACTATTTTACATATCAAAATTATTTTGACATTTCAATATTTGCTATTCGTATTCTAATGAGGTGAGTTCAGTTCTCATTTTAAAAATGAAATTTGTAAGCTGTGTGTTGCATTTGTTTTTTACTCGTCTGATTCAGCTCAAATTTGTCTTAATGACCAAATTTTGGAAAATTAGGTCAGTTATACAATGTGCTTTTCTGCATTTGTAAAAAAGGCGAGTTAAGATACGAGTCTTTGGTTAAAAAGCTCACTAGATGAATTTACATAGAGTTTTTGCATAAAAATATTTATGAGCTAGGTTATGCATGGTAGGTTTGTGTCAATGTGGATCAGGTCACATCATGTGGATCAGGTCACATCATGTGTTTCTCTCCATCATTGACACTTTGATTTCTCTGTACACAACAATGATGGGAAAATCAATATGTGCTTAGTTGAGTTTTCAACATTAATAATAGCTTTGCCACAGACTGTGCATTTAAGTTGTAACATTGCACCCAACATACATTCTGGTAAAATCTCACCGATTTCGGGCAAAAATAACTGTCAAAATTAGCCTTTTTCATTTTTCAAGGTTTTCTAATGTTGGTGACTGCCCACAGTTTTCCAAAACATTGTCTTGGGGTAGCTTTGGTACTGAACTTTAACATCACAAACCATTATTTTAGTGCTGTGGTGACATTTTGCCATTTGTCTTTTAAAAAATTTTGTTGTACCAACTACCATGTACATTAGGGTTGTTTGCACATGTTCCTAAATTCATGAAGATTTTTGCAAAAACAATGTTTTGTTTTGATTATTCAATAATGCAGTCAATGAAATATGCAGTCTATGTCCACCCATGTCATGGAGTAAAACAGTAAAAACTGTCTGTATTCTGGATTTTTGTTTGAAAATACTAAATAAATATAACAACAACATATATTAACACAAAATTTCTTAAAAACAGCAAATACTTTTCATGGTTTATAAAATCACATTGGCACTGAGATCTCACAATTTTTGCTATACAAAGGATATTGTATCCAACTTGCCTTGGTAGATTACAAAATTCTAATGATTATTGCTCTAGGCCATGTAACATGATTCAATACCCAAGTCTTGCACACGACTTTGTGTTTTCATATGGATAAGCGGCTGCTTGATTTTCTGTAAACGTACATTATTTTGTCATTTTACAGATGAATAGAGTCGTCCATGAATCACCTGTGATCTGTACTTGTTACTTATATGCCGCAAAAATAGCTCCCAGTTCTGTTCTTGTTGGATCATCCATTATCTATCTTTGTGGCAAATCCAGGCACACCTGGATGTCATGGTAGATTTATCTTCCATCGTCTGTGATCTGTCTATAACTGTTGAGGTTCAGGAGTATGGAACAATCTAGTATCCTTCTGATCATCTGTACTTTGTCTGCAGATGTGTATCCATGTGGCTAACGTGAAACTGTGCATGCTTTAAGAATCTAATTCTCTGCAACTTTGGACTTCGTTAGAAACATCTTTGTTACAGTTTAAAATGGCAAAAATACTGCTTATGAGCTTCACATGAGACAATGTACAATTAAGTGAAGAAAATTCTGGTTCTCAAAATGCAGGGCCCCTGTAAGTGATAAATACCATAATAGTGGAAATTTTCGCATGTTGACTTATTTCACAATTTGTTTTTATTCTTCTGTCAAATGCATAATCCAGGCAAATTCCTAGACTGGTCAGTGAAAAACACGATGTGTGTCCCAGCATAATAATTACTCCCGACCAGTTCTGAACCAAGGATGTGGACATGCAATTTTGCTTTCAGTTGCCCTGTTACAAAAAGCATGATACATAAACAGCACAAAGGATTGTGGGAAACAAATATGTCAATTTCGAGACAACAAAAAAAGACTCGTTCCAACTGAGCTATGTCATCGAATACATCACTGGATGTAGGAATGACCCAAGAAATGCTAATAGGTGAAGTGATAATTTAGATGATTGAAAGACTATGATGACATTCCAACTGTCTCACTTTTGGCAGGACTGTGTCACTTTTTGAAGCATTGTTCTGTGTCCAGCCACAGTATGACAATGTCTCGCTTTGTGACACATGTGGCAAAATTTACGTACATACGCCGATTTGTAGATTTCTTTGCTTATCCATACAATATCCCCTATTTCCCTGTTCCGGTAAGGTTTAAAAAAGATTAAAAACCACTATCAGTGTGACGTTTCTGGGTGTTGCAGCGGACATTTGTGCCCCTTGCAGTATAGCGTAAATTCATATGTCCTGCTTTTCCATTTTCGAGTGTTGGCAACTACACGACAAAAGTTTTCTTGTTGTTCTTCTTTGCCAGTTTTTTCTAGCAAATAATCACGTCCTAGTCTGATGGATTCATTTTTCCCAAGTCTACACTCTGCGATGCGCATGCATAGGAATTTTTGCAATCTGTAAAAAGACAAAATATCTCATAGTTCAGTCGTCTTTTGAATGTCTGGCAGGGATACTGGCCTGTGCAGCTTTTGGGCCAAGGAAATATTTAACTGTTCGATACACGACGTAAATCAACAGCAGAACGGCCATTTTGAAAACCACAATAACGTCTATTAGGTAGTACTTGTACCAGGGCATGTGTCGCCCATACGGAATAAGGTGAGCTGCACTTTTGTACTTGATCATATAGTCAATCCAGTAATTCAGAGCTTGCCTGCTGTCTATTGGCTGTTCTCGGACCAGGTTTTTCATGTTTTGGGCATTTTTGAGAAACTCTGGATTTTCCATCACATCTTCAATTTTATGTGACAGTGATATCGAGGTAAGCTGCATGATCTCCATCTTTGTGCCCATCTTGAAGTGCTTCGCCAGGCGTGTCGAGTCTCGATATCCATCCATGTTGAGTGGTATTGCGATGATAGGCACGCCGAAATGCGTCGCTTCGTATGCATCGCCAACTGTAGAACCAGATATAAACAGCTTAACGTTTGGATGAGCCAGGTAACTCGATCGCTGGAATTTCTTGACGACCTTGACATTATTACCTAGACCCGATGGCTTGACTGAGCCCTTATAATGCCATATCACTTTGTACGGTACCGTGCTTAGCGCCGTGGTGAAGATAGTTAAAAATCTCTCTCCGTAGTCGTAAATGAAGTCGCTGAAACTGACCACTATGACACCGGACTCTCCAGCAATGAATTTCTCCACATCCTTTGGTAAGGGTGCTGGTTTTGGTATGAAGACATCACCAGCAAATACCATATCAGGGGAGGTTAAGGTTGGATATTCGAATGGAAAGTTTCCGTAGATAAGGCTCAGGTCGTCCAGGGTTTTGATGTTCAACTTGTTCTGCTGTCCTATTCTTTTAAGACGCTTCTGAAAGTAGGCCATCGAGTATGCCCCGAGTATGAAATCAACAACATTGGACAGCCTCTGTGGGAAGGTCATGACGTCCCGGATGTTCGGCAGGAAGTCATGCGGAAAGTAGGACAGATCGAAAGAAAATTCCAAATTCTCCATTTTGGCGACTGACAAGTCCCACTGCAGGGTGATGGCTGGCAGGTCGAGATGGCTGGCTAGCATACGACCGCATAACTCAACACAGTCTATGAACATGAGGTCGAATTTCTGTTGTTTCAGTGTTTCCAGTAGTTGCTCATTTTTTACCACCACTTTGCAAAACTCTACAGAGGCATCCCCCTCCAACCTGTAGAAGTCGTACATAGACATGTCCGCGTACTTCGCCAGCGACATGTTCAAGTTTTGTTCCTTTGTGTGTGCATCAGGTGGTCGCCCAAATTGTATCAAGTTGACTCCGGCATCAATCATAGGTGTTGGCGGTTCATAACCGCTGTTGATTAGCACAAACACTGAGTGGTTCTTCGCGAGCAGAGTGGATAAATGCTCCGTGTATTGCAAAATAGGATGGTTGAAGTGGCCAAACGGAAACATAAGGATCTTCGCACCATCTAGACCACTCACGAGACTACACAGGAGTATTACTTTGAGGCTCCAAATCATGGTGTCTATTAGGTATTTTCAGCAAATGACACGACTTATTCTCAACACTGTCTTTGTCCTGTTGTGAGTAATACACAACTTCACTGACCTTTTTCAAGGTTGTCACCTGGTTGAAAGACAGCTTGCATGTACTACGACTGTTGATTGCTAATCTGTTGTTGTTGCACTATGTCAACTTTTTGTTCGATGTACTGTCTATTACAGCTATTTTTGTATCTGACTACAGGGTGGTCAGAAAATCAGGTGCAACAGCTACTGGGTTGTTGAACTCGGCCAGGTTAAATAGGCATTCATTGGGTGCAGTGGCTTTGTTTATAACTTTTGTCCATGATTAAGAAAACACAGATGGGCATTGCAGCGTGGACTTATTGCAAGCATTGTTTTTATTTTGCGCAAAGGACGAAGTTGCGAGAATATACAGTCTTTTTATTTGAGGTAGCCGATAAGGAAATAGTATTTTGTCCTTTTGACCAATTTTTATTTGAATTTAATGCTTTGCAGCCTGTAAATTTATTTGAAAATTTTTAGTTTCATGTAAATGACATGATAAAACTTCAATGAAGTAATTTATCAGCTTAGTTATGCTTGTGACTTTGTACTTTCCATTTTCTTTATTTGAACTTATTCATTTGAGAAGAACTTTTGACTGCAAGTTGTTTTGGTGTAAAATTTATTTTGTGAAGTTTTTTTAACTAGCTAAAGCTGAATCAGAAAAGGCATCTGGTTGACCTGTCCTGGTGTTTTCCATCCACCCCATAAATTTTGATATCAACTAGACAGATAATGTAACTTTTTTAGAGTGCCTGCATGCAGGTATGCACGCTTTGATGTTTCTGATATTCGTATTATCATATAAGGTCACCTTGCCTTATGATAAATTACCTTGCTTCTAATAACGGTTTCCTTGTGGTTATTTTTTCCCCGCTTGTCATACTTTATTATGTTCTTGGATCTTCTACGTTCATGTCTGACTGCTGGATTAATACATCAAATTTTGAACGACTGACCCTTGACCGTGACCCGGTGTGAGCAATGTGCATCTTATTCTTGTTGTCATAGGCATGAAGAGGCCAACGATGGTCTCTTGCAGAACTGTTGATACCGTCTGGCAATTCTGAATTGACTTCGTCATTACATCTTGAGTTGTGTGCTTTTGATTTTTGTTCGGCTTTTCAGTCCACACTACTATAGATTAACCTTCTAATTTTTTGTAACGTTAATGTAGGAAGCTTGCGAACATAGGATTAACAAAACAAATAGAATATCGCCAATTTCTGACAAAAGCAAGTGCCAAAATAACCCTTTCTACAGTTTCAAAGGTTTCTTGTTAGCTCTGTGCATGCAATTTCTCAACACATTGCCCGATGTAGGCTGTAATATTAAAGTTCTGCAGTGATAAAGCCTTTTTTCCTGCTACGATAAAATTTGTCCTGTGACATTTCACCTGAAAATACACAAATTAACAAAAAAATGCAAAATGGAGGGATCATGATAGTGTTATCTTAAATAGTTATTAATAATTAGTTGTTTTTTCCTAAAACTGTTTTGTATGCTATCCCCACATTTCACTTAAAACCTATAGAATAGAATTTTTACTCAACCAAGGCATTAAGATTCATGTTACTTAGAATGGATTGACAATCACTGCCATTGATATAAAGCGGCCAAATCTTAGAAGGGTTGTGTCAAATTTGACGTCATTTCAGACACTGCTCTTGAGGTCATTGCCCTGAATCAGTGTTTGGTGAAAGAAGTGGGAATATGGCGATGTTTGCTGTCCATTTCCATAAACACGTGGATGTCTACTGTCTAAAAGCGCATTTTGCCGCTATTTAGCTGTCATTGTTGAGTTTTTAATTGAAGCGCTTTGGAGTTCAAAAAATTCAATAAGCTGGCAACTCAAGTCACGGGCAATGCATTGATATGCCATTTTTGAAGTCGCAATTTTAGTGTTGGCCAAACCCAATAAACATTTTCTTTCTTGAGTCGCTGATAGTTTCGATGTCCATGTTAGTAACGGATACCTATTTTATGAGCTTAAGTGGAAATACAATTTTAAGTTATCTAGTTGTTTTTGGTTAAGATGGTACTCCATTTTTCTCGAAGCAACACAGAGTTAGAACGCCATCTAGTGTTGCGGCACATTTAGTAGAAAGCCACATTGTTTGCGGCACATAAAATGACATCCTATAAAACGTAAACCAAGATTCACTTAGCCCAAAAAGCTCATTTTGAAACCTGTGCTTCTTGAAGGAAAAGCAATGTCCTGCATCAATTTCACCCGAGGTCTTGTGTGGTTTCCACTCTGAAATTGGTTTGAAAGTGGTTTGAGTGGAGTTAAAGAAACATCGAATCACTTGTCTATGGTGTATTTTTGTGTAACGTTAGGCCAAAAAAGTAGAACTGGTTCTGGTCTTTACTAATTTTGAAAATGCCGGCTTGCATCAGTTTCAGCCGAGGTATGAGGGTTTTTTAATAGGTGCGCAAAGGTAAGGGTAAGCAGGGTTTTAGGCGCCATGCTTTGCCAAGTGGTGATTGAAAAACAGACCCTGCAGCATTTTTGCTTTTCTTGGATGTATTTTCTCTTTTCGCAAGAAGTGAGGACATAAAACAATACCGCACCACCTCATCAATTTTCAAGACATCAAAAGACCACAACCAACTGCTTTTTGGTCATCTACGAGTATAGTATATGTCAATTTTGAAGCCATAAGTGGTCTAGAAATATCAAATGGCAAAGGTTGGTTCTAGCAACCGCCTCTCGTTGTCAACACTTTATCTCCTATAAGGAACTTAAGGATCTCAACACACTGCGTGTATTTCCAGTGTCCAATAACTTACGTGGACAGGATGATGCTCACATTGTGTTAGAGTATCCTGCCGGACAGACATGGGGCAGGTTCACATCGCCCAGGGCCAACAGGTAACATATTTCAGGTGCACTCAAGTCCTTACTGCCCTCAGGCACCCGTCTCGGTTACATTGGCATTGCATGATAACGTTAATGTTACACATAGCCATAGAAATTTGGTCTTATTTGGAAAAAAATTCTGAATTTCATCTCTGAAGTGTTATTCAAGAAAATCACCGCAATAATAAAGTTTTCGTTCACTGTCCAAAAACAGGAAGTTTTATAACATTTTTTATAAAATTTACTCAGTTTAAGACACTGTGGTAGACAAGTGGAATTTCATGTTAAATTTCGTCATCAAAAGCAACTAATCTGAATTTTTTACCTCATTTTCAGCATAGTTTGTCCCGTACAACTGTCTTCAAACATTTGGTTAATTTTCAGCATTTAGAGCAGTATAGCAAGCCTTTGTAAATTGACATTTTCAGCAATTATTTTTGCCCAAATTGCAGTTGGTTGTTTGCGTACCCATTTTAAACTCAATTCATGGAGCCAGTATCCTGATCAAAGACGTACTGTGTACGTTTGTGGCCATGGAACACAGTGTCATAAAGCTCAATTCTTGAAGAAAAGAAATGCAACTTGGTATGAAAATGTTGTAACTAATGTAACAAAATAAAAATGTGTAGAATTTCTTTATTAAAGCGACTAAACCCACCTACTGTCAAACAAACATTCTTTAATCCTGACCAATTTCTACCGCAAGTCTGGTACTAACTGTTCCTTACTTGGATTTAAGAAGATTTCTTGGCTTGGAAGTAATTGAACTTATATTATTGCTTGGGATCAAACTCAACAAGTTGGCGTGTCACTGCGAATCATTTTATGTGACAAGCATCGTCTCGAGCACTTACTAAACAGTCAGTTCTTCCATAGCCCAGAAATCATCACTCATAGTAAGATACGATTTAATTTCAAACCAATTTTATTGCAGAATGTGATGTACGGGAACTCAAAAGTTATTTTTGACTACCTTAAATGTAACTGTGTTCACTGGTAAAAACTCTTCAGTTTTTGTATCAAACTAATTACTGAAGCTGCAAGTTTTCTGTTCTTCAAAACCTTACATTGCTGAACATGCTCAAAATTTCACCAAATGTTGTTTATAATTGCTGCACCGTGTAAACCATGATAGCTGTTGAGAAAATACAATTCCATTTGTCCCCCCTTGTTGTGTCGTTAAGCTGAAGAATTTCACTGCAATCCTAAATGTACTGCGGTTTTTATGTGAAAAGTAATGATAAAAAATAAACGTGCTGGTTAAAATGCATATGAAGCATCAACATTACAGTAATTAAACAGAGGCTACGGAACAATCTCTTTATCATTCACTGCCAGTGAAAACATGGCTCCTTTGCGCGTGTTTGCTGGTGCACCCTGGTTGCGGTACAGTTCTGTTATTCTACTGGCGTGCATATGCATGCTCTGCCTTCTCGATCTGTTGTAGTGGCTACCTCTGGCAGTATTGTCGACCCCGTTCACCTCCTTATGGAGTACGAGAAGGGTACTACGTGGGGCACAGTGACCGCCCCCCGCGCCAACAGGTACACTAATACCTCAGTTGCCTTGGTGTTGATAAGTAGTTTGCCGAGCTGTAGAATGGGACATACATTGAGTTCTGTAGAATTCGAAGTTGTTCTTTTAATGCAGCACTGTTGAATTGTCTGTAAAGACATTTTTGGGCATTGCTATGAGCTGTCACATATGGCCAACTTCCTTTTGAGATAAATTAGGAATGGCACAGTTTATTGAACCAAAAATTGCATTTAGGCTCTCCATTCTGACCACAGAAAACGAGAAGTTGTTTTAGTTTATAGCGTGATTTTTCATGACGTGCTGCAAAAAAGACCTAACACTGACTCAGTGTCGAGTGAAATAGAATGTCCCAAGGTAATGGTCACATTACCAAGGCAGTGCTCAGTGTAGCTTTAAGGGATTATTGTTAGATAAGAAAACGTGTTACATACAATTATGACTTCAAAATAGATAGTTGCTTTGTAAGACACTTTCATCCTTTTTTCAATAAAAAACATCTTTAAAAGTCTCACACAATGCTAATCAGGTCAAACCAAAATTGCAACCTTAATTTTTCCATTCTAGCAATTAGTGAACTCAATTTGATCCCTGGTTATGTCATATGTAATTACCAACCCTGACTCGGGAAAAAAAATTCAAAGAGTTCCACCCAAAACCCGAACCTAAACAATGGTGTGTACAGCTGGTGCTGTGTTGGAGCTTCAAACAAACCTTTCAGATTAGGATTTACATTAAAAGAAATGTTGGTTATCTTGAATTGAGCTGTGTTGTCTTCAAGCTTGAATTCTCATTTGAAATTGTACGGAAAAATGTATGAAAATTAGGACTTACGTAGTATGACAAAGAAGTGAAATTTTTTTGTTCCAAATTTCAATTCATTTAGATTTGCATGTTGCACTTTTCACGATTAAAAGTAAATTTTGATCATTTCCAGGGGTTTAATGTAATGAGTCTTCAAAATGTGACCAAATAACAATTTAAGCAATACTGGATGTTTGACCTGAATTGAAGAATTGTTGTGAACCAGTGTCACTTGAATAACATGACTGTTAACTATCCCAAGGTCATGCTAAGTATCCCAAGGTCGAAAGTGCACAATGAACTTGATGTTAGAATTGTAGATCATGAGGCTAGCGTGGTTCGGTAATGCCACACATGGTGCTTTTAAAGATATTCTACTTCCATTTTAGATAAAACTTCATGATTCATGAGTTCACTTTCAGCACAGCTTATTGCCAAATAACGCCGTTTGAACATTACTTTAACTGTTCAAAATAAACAGAATTTACCAGTAATAGAAATTTTTACTGAAATGAATCATACACTATTCATTGACATGAGAACATTTTGCATGTATTTGCATTTTTACTACAAAAGTTTTTAAGGTCACAAAAAGTGAGGCTCAGCGTCATTGGCATTAACCGAACACTTTGTTGATACACTACTAGAAATTTGAAAAATCTTCACAAAAATTTATGCAATTCTCTTTATTTTGAACGGTTTGGTGTAATGGTGAAAGAACATCATTATGTGATATTTTTAACTGATAAAAGTAAAAGGAAATGAGAACAACATGCTTATTTCACTTTGTGTATTTATCATTGTTTCCATCTGTAACAGTTGGTGTTTACAAAGTTGGGTGACCTACTTCATTATCCAAACTCCTGGTGATAAACCTGCATTTTTACATGTGTGCCCTAATGCGCTGTCACTCGATCATATTTTTCTGTAACATTGGGTCACGTAATTTATAAATCTGGATATCATTTGTTTACCATTCTTCAAATATGGGACTCTTTCCCAGAGCTTTTAGCGCTTGGTTTCATGAAGGGAACATTTTTGGTTTTACAGACAAAAATGCATTTTTGGAATTTCTGGATGGGATGTACTTCTTGAAGTTATTAGCTTTGACCGGCAATGGTCAGATATAACTTGCCCACATTATGAGAACCAGTTTGATGCCTGTTATTTAGTGGAGATAACTGGTTCTCAAGATGCTTGCAAGTTATATCTGACTATTACCGCTTTGAACAGACTGAGGTAGAAAATGACAACTTTTTTGTTTTTGTGATTTTATTACAAATTGCCAATTCCTGTCGTTGTCTGCCAGACATTTGCTGAAATCAATTTCAGTGACTTGACCAGTTAAATATGCTTAAAATACGCCGACAGAGTTTTAGACTGCGACCGTGGGGTTTGCAGGCTGAATTCCATGCTTAAGCTGATATCAGAAAACCACTTTTCTTGCTGATAACGTTCCTGTAATCACCAGGGAAAGTAGCTTTTTATGCGCCCACATATTTATATGTGGACGCATTATGCCGTCATCTCTGTNTCATGTTATTGATACTGTCATTTTGNCTATCCATGTACCGTTCTTCTTTGGTAAATTTTACCAAAAAGACATGATTACCTGACCCAGTTAATTATAGATCAGTAAAAAGTCATAAACCAACTTTCTACAACCTTACTACTTTCAGAAAATATCAACTTTAGTTATGTAAATATTTAGCTAAATAGGGTGAGCTGTCAATAAGGTCCTACAAACCTTAACCATAATTGACTGTCTCTCCATTTGACATTCCATCACTAGATCCCTAATTAGCCTCATGTGAGAAGTAGAAGGTGGTAATTTTTACTAGTGTCATCACGATAACATTTTGTCATGTTGGGTCTCCCCACTGATAAGCCCCATGCAAGAATTTGCTGTGATGTTTACAGTCATGATACTCATACCAGTTAGAATCAGTTGGATTATGTTACCCTCTGACACAGCGCCACCTATACTGAAAAGTGGCCCTGTGGAAACATGACGAACGACACACGGTATTCCATGTGTTGGGCATGCTTGGTCAGAAGTTTATTGATCACATCGCCACCTCTTGCACTCGCCTTCAATGCACTGTACTTGTTTGGGCTTAGCCATGGGATTGAGGTTCCCTTGATTTTGTTCACTTCAATCACTGCCCATTTTACTAAATTGCAGCTATTCAATTAAGTCAAAAGTGGTCGCCTCACTACGTAACAGTGAACTGAAAGGGGTTTTCCAAATTTCAACCATTGGGAATGACTGAATAGTATGACATCGGTTTCATTACTTTAACCAATGAGAAGCCATGGTAAACAACATTGTAGGATTATGAGTGCGTCCCAGTCTTAGAAATAATTTATAGAAGTTGTCTCGGTAACAAGCACTTGTGTTTATCTATTCAGAGGCTTACAACTTTCGCTATTTTTAGAAATAAGTCTTTTAAGACATTCTTCTTGAAACAGACCCCTGAAACTCCTGATTGTTTTTCTAGAATCTTTGATACATTTTTCCAGACTCATCACGTTTCCCTGGTCTCAACATTATGTTTTACTAGACTCATCATACGTTTTTCTAGACTCATCATACACAGTGACAAGGAGAACCCACTGCTGACTTCACTTGAAGAATTTGAAGCGCAGATGTTGACCTTCCAGCCATCTTTGTTTGTGCTTGGTGGTCTACAGATGATGGACAATTTTCCATTTAAGGAAGGTGAGTATCTGTGGATCACAGGTTTCTATTAAAAGGATACCAAACCCGGTTTTTGTATATTAACAGATAATAAAAACGACTTTCCCGTCTAGTTCCCTGAAACGATGCTCTGTAACCCTTGACAACCCTCAAAAGTTTGGAGGAAAATTTGAAAACTCCTTTCAAAATCTGCTAAATGGGCAGGCGTGACCCTTCACTTTTAGCAAATTACACGGCAACTGTGGGAAGAGACCACCTACCAAGGACCGTAATGTCCAATTTGTGAGACAGGGAGAATGAGTTTTTAGTTGATTCTTGCCTTTATTTTTCGAGGTTGATGCCAACGACGCATTAGCAGGTGACAGAACGAGAATTGGTTAAAATCATCAAAACAGGGTTTTATTTGGTGTCCTTTTAAAGTGGAATTTGCCTGCTATTATGTTATTATTTGCCCAAACCAGTTAGGAATACAATATTACTAGTAGGTTGTGAATATAATGTGGCTTGTATGTTTTAAGAGTTTTGTGAGGAAAATGATCTGCCTCGAATCACAGACACTTGTCCAGAAAGCTTTGTAACACGTTGCTCAGGAATAACACTGAATGATGCGAATTATGTGTGCCTGTGAGGGCCATCATTTGTGTAAAGGGCATTTACTTTTCAGAACATATATTTCACATTGATAAATTATCTACAGATTAATGCAGGTAGTATGCAAAAAGAGCATTACTGTTTAGACATTCCTGCATGCAAATAGGGATTTGAAATCAGATTGTTGCCGAAGACTTGTGATCAAATATGTGTTTACCGTCACAAAAATGATGCTTCAAGCAACTGCATTCAATTTATTTCATGAAATGTTTTTTTGATATTTTCACAGGAATGTTTTATTAAATTAATATGCTAATCGTGTCAGTGATACAGAAATATACTCGTGCACAGACTATTCAGTACGTTTGCACCATATTCTATCCCAGGCATCTCATGCTCTCAGAACCAGTTCTAACCGGTTAAGTCTTGCTTGTGATGATGTATAATTGGTCTTCAAGTTTTGAATTGTTTAGTGCTGACAGGTGAATGAGAACATTATGAATAAGTTGTGTATGTGTAAGGCTGGACATGCTCATGTAGGTGTGGAGCCTGTTTTAACAGAGCTGAGGTCTTATCTCTGAACTCAAACTTGGGTTTAAAACTCTTTGTTCTACCTAAGATTGTTCTTGATATACAAGTATGTGCTCAAGTACGTTATTGAAAACACAAATGAGTTTCTAATGCAAGTTTGCACTAGATGACCCCGAGCTATGAACTCATGATCAGACTCAAAATTATAACTTTAATGGTTGGAGGTTATCAAGTGCAAACTGGGATTGGATATGTATCCATGGCAACCATAATGTAGTTATTAGATCACAGAATTATTGACACTTACCTTAAAGAGGCATGCAACGTGAAAACTCGTCAAAATAGCTTTTAACAGATCGTGGTGAATCTACTTCTTGGGGATGCTAATGCGACAGTTATTCACCTTGAATACTTTACAAGAATTTCTAAAAAATCATCAGGTTCACTATTTTTGAAACGCAGGCAAAGTAAAAACTCACCAATACAGTTTTCAAATTCTCCTCCCCTAATTCTATGAATCTGCGTATAGGCTCTTGGAAATCGGATTGACTGCTGCTTGAAATTGTCATTGTTTTGTTTACCTAAAAGGTCAAAGGTCACATTTTCCTTATAGGACGAATGTGTTCTCTTGCCATACCAAATAAGGACACGTGCTTTGCCATGTGGGAGAAAAATCAACAAAGTAATGAGCAATTGACTTACTGTTTTCTGAAATTTGAAATTAAGGGAAAAATGCTTTGACATCAACAGAAATTCAAAATATTTATGATCTAACCAGAAAAATACCTGGTGAACAGTTTGACTTGTGTTTCAGTGGCAGAGAACTACTTTGAATAACGCAATTTAGTCTTTTTTCACGTTTTATGCCACTTTATTATGTTCTTCCGAATGGGTAGAACAAAAAATATGAAATTATTTTTTAGAGTTCAAGCTCCGAGATAGGATCATAGGCTCAGGATGTTTAATGACAGTTGTCAATCATAGTGAGTGCTTGACAGTACTGCACGTATCAGAAATAGGTGAAAAGGCTCCTGAATCTGTGACTGACGTGTTATAAGGAGTTAACACTAACTTAAGAAACCAGAAAGTCACAAATCAGTGACAAGGTCAAAGTTCACCGAGTGATGCTGCCTGTCTTACTGTATGAATTCATAGACTAATCAATTCACCCTCTGTAATAGAGTTATCTCCCTTTTCGCTAGTGCTAAACTAAATTCCATCTTGCAGAGTCTTATTTAGTTCTCTCTATTTACGTCATAATAAATGACATTATTCACAATCCTCCTCGTGTTTTACTCTGCAACTTAGCTCGTGCCGTACCCCGGGCAAAATAGATTACGATAAACACCATTGGGATACCTTATGCTTTCAGCACCTTACTGGAGACAAGTTGGGTAATCACTGAATGGCAGCTTAAGAATGGCAGCCTCCTTTGGTTGGCATGTAGCAAGGTCTAGTCGGTTTGTAAAAAAGGACTCTTTCTCTATTACCCAACCAAATCAGTATCAAGGCTTCGGTTGTGATGGGATGGCAATGCAGTTGTTGTGTAGTTCAGCCATGCCGCTGGTTCAATACTGATTCTCGTCATGATTGTTAACTAGTTTGCTTGTTTGCTTCCAGGGCAAAAAGACGCCAGACTGGGTCGTTTAGTGCAATTCTTGAAGAGTGTTCCACGCAAAACTCCCGTCCACTTTGAGTTAGCGTCGTTCGCTGAAGAGGCGCTTTTTCAAGACATAGTGGATAAGGTTGTGCCATATGCCGATTCACTAGGCATGAACGAGCAGGAACTTCCTAACCTGTACAGTATGTTGACCAATGGGACGATAACTTTGATCTCAGACGCTTACCCACGTGTTGCCACCGTCCTGGACCAGATGCGACTCGTGTATAAATACTTGCGGACGACTCAGGAAGTGAATGGTCAGAGGAAGCTGACACGATTACACGTACACACACTAGCCTACCAGGCTGTGATGATCACAAAGGGATCGGCATGGAAGAACACCATGTCGGCTGCAGCTAAGGCATCTCTCACAGCCAGCCGCCATGTGTGCGGGTCGCAACACGTGGATGTAGAGTCTGTGAAAATGATTATGGACGAGTCGTTCTCACTGAGTCGTGAAAAAGGCAGCGCCAGGATGCCATTGAAGCCAGAAAGGCCAGTGACATGTTGGGAGGAAGGAGACTACACTGTGTGCATAGCACCCGTTCTGGTGTGCACCAAAGTGATTCAGACGGGTGGTGGAGGCGACAACATATCTTCAGCTGGATTGGTCCTGCAGATCTGAAAGTCGTGTGCGTCGTTTTTGCGGAAATTGTAACGCCGAAAACTCAGGCGTGTGTCTGTTAATCATTCCCTTCTTAGTTTCAAGTCTTGATTAGAATGACAACATGAAGGTAATTGTTGAAATGTGTCTGTAGCAGTCTGCAGTAAGACTAGGCACTTGTTTTTATTTTTATTTTTTATTATTAAGCGACGTAGCAGTTATGGGAAATTTTCTGTGTCAACATTTACTTATCAACTTCACCTCTTGCTTAGCTTAGATATGATTTTTGGGTAAAAAATGAACTGATGGGCCTGTAGGCTTGTGGTCACTTCTTAATAGCAGTATGTCTGTTACTGTTCAATGTCACCAGTTTCAGAGAAAATTGATTTCCAAAATTGATGGTTTTTCATTTGTCAAAGGCTTCTATCGTTATAATATTCCAGTTTCTTAAAACATTATCTCAGATGGTAGCTTATGGTGTGATGAAGCGGTCATCTGATGCTACTCATCTTTATACAAAATTTTTTTGCCATTCAGTTGTTACCCACGGAATAAGTTTGAAAACTGTCCACATACCAAAAATCACTACTAACCCTATTAAATGTAACCACGATAACCATACGTTATTGCCGAAGTTTTTTTTTTTTTTCATTTGTAAAGGCTTTTAACGTTCACTTGACATAAATGCGCACAGTTTTTCTAAATATTGTCGGGTGGTGACTATAGTACAGAAGCTATCCGTCTTTCATGGAAAACGAGAAATAAGATTTCTCTTGTCCATCACATCGTGTCTTAAGGTGGCGAAATTTTACACTAAATCCTGAAATTTGACTGAGGTTTGAGTTCCCTGATTCTGTGATGCAGTTCTGGCGCACAACTAGAATTTTATGTGATTCCAGATGGACTGTCCACATTCTATGCTCACAAGTATTGTGAATGCTATCAATGTTGGACTACATGTTCATTCCCATGACAACTGTTGCTTAGTTTTGACTTCGCGTTTCTCTGAAGAAATAATTCCAAGTTTTAAGTAGGTTCAGTTAAGGGTGCAATAAACGTTCGTTACCAAATAAGTCTGTTTGTTCCTTACTCATATTATAAAATAATATTTTTGGCTGTTCATTATGTCTTCAGGCTAGGTTCATTAAGTTGCTTGTCTCAGTGATTTAGTTTCAGACAACAAAGCAGCATGATTGTCTAGTGAATTCTAGTCTATTTTCAATTCAAAATAATGATAAGAATGAGACGAGGCTGCTTTAGATTGTGTCTGTGAAGTTCTTTTTTAGCATCACAGCACAGTTTATATAGTGATGTGATCGAGTTGTTCTCCACTTGTATAATATGGTGCGTCTAGTTCTATGTGGTGTTTTAAAGGCGAAGACAACCCTTTTTCATGTCATTTTTAGCAAAAATAAGGTTATCTCAGACATATTTTTCAGTTAAGTACAGCTTTTTGTAATTTAAACAATTACTCTTTCTCTACTCAGGAAGTGATGTTTTTGGAGGCAAGAATTTCTCGCCAAATTCTTTTCTGACTGAGAGTTGCCAAGTCAGTCTATCTCAGTTGTGATAAGTTCCGTCGTCATTTGCTTTTGTTTACGAGTCAGTCAAAATTCAACACTGTTGCTGCATACCGAGATGTACTCATTATCGTCTCACGGACAGATGAACAACTGTCTGACTTGCCCGAGTGTCCCGCGACACACTCCCACTGGATAGTGACCCGAGCACACAAACTACTTACATCCCGCCGTGTGACTCCCTCGCCATACACCTGACACCTTCTAAATAGCTCCAGTACTTTAGGCAAGTCCACAATAAACTTATCAAAGTTTAGCACACCGATCCGTTCATTGAACGACGAACTGTCCTCTTCATTGGGTGTCTAACTGGGCTTGTATTCACTCCCACTACTCAACATTGCAGTAGGGTTGCTTACAGGCTCTGGGCGATAATGAGTACATTCCCGTACGCAGCATGTTGACTGACTTGTAAACAAAAGCAAACGACGACCAAACATATCACAACCAAGGTAGAACAATGACTGACTCGACAGCTCTCATAGTGAGACTATATTAAAAGAAATTGGCGCAAAATTCTTGCCTCCCAAAACGTCACTTCTGGAGCAGAGAACACATAATTACTTAAATTACAAAAAGCTGTTATTAAGTGAAAAATATGTCTGGGATAATCAACGAACCTTATTTTTGCTAAAAATGGCATGAGAAAAGGTTGCCTTCACCTATAAGAGTGTTACAACAGTCTCACAATTCAGTTTAAAGTTGCACAAATTCTTACATTCAATCTTTTAACTCTTGAAGGTTATTTGTAACCGAATAGTATGTTGGTGCATTTAGCCAAATATGAAGACAACTACAGCACTTCACAAAGTAAAAGTATGTATTTTCTGAAAATAGAAACCCTGTGGAAATTGTGAATTATTTCAATCTGTTAATCAGTGGCTCATGTGACCTAATCTTTTTTCCAAACCTTAGCAAACGATAGATTTGTGGTATTTTTTCTTGACAGCCATATTTTGTTAAGAATTGCTATACGGATTTTTAAATTACATTATTTTATGAATTTTTTTCATAAAACTCCCATTTTTGAGAGCCCCCTCATACAAAGGAGGAACTTTATGAAAACTTTATGACTGTATTTTGGAGAACAGTACATGTCATGTGATTATTATCGCACGGTTTCATTGTGTTCCGACCAACCATTTCGAGATAGATGTCGGGAAGTTACCCAAAATTGAGTGTTCTATGGGTACACATAACATTTGTTGAATTTTAGATGCAATATATGTCATCTTTGGTTTGAGTATCAGGTACAAGTATTTTATTGAAGATTTGGGAAATGGGTCATTAACTAATTTAGGATTGCATTCCCTGACTCGAGACTGGCGAAACACTTGTAGCTTGAAATTTTCACTTACGGAATGCAAGTTGTAAGATACTTCACCTTTATTTGCTCCGGGTGGCTCATGGTCACGTGTATATTCATGGCTGAATAGATTGAATGTAATTTGCATGTGACCTGACCCTCATTTGAGTGTGAAGTGTTGTGCGCCGACTGGATTTACTCACATTTTGGCAGTGCATATTTGGCGTCAGTGAGGAGAGCCGGGGAGCGGCAGTATTGAGGTATTTTTCATGGTACTTTCGTATTTGGTATTGCCGAATTTGCATTTTGTCTGTATCTGTGAGGTTTTCTATGCATTTTGTTTTTTATTTTTAGAACTGAAACAGAGAACTGTGAGAATGTCAATTAGAAATGTTTCACGTCTCTCAATAAAGCACTCTTAAAAGATATTAACTCCTCTTGACTAGCCAACACTCACACAAGTAGTGAATTCTAGCCTGTAAGTCAACGTTACATTCTCACATCAGTGGCTGCCATGTCCCCAGATCGAGCTACCACAGTCCAGAGCTTATTCGGGAATCACTTGCACGTTTTTTGTCTTGACTAGCTTTTTGCAAGATTCTTGTGTCAATGGAACGCACCCCAGTTGTTGGTTCGCAAGCTGTTCTTTTAGTGACTGTATGAATGCCCAGTTTGCAGTATTTCTTGGTAGACTGCATTGTATTGTAATGATAAAGGTCATTCCCTGTTGTCTAACAGCAATAAATGTAGCAAATAAATTTTTGTACTTTTCCCTTCTTTTTGAAGAATGAAGCATGTGATACTGATACAAAAAATTGTACTGTCCATGTTCATACTTAGGCGAATGGTTAAAATCAATGAGTTTGCCTTTTGTGGCAATACGACAAACATTGGAGTAAAATCAATCAGTTTGACTTTTGTGGCAATACAACAAACATTGGAGTAAAATCAATGCAGGGTCATGTATTGATGTGGCAATTCTTCACTTATTTAGCACACATGGCCAACAAGTGAAATTCTTAATTTCACCACAAAATTAATATCAAGAAAATTCTTATCTATTTCTAGCATAAAAATATTGAGCAGATCCCTTTTGAAACCAAAGAAACCGTACCTTGCGTAGAACGTGTACAGCCGATTCGTCTATATCTCACTGACCTGATTCACCACTGGGTGCACCTTCCGATGTAGAATGAAACAAAACTCAGCATTGGGGTTTTCACTACTAAAGTTACGGTTTTTTGGTTCCAAAAAGTGATCTTTGCTCAACATTTTTGCCATTTCAATGGAACCCAGCAATATACATATTACTAGCATGTTTTGTACTGTGTAGATGTCATGACGCAACATTTACCAAAGTTTCCATTATTTTAAGTGAGGATGTTGGCAATAATTTTCTGTGCGAAAAAGCGAATTGTCATAACATACATGCAGCTACGTGATTGTAAATTTTAATGCTCAATTGAAAATATGAAATTTTAAAAGATGCATGAACATCAGGAGACAAAAATGCGATCAGGTGGCTCTAAATTTAATCCCACCACAAATAAATAAATGTGGTTCAATCTTTGTTAAAAGCACTTCTGCCAAGAAAATCCTATATTGGGATTAGAGTTTCAGATTTACTTTTAATAGGAAGATCATAGGCAGATATAAGAAAACTAAAACTGCCACTAGGGGTACAACAGTGGTTGGTTCACTCACAAAATTAAATTTTCTCAGCAACCCTAATAGGAACACCGGTGCCCTTCAAGTAAAGCAAATGGAGAAGTGGAAAACAAAAATGAACGCTGAACTCGATGCTATGAGACATACTGAAATGCCATGATTTACCATGTAGGATGTAAAATACACACCCAAGCATTCAGACATAATAACAAATGACTTATTGTTCTACAGATGAATAGGCTTGTGTGATGGAAATACTTGTGTTGTAAAATTTATCTGAAAAAAATTTTGGTATGAATGAAGCCAAAACAATGAAAAAAGACGAAACGAGACATCAGAGGAAATTGAAACCATTAGAGGAAATCTCTGCTCTCATTACAGCTATACAGAAGCCAAATTCATAGTTCGAGTAGTCTTACCTCTTGTCATGAAAAGGAATTAACCAAGTTAAGGAGGCTAGTACATTTCATAATTTGAACATTATTAACCACTACTGTAGGTGCTAATAGGATTAAACCTAGAAACAGGAAATTGTATTTTGTCCGCATTGTCTTGTCCTACATATTCATCTTCGGATTCTGTAAGTTTGTTAGAGATGACCAACAGCCTAAAACTCGAGTGGAAACAATGAAGACTGCACGACTAGTGACCAGTCTTAAAGCTAAACTTAAATGGAATTTTATTTCAGATGTATTGGGCTAATTAGGTAGTGACAGCAAAGCCTTAGAAGAATAAGAAAATGAAAAATTAATCACACAAATGTAGGCCCGTCAAATGATAGGTGAAGCTGCCTTTTCATGCCATACAGCACCACAGCAAGACCCCAGCACAAACAACACAAGGCCAATTCATTGTTCCACAAACATATTTTTTGTGTTATAAAATTTAATTGAAATAAATGTTTTTGCATAGAAGTCAAAACAATAAATAAGGCGAAAAATGAGGAAATTGGAAATCAAACAAGAGAAAATCGAAACCAAAAAGAGGAACTCCTTATTAGAGGAAGGTGATTCTCACATTGACCTAGACAAAAGTAAACCAATACGTCTAACGTTCATTACATTTGACAATTTATGGCACTAGTGGGCTCAGAGTGATACTGTTAACACACTGTAGGAACCAAAATTACACATTATGGATCAAGACAGACTTTAAAACAAACAACAGAGACGAATAAATATCGCTATTTATTTAACCAGTCAAGGTGAACTTTTGACAATCATGAGCACAAGAGAGCGTTAGCCAATCAGATCCGTCCAGGTGCCAAGTATTACTTGAAATACTTTCCATCACAGTACTCCAGCCCTTCATACTTAAGCTTCTCATCCTGGGCAAGGTATTTAGCTACCAGGTCCTTGGTTTCAGCGCTATCAGAGTCTAACTTTGTCCACTCGTAGTAAGGAGAGTCTATTTGCCAATCCTCATCCAGCTACAAAACAAATATTCGCAACTATTCCACACTCGTACAAACTGCAGTGACACATTTTACACCATAACTGAAGCATTTTCATTTCTGTCCCGGGCAAATGTCAAACTGCTAGAATACCTCATTCTACCGAAATGCACAAAAAGCAACACTGCATTTAACAGCTCCACAACATTTAACAACTGCCACCCATTGATAAAATAGTCCACTTAGTCTTAACTTATGCAATCACTTTACTACTACTGTGCAGAATGCAACATTCTTCATTAGCAATTGAAACAAACTCTTACATCAAAGATCAAACCAGTCTTGCGCCATATCCAGATCCCACTGATACAGAACGTACTGTCAGTTGAAGACACAACCATGGAGGAAAAGGCGTGCTTTCTTATAAAATCAATGCGTTGGAAAAACCCTAAAACACACAGATTGAGCAGATTTTATTGTTACAGTGACGTAAGAAAACAAATACAAAGGCTTGACACACCACTCTGGGCTGCCGGGGCTTAAGCACCACTCCATAAACACAAACGATTCACCATACAGCTGTAATATGACTATGCTGAGGTCAGGAGCAAGGTGCACTCAGTCCCATTGCAAAAATACAAGAAAATCAAACAGGAAACATTTTCATCTATCACCATATCACACGTGTTGCTGGATTAGGCATCTCAGCAATCCCCCACAAAAGGGGTTTATCTACAACCACTTCATGCAGCCTCACAGTACCAAGACTGCAGGGGGCAATTAGCAACAAGCAGTCATTTATTTCCAAGAGCAGGATGAAAAACAGTGCTCATCACTAAATTTGAAAAGACAGAATTCTTATAAAACAGGTCTAAATCCCACTTTTAAATTACATGAATAGTGTCATTCCTTAATCATCCTCAGTTCTTCATTCCAACGTTGTTAGAGTATTCCAAAATTTCATTTCATTTTCATTAGACTAGATTTTTTGAAAAAAATCACGAAGTCCCATGTTTTGATCAAACCTCGTGCAAAAGTGAGACACTTTGAGAACAATTGCTAACAAGATCTTTTTAAAAACTGTCCATAAAGCAGATCATATCAATCTGGTTGGTCGTCCTAAATAACGTTCAGATCGTATGCAATTCATTTTGTCAGAAGAAAAACAAACATCTGAAAACATCAGTTCAAATAAACTATCCCATCTCATCCCCAAGTCTCCAACCATATAAATGTATAGCTGAGTCTCAGATGTCCACAAACACCCCCCATGTTCATGGGCTCCTATCTCGCTCTAAACTCATTCATTTATGTAAGAGGACGTCACCCTACGCAAGCACTGCCCAGTGATAATCGCACCAGTTACCTCCAACTTGGTTCAAAGCCAAGAAATCCATTTTCAGTTCATCGTTATGTTTGTACTTGCAAAACCAGATGGAGTAGTTGGTACTGTCAAAGTGATCCCAGAACCACGACAGGTATACCTCCGCACTGTTGTTAGAAAACATCTTCTTCCACTCATCCATTACCATTGCACTGAAATATACAACAAATGATCAACCACAGAGTGCTCGCTTTACCAAGCACTGGCATCCAAATCTCACATAAAAACTCAGTCCTGAGAATAAATGCTTTTACTACAAAAATGTGATTCGCTGGTTATCCGAAAATATTTTGAAAAATGGAAAATTTGCTAAAAATAACAAGACAGGATTCCAATTTCTAATTGACAAAAGGGCAACATTAAGCATTAAAATGCACCCTTGACTGCTCCTCATACGGAATGCTTCTAGAGAGTGTTCATTAGTATGTTCTATGTATGTATACACATCAGTAAATAAGACTGTTTTGGTCAAAACTGGAATCTGAAAGTGATGACACATCCTGACCATACACCTCCCTATCAAGATCCATCTGAAAATCTTCCGAGTCCATATCTTGTCAAACAACAAGATGCCATGGTAGTTGAATTCGTCCGAAAATCTACTAGTACCGGTGCTTTCCAGCCACAAACCCATGCATCAAGTTTCATTGAAATCAGGCCAGCCGTTATAACAATAATTAATGATTTTGTTGAAAATTAAAATAGTTTACAGGGGTGCCATGGTAGGCAAATCCATCAGAGTTGGTGCCAGCATATTTCCACCACATACCTCTGTATAAAGATTTGGCGGTACATCCCCACCATGTAACTCTGTGCCACATTTCAAGATCCATCAAGCACTTTTCAAAAAATGCCAGATGACATGTTGACTGTATGTGGCTGCACGTCTTTTGTGAATGCACAGAATTGCAAGATGCAGCCAAAAAAACAACATATTCATTAAAATCAAAAATGCCCACGGACAAACCATTCGGTGAACAGAAGCACAACAAATAATTCCAGCATCCAGTTGCAATATGCAGATGCGGTAACAGCCATGGTACGTTCAAATGTTTCACTGGATTTTCACCCGACTAATTTGATCACGCCAACTAGACATCTTGTTGGTACCCACTTACCCTTTAGGCAGGGGCCCAAAGTAATCCTCTTTTTTCTTTGGCTTGGGCGGCTCTTCAGCCACCTCAGGCTCACTTTCTTTCTAAAATGAAGATAATGCACGATGGATATAAATGCAACGTCAAAACACAACAAAAGCGAAAAGTGTCTTTACTGGTCAAGAAGTCACACAACCACATGTTGGGTGGTTAACATTGCACAGCAATGACCAGCGTTATGACTAACAATAAAATACACAGACATGTACAAAAATATTATATGCTGACATCTTGCAGGGACTGGTATGACCAATGAGAAAAACGAGGAAAAAGTTTCAGGTGATGTACCATTTCACATATAGGCTTGTGTGATAGAAATTTTTAAGTGTTGTAACATTTAACTGAAATAAAAGCTTTTGCATGAATGAAGTCAGAATGATGATAAAAAGAGATGAAGAAAGGGAACTGGAAATCAAACATTTAAGTAGAAACCAAAACCAAAACAGAGGAAATCCTCTTAAAAGAGGAAAATTGTCAGAAAATTCTGGCAGGTACTATACACCCACTGTTACTGGGATCTGTTATTGTACTGCTCCAAACCTTCACACGTACGTTCGGTAAACCATCAAAGAGCAAACGGAATATTTCAATTACTAAGAGCAGTTACTATATGCTGCAACACTACTAAACAGGCAACACCAAAAACTCGCACTAAAATCACAATTCCCCCAGCTTTGAACGATAATGATGTCTCATTCTAGGTACCCCAACACTGGATTTCAACTGTACTATGCGGTCTTGAGGGTAAATTCTGCTCGTCGTGATGGGAAATTCTGAACCACTTCATCCGATTATTATAAGTGTACACTATATGTTCACGGAACTTGACGTGTCGATCATTTGTTGGTCTGAAGCGAACAAAATACTTCGCTACAGTCGGAAACGATCGGTTGATGTCACTCCACTTCTTACATGTCACAGGGAGAGATCCCATGGCATGCCTTTGAAGGAGATAAAACCAATGAATCAGTTCAAAACTATTCCACAACACATGCTCGTAGATGTAGACTTGCCCCTTTCACAGGGTGCTCACTATAAGCTCACTTTTGGTGCCTCCTTTTGCTGTGGCTTTTTTTCTTTCTTTTCTTTGCCTTTGCCTTTATCACCTCCTTTGCCAGAGAGTTCAGCAAACTTTTTACCTGAAAAACAGTTAGACAGATAAGAAAACTGCAGTGACAAATTGACACATTTAGTAAACAGCAAATCGGCTGGCTAAAAGGAACAGCCAATGTGTGTTCCTTAGAAATCGGGTTTCAAAATGCCAGGTTGTACATCATCGCGATTACAACAAAACAAATCAGTGGATAAATTAACAACTCCCACAAAGTGACAGAGCACTGCTATACAGGGAAATCGAACTTGCATGCTCAAGATGTTCATTTTCAGTTACTTATTTATTCCTTCAAACAATTCTGCATGTACAAATTTTTTTGTAAACGAATGACATTTAGTCCCCAGTTTGTGTGAGGTAACATAAGGAACACCCCGCTGCAGACTAATGGGGCGAGCATAAAAATACATGGGTCAGTTCACCACTTCATGCATGGCAACTCAGATGGAGACTTTTTTTAAATTCCTGGCTTTACTCGACGCGCCAAAACTTCACTCGATGGAACACTTTTTTTATTCCTGTCAAGCCAAGCAACACTCGCATTCAATTTACAACACCTCATCACCACGTGGCGTGGTTAGTAAATACAAAAATGTCTATGATTAAGAGTAAGATGTAGTAATGTCAAACTTTTTCTAGCATTATCATTATCTATTCGCCAATGGAGGCAACATCTTTGCTCACAAGTCGTGATTCCTGTTCATAAGCCCTGATGCATGGACAACGCTATAAACAAACCCAACTTCTCAAATTACTATCACTTGATTAATTTTAGACTTAGCCTTGACCATAACATCATCGAATGTCAATTTAATTAGGGAACAACATTCACAGTTCTCAGCGATGTTCAAGTTCTTCTCATTATCTCCTCACAAACTTACAGGAATTATGCGGCAAATTCAAAACATACAGAGGAAAGAATAATCTGGAAAATACCCAGCACCAGAAGTACTGCTGAACAATTGACCTATCGCCAGGAGTGATGGATGGATGAATTGACTAATCAGAACATAGTATTCTTGACACACCTTCGTTTAGAAGCTGCCATTTTACCCGACAAACACCATGTTGCCGGGTAAAACTTATAGTTCATTTGTCGACATTTCGCAAGGAGGTGAAGCTTAATTGCAACAGGTCAATTACTAACATCATTGACTAAGACAGGAGAACACGTAAAAGTAATAGCCAACATTGAACAACAACATACTGTCAAACTGAGCCATCTTTTCACACAGCTTGAAGTCTCCAATCACAGCCTTGAACTGAGGCTGGTTGACAATGGTTGTGAACCATCTGTTAGTGTTCTGGTATTGTTTACGGAACTGTGGCTCCAACACCTGGAAAAGAACACTACCGTGCATTATAGCTGTTAAGACAAAGCCGGGGCAAATTGTAAACTCGCAATGTATAGACTTGCGCATGCTCAAATTTGTAAGTATCCTGATAAATTCACTACCTCGAAAAAAGACTGGCAAACTTTTTGTGATCACTTTGCTCAAAGTGGCTCAGCAAGCTAGTGCTGGCGTTCACGCCACTTTTCTCATGCTGCAGCAATCACCGTTGTTCAGCTTAAACATTCTAGTTCGATGGTAAGTACTCACCTTCTTTGTAAAGGATCAATTTCTAGAAATACCTTTTTATATGCTAATCTTTTATCCATGAAACCTTATATTTCTCAAAACCTTATGCCGGGAAAGAAAACAATTTCCAGACACGAAAGTGACCCGCTATCATATCCTGTACTCACCAATAGTGTTCTCAACTAGAGGCAGTGAATTCGAAATGTTAAAATAGTGATCAAAATCAGGAGTAAAAGCGTCCCGAGTAATTGGCAAACGTTGCCAGTTCTGATCTTTTCCTTGTAGTGAGTGGTTGTACAAAGAGAATTCAAACTGAAAAGCCTCATAAAAGTTTTTTACGACTTTTGACACCATCGACCAGATCTCAGTTAACAAAAACAACACCAAGAAAAAACAACACCTACGTGCTGATATGGTAGTAATAAGTTGCAAGCAACAACAATGTCTGCTAGCGTGACACGCTCTCCGACCAAGAATGTCTTTGTAGCCAGCCGCCTGTTGAGGGCACCCAGAGCAGCACCAAGATCTTGCTTTGCTCTATCTGTAGACTGTAGAACAATGAGAGTTGAACACTATGAGGTTTAATACAGCACTGCTAAACTCGAAGAAGCACTGAATTGAATTCCCAAAGAAAACTTATAAGAAATATTGTGGCGTGGTTAAACTGACGTACATCTCACTTGACCTTATGCATATCCTGTCTGGTAACTGTGAACTTGATTGTGTCACCGACGACACCAGCAAAGATGAGAATACGTCACGCATTTAGGAAGTTACACAAAAATTCAACAAATTTGTTCAATGGTTATTCTCACTTGTAAACCCGAAAAATAAAAGCAGGCACCTAGCAGCAATGGGAGTCCATTGCTGACAACTGAAATTGCACTGATAAAGCATTTCTTAAGTCACCTCTACCCACTACACCAGACAAAAATCAGAATCTCATAGGTATTGTCCAGCAGACTTTCCATTTTAGTAATAGTAACAATAATCATGACTCCAGTATGCTAATATGACACTTCACGCTCGACAACATTACAAGGACGGCGAGGAAATTTAAGGAACACCCACCTGTTTGTTGTATTGCATGATCCCCAAACAGGGAAAGACCCAGGTGCAGGCAGCTGGAAGAATTTCGCTGTCGGCAAAGTTGACCCACTGCTGAACAAGAGCTTGGTCTACAGGCGTTGTCCCTCTCAGCTGGGCATTGGCGACTGCAGAGACAAAGAAGAGTTGAGATAATCACAAGTTTACTCAAAGACACCAACCAGACGTTATAGATTACTTCTGTGGTCACATATTCCACTGGAAACTTGCTTTATTTCAATTTGAATGGCACATTTTTACCAACACCCAGGCACTGTGTGTTTTTCACCTAACCCCAGTGTTTATTTGGGGTACTGCAAATGTTGGGCCAATGACCCGCTCTTTGATGGACCACTTTTCGAAACTGGTCAACTGAACACTAGTTTTGTTATCTACAAGAATTATTTGGAGTAGTAATGGTATAGGACTTCTAATTTTACTCATTTTAGTCTGGATATGCAGAACTTTTATCTTTCGGCTTGCTTGTGTGAAATTAATTCAGGTATCCCTAAGTCGACAGGCTACAGTGCAGTCATAGGGCCACTGACGCCAGGTTACAACATGGACAGTGATTGAATCCACAAGTATCCAAGGCAATGAAGGGTGGGATTTTTAATGAACTGGAGCTATTAATATATATTCTGCATTGGTAAGGTTACAGTTGATGGTGCTGCTTCAAAAATTATTAATATTTTTTCCAGTCACAAATACATTCTTCTTCCCCGTTTCTAAGGAAAAGTGACACAGCATCCGATCTGAAGCAGAGATGGCGTAAGCCAAGTCAGCCAGTCATTGAAAGCGATTCCATGCGCCATTGGCGCACCCTAAAACGAATGATGTAACCTGCAACAGAACACACTTGAATGTGCCAATTTCTGCACATCCTGAAATTTTTTGTGGTGTGAGATTTGCGCATATCCGTCTTCTTCCCCAACTGTTAACTGGAAATGTAGGTGTACACTTCCTGGTTTCAACGGTTTCGTCCTCTTTGTCAGAATGCCAATCCATAGCAGGTAACCCTTAAATTTTCATCCATATCATCAATTTATTATTATTTTCCAAGAAAAGCATCAACTGAAATTGATTTCAAAGCAGTTGATGTAATGGTTTCATTGCAAACTCGAGCAAGAATGTTCAATACTCACCATAGTATGCAATGGCATTGCTTTCAAATACACAGTCGCCATTCTTGGCTTCATATGCTGGCACCTACAAGAAATTATTTTCTGTCACTTGCGAATATTAAATAGCTCTCTAATAAGCGGAACAGCAATAATTGACCTATTGCAAGCTTGCGAAAAAAATCGTCAAACAGTAAGTTCTACCCAACAACGTGTTGCTTGTCGGGTAAAATGGCGGCTTGGAAACGGAGGCGTGTCAAGAATGCTGCATTCTGATAGGTCAGTTAAGCCATCATTCAAAATCCTGGCGATAGGTCAATTACCAGAAGAACATCATTAGTTATTAGTGAGGGTGTTACAACAGCTGTTTAAACATATCATTTGTGAACAAAGGACAACTACTTTCCAGCACTGGATGTACAGAGTCATCTGGTTGAATGTGGTGAACCCAAATTATGAATACCACTCTGTTCCAGTAAATAACAGGACTGTTTCTCAGTTGATTAACTGCTTCTCAAATTATTCCAGGATGAGCACATTTTACAACACGTATAAACATGGTTAATTTAGGCATACGTAGTTTTCCAAGTGTCAACTAACTTGCCAAGCGTGTCTGTAAATACCTATTTACAGACGGGTGACGTGTCTAAGCACTACTAGCAAAGCAGGAGATCACACTAGCTCCACTCACGAGATTCCTGTGTCTACAGAAATAGACTCTTGACATATTAATACTACTTTATTTTTTAAAGCAGCTTAACATTAAGTTTAGATCACTTGTAGTTGTAAAATTGTTCTCAAATTGCTGCTCAGTCAAAATTTGGAGATGATATCTGAGTTTCAAAAGAGCTGACAGTTTGCTCCAGGCCCTACAAGTGGGTTTGTCACTTCGTGTCATTTTACGCACCATGCATGGTCTCAACAGTACAAATCAAGTACATAGGTTTCTTGAAAATGGCTGCCAGATACCAAGCGTGCGTTCAGTAATGCTAGGACCCACGCTAGGACCTAGCTAAAATCTAGCCAAAGTCACGTGTTCTCATTTAAAATACATGGCAATTTCTCATGTAGTCTCACAAAGTCTTGCTTTTCAGTGAGGTCCTAGCGTAACTGAACGGTAACCAGTTTCCACTGAATAACGGCAATGGCCACCTTTAAACCATAACCAGTCTCAAATTCTTTCACTTCTTCCTCCAATGAAGTCAAACTTCAACTAGTGGAAAACAGTGACGGAAAATGATTGGTCATTTCCAAAAGACAAAGTGCAGGACTCTCCATCAGGCGTCAGCGTCTATGTTAATTTCAGACGGTGGTAAAAGTACAAACTAGGTCGTTAGGTTAATTGTCGACATCTTTTCACAAATGATGACAAAACCTACGGCAGTATAACACAGTGGCAAGATGACGTTAAAAGCAAGGCATGTGTATAGACAACGTTGACATTTTACATATACTGTAGACTTCTGTCATTAATTGACTTTTTCTGTTTTAATTAGGACCTGCCAAACTGGTACTGCAATATTTGGGCAAAATTGTGTTAATAACCTTGTGCCAGTTGTGGAGAGTGTCTGTAAACACGGTACTTATTTACGTTTTTATTGTACGCCTGCAGACTGTGTCCAAGCCAAAGGCCAGAATATAGACTCAAGGAGTACCAAACTTTGCGCTCTTTGTAAATCCAGAAATCACTTCTAATCTCAGTAGGGAACAATTTGAGACCCATGTTATAGTGGCACCGAAAGGACAGAACGGTTTAGCAGCCGCTTTAACATTTCCGTGGTCACTGTTACTGTGTAGGTATTTTACTGATTTCTGTTAATATTTTGCAAAAACGGTAACCAACCTTTCCGAGTGGAAACTTTTCGAGGAAAGAATCCGACTTGTTAGTCTCGCCCAAGACAAACTGGGGTGGTTCCGAAACAACTTTGATGTCAGTTCCGCTGTACTGGGCCGCAACCAAGGCTTTGTACGCTCGAAAATTGTTCGGGTAGGTGTATAGAGTCTGAAAGTAAGAATTCATTGAACTTGATTACCATTTAAGATATCAGTGTACCTTGATAGAGTGAACATGGTTTGATGTGTTTGATAAACTTCGATTGGACCATCTCACTTTGCCACAAAAAACTTACGCCAGCCATTGCGCCGGTAAAGAGGAAGTTGCTCAGTTATTACACAAATACAATCGGAAGTGCGCAGAAATCCATATTCGGGTCGAGAGTATCCCGGATGACAGACGATCAGCATAGAAACGTAGCCAATAGCAAGCACAAAAATGGTAAGTTATTGTGAAATTAGTCTGAAGATGTGTCTTTAGTTGCATTCTGTTTGGTCAAGAAATAGTCTATAGATGCAAGCCCCAATTTTCAAAAATTAGCCACTGTACCAAGCAACTAAAACATGACATTGAATGGACGCAGAACTCCACAAGTGAAGTGAGTCGGCCCTGACAGTCATTGCCATTTGCCTTTGGCATTGCTACTGACTTGACTCTTGAACAATCATTGACTTCAGTTAGCATTGCCATTGGCATGGTAATGGCATTGGGGTCTGCTGTGTTGAAGTCACTGCCCAGTGCCACTAGGCACTTTGCACCCGTTAACACTCATACTCATAGACATAATGCAATAGGCTACAGTCAAGTGACCTAATTATCGGACGTTTTGGCACATTTTGCATTATATTTAATTGAAAATATTACGGATTGTTGTAAATTCTTTGCTGAAATAAAGATTTACCTTCACGGAATTGTTCTGTTACTATATCTTGTCACTGAAAGCCACATTTATGTTCCGACTGATCTTCAAAAAACACAACAACCAAACCTTCGGAGAACCTAAATATCGGACACCATGTTTCTCCATACGCCACACCGCGGAAAACTGACTAACCATGTAATGGCCGCGGGCACCTTGTCGCCAAATTTCAGCTCGAGTGTTTTGACATATATGCTGCTAGAACCCAGGTCCATTCGCAACAAAATTATCCATAAAATGAAATCTGATGACGGCGCCAAGTCGTTTCGATGAATTAGTGCAGACGACTAAAGCACGTGCAAACTCACTGCAGTTTTTAGTATCACTTAGGCTTCTTGATATGACACCCGCACGTGCGCGGTCGGGGTTTGACTTGAGTTTAAAAACAAACGAAAAAATGGAACAGTGACATATTGTCAGTTCAATGAGATGGTGTCATTGTGGAAAAAGATTTTATTTTCAACTTTTATAACCGATTTATGCGATCGTCCATTTTAGGCCGACTTGGGGGTCTAAATTGCACCCTCTCTCGGTGAAATCAAAACGAGGCAACGCTGTAAAAAAACGAGACGGTGCCGGACATTGAATGCATTACAACGGAACAAAAATTGGTGTCATTTAATTCTCAGATTATGCTTCAAGTAAGATTCTATGAAATGTCCGATATTTAGATTCCGTTCGATAATTAGGTACACTATGTGTAGCTCTGTAACTTAGTCTTTAGTGTAACTTGTAAGCCAGTATGCTGATTCAGGAACTGCCAATTGGACTAAAAATGGTAAAAGTAAGATAAACAGGACCCTCTTCAAAATGGCTGCCAGGATTCAGGAACCAGCAATGACCGTTAAATAGTGAAGGCAGGTTCCCAACAGCCGATTTCAAGAGGGACCCGTCTACTCGACGTTTATCCAAAAATTCTTCCCAATTGTCCCGTTATTGGTGGGACTGTCCTGCTTTATGAAGCTTTTTACATACCACAACATAAGAATGGCAAATGTGACGAAATTCATGTATTTCCGTATATTTTTGTGCTTTTCCAAGCAAAGTGTCCCTCGTTCCCTGTTCCATTTTACAGGTATTGTGCAACTAACAAAGTTATTTCGCCAAGAAAAAAACATTGAGATGGTTTCTAGGTGTTGTGGTTAACATTAACCCATTTTAGTGTGGCTAGCATCCAGGTATCCCATTTTTTCATTTTCAAACGTTGGCAACTATGTAAAACTGTATTTTGGACTTCTAGACCACATCAGTACATTTGTTACAGCACCAGCTTGGGGGTGGATGCAGTGTTCATTGGGGGTAATCATTTCTCTCTCATGAAAGCTGAAGCTGTTAGATGATAATCAACTTGCTTGTCATGTTATGCAGTAGACATGTCCTCCATCTGTACTGCCTTCTCTCGCTGTGGCTGGCAAGTGGGTTACCTCCCTACATCACTATGCACGCTTCTGTTTGAAAGTAATGGAAGCCAGTCTTCAATTCTGTTGACAGCTGAAGAGATGTGTCAAAAAAATTGATTGTTGGAGTATTTGTATGAGTTGAAAGGATTTATTAACACTGATGGCCACCAAAAATTTCCCTCTGCGCTCGAGAGGTACTTATTTATAGCGACGCCAGGATGAGTGTGATTTGCAGAAAATCTTCCGGCATGCATGCCATTTTAGAATGTGCTTCCGCCTAGTTATGCTGGTGCATGGCTGACACCTACAAGAAATAGTTCCATCCATGGGCACTAATTGATTTGAATGACTATGCATCTTTCTGAAAAGCACACAACCCCCGCTATTGCTCCAAGATAAGTCTGCTCAACCAGCGTACTTCATTGCCAACAAAATGTACCAAATTATTGAGTGTCACACTTGTCATCAATGAATGTAGCTTTCATCCTGCTTAAACCCCGTGCAGCGCCATGGTTGAACACCATTATTGTGTTTATATTTTAGTGTGGTTCCCTCTGTTTTAGTTCTTTAACAAGACAAATTACCATTCCCAACTTCATCAACACATGGCCCAAAGGGAGTTCAATTGCTTCCTTCAATAGCGAGGTTCATGGTCACTTACCTGTCGACTTCGAGTTTTAAGTTTGCAAATGCATTTTAAAAGAATTTTTTGAGAATTTGGGCGGGCGTCTTTTTAAGCATGACTGTTGACACGAAGTACTTTTAAATAATAGTATCGATTTCAAATATATACAGTTAGTGTTTTGTTATAAATATATACTCTGTGAGCAATATAGTTAGAATGAAGTGACAAAAAAGTAGCATTCATTATTTATTTTTTTAATTGCATTAAGTTGTACCAGTATTGTACCAGTAATTACAATTTTGCTACAGGTTATCATAATTATAAAGGATAAAATGACTTCACGTGTTTATCAACAGAAATATAGTGGCTGTTTTAGTTGAATTTTACGTTTTGAGCGTCATCTTTCCAAACCATCAGAAAATAAATACCACTTTTCCTTTTTCAGGGTAACGACTCCTCACTACCAATGGAGCTTGTCTCCACATGTAAGTATACTGGTGTCCTTATATTAAGTCATGAGTACACTATTACTAGTTAGTTGCCTTTATACAGCTTGCCCTAGAGTAGCTTGCCCCTAGTCAGCCGATCATCCGTACTACACAACCTACTGCTGGTGATAAATATGGTGCAAAAGGTATTAAACATGCATGTAATATGTAACAACAGACTATATTACATGGACCGCTAACTCCGTATATTTTCAATGGATGAAATCTGTGATCTTACGCATAAGCTGTGACGTCACTATTCACTAGCAACACCTGGCAAAATTAGCAAGTTTTACTTCCAGCGAGTACGTCGTTTGCTAATCATGGTTGACTATTATGTGGTCGGGTGCCAAAAGTACTCACTATACCAACAGTTCTATTATTGGAAGACTTTGAACAGCGTTTTAATGCCGAAATTATTTTTTTTCGTTGTACTGGACAGTAAAATAGATGCAAGAATTTCCTGTCACAAAACACTAACCCGAAACTGAAATTGGTAATTTAGGAGAGTGGCACCTCCTCTAGGATAGTGGGCAAGAAAATGTCGGAGTTGCGAATCTGTTGTCTATAATCTGTGATGTAACTGAGCAAGCGTGCAGCTGGTCATTACATCTCCATGTCTGCAAGTTTATCCCACAGCAAATTGTTGGTCCGGATCAAGTTATCCTAGAACAAGTTACCTTACCTGGATAATATGGAGTAAGGTGCCTAAACCTAGCGACAACTCGTTCCAGGAGTGTCTCGTTCTAGGTTAACTCTGAGTGTGAACGGCGCGTAAGTTTGAACGTATCCGGTGTTGGATGGGTGTTCAGTTGACTTTTGTGCTTGGTGAAAACTTGTGCTTTGAGCAAAGATTGACACTAAGAGTAAACTTTGTAGTGGAGCGAAAATTATTGATATTGTTTAATAATGTGTGTAACTCTCTTTTGCAATGGGTCCAGGTCATGAAATTATCATCTATTATGCACGGCGATGTGGCTTGTTGTCAGCGAGTTATTTGAGATTTCAGAAGGCTGCTCTTTTATTGACCATTTCTTTGCTGCTCTTTTGTCAGTTTACCATCTACTGTACGGGCCTATGTTTTTTGGTAATTTTTGTTGTCATCGTCATCACTGTCATCATCATCACTGTGTTTCATTCAATTTTGCTGTGTTTTTACCATTTTTGTCTTCATTCATTATCATTATTATTTATAACGTACTTTTGCTCTAGTGTGCTTTCATTTTAATGTTGACTTTGAAAGTAATCCTCTTAATTGATATATCTTCAATTCTAAATAGTTCAAATGCTCCTTGAATTGGAAACTTAACCATATGCTGCTGTGCACAGTAATTTAGATATCACACCCATTTTAATTAGATTTATGTATATGAATAATCACTACGGACAAACATCAATATGTACATGACAATATGGACAAGCATCGATCACATGATTACCCATATTTTTGTATCTGTGCCGTGTGTGTTTTTTTTGGAAAATTACCAGCAGGTACAACAAGCCAAAAAATATAGACCCATTGCAATTTTTAAGAACTGGTGAGTGCTTACAGTAAACATTCCTTATTTTGTAACACAATATGGTGGACAGATAAAATTTAATTTTGTTTAACTTCTCAACAAATATAACTTTTCAGGACAACTTACTTTGCTTTTAGCATGGTTTGCACGGTGTTGCTATTACCAAACACCATTTGATAAAATTTGGAGCATTGGCAACAATTTGGTGAGCCTCTGAAAAATAGAAGTGTGGCAATTTTGTCAATGATTTTTTTCCTAATTTGAATAATTTTTACCGCACTCGGAAACTGAAAATGCTGATGGCAGTCTGAAAGGCCGTTTTTCGTGGATGGGTTGTTTTGTAGACAAAATAGAGGAATACCGCAGAGCGTACATGTATTTTACAAATTACTCAAATATGGTACATTGGTCTTAATGGTATCTCGTTCCTGGAGAAAACGTATAGGGCATAAATCTAGGGTCGCACACTCCGTCATATGCAATGAGCTATTCTATACACGGGGGAACAGTTGTCATGGTGCGAGTTGTCGCGGCACGACATGCTCCGCTTAAGTCACATTTACACGACATCGGCTCATAAACTGGATCAGCATGAGTCATTCACACGAAGACTGTTTGGTTATGCTCGCATAAACAATAGCGAATGTCCAAACTTCATGGAATGCTAGCGGATCACCCTGAGCAATTGGTCGAGTGCAACTTGTTCTACCTCTCAAACCGACGTCAAAAATGGTCGCTGCGGTGTCAACTTGCTCAGTGTCGTGTTTACAAACACGCTTTCACACGATAAGCTGTTCTATTTCAGTTGCTTTGTGACTACTGTCTCTCTTGTAAGTGCGGCTTTAGTGAACATTGAAGTCTCATACAATGCTAAATTAGTCGTCAAGCCATAATGGTAAACTTTGGCTTAAACTTAAATTTACATGGTATTATTGAATGTTTCCATTGAAGATATCAGTCATATCCATATGCTTTACATGGTATTATTGAATGTTTCCATTGAAGATATCAGTCATCTCCATATGCTTTTATCTTGAGTAATTAGGAACACTAACTGTCCCACCTGGAAACATGAACCTGAGTAATGATTTTCAAAGATGGCTTTACATGATACGGATTTTGTGAAATCTTACAGGTATCTAAATTAAGGGTGGGTGAATGAGGTAAAAAAAGGCACAGTTCTGGTCTTTACCTGACTGGCTGACTCATTTTGAGACCAGCGTTTACCAACTAAAAACACCCACACCAATTTCAGCCTAGGTCTCGTGTTTTTGTTCAAAATCTACACAAAGGCACATAAACAAGGTTTGAAATGCTATGATTTGCCAAGCAATGAGTAAAAAATCCAGTACCATTTTTGCTCTTCTTGGATGTGTTTTCGTTTTTTTGAAAAAGTGAGCAGCTAAAAAAATACAATACCACTGACTCGATTTCGAAACAAAACACAGAGCAGAGCCAACTCTGCTTTTTGCTCTAATTTAAGCATGTGAAGCCGTTGATAAGTAGAAATTTTGAACATAAGGAGGTAGGCATTTTACAGCTGAATATGAGCGTAAACACGGAAGTAACAGTAACTATGTTAGATGTACTAATGTGCCATGAATTTCTTTGATCTAGATCCAAGTTTACAAAGACACTTGTGGTACTCATGCCATATCCGTGCAGCAGTAGCTTATACTTGAGTGCTACTAAGTAACTTGTGAAAGAAGATATTTTTAAAGCACACTTCAAAATGATTATAGTGTGACTGACAGTAATGTTGCTGTCCGTGACAAAGCACAATTCATTCACTTGCTTTGTTTTCTTCAGTCCTCTGCTGTATCTGCATTTCTATAACTTGGAATGGTTTTACGTTGTCTTTTTTCCGCTCAAAAGCAGGGTGGTAGATTTTTGTTAACTGGTATTTCGTCGGCACCAGAATAGTCGTTCGTTGTACTTGCATAAATGCTGTTTTTTGCCTGGATGAAATTAGAGACTTCTCTCCTGTGTTCTCCCCGTGTGGGTAAATCACCGATGAGTGACTGTGATAACGAAGAAAGCTCCCTTGTTTTATCATGAGTAAATTGAGGATAGAAAACAGTTGGTCAGCCTGGTGGCGTTTGTAGTGTATGGATTATGTGTGGTTACTTTGCCTATTATCTGCTGAAAGACTTTAGGCTCTTCATAGATATTCAGTCACATTTTCAAATGATGCTGTCAGAGAGTGTCACATCTTAAATGTATGACGTTATTCGTGAAATGAGCACAGAAAATACCAGCCGGCATTCCAAGCTTGTCCGTAGGTCATTTGCCAACACCTATACAGCTCGGTGAACCAAATCTTATAGTGTCCGTCATGGATCAGTAACAGTCATGTTTGCATTGAGCTTTTAAAAAATTAAATGCATGTTTGAACTTTAGAATTCGTTATTAACATTGTAAATTTAAAGGACTACCATACCCAGCATTGGTAACTTGTTGGTCTTGGTTCACCTTGATTTTGGAAAGATGCATACTTTTTGATAGGCTCTAAACTATGTTATTAATTAACAATGTACTGCAGGTAGTGAGGTATTTTTTGTCTGCTTTTTGTGCCCTATTAAAATTGCCAAGCACCAACTGTGCTTTATTACTCACATTGTGGAATAATAAGGGATGGAATAGTTTTCATGGTTTTCTAATGCTGTTCAGTTGTTGTATTCATAACAAATGAATGTTATATCATATTATCATGGGGGTATTGTTATTATTAATATTATTATTAGTAGTAGTAGTAGTAGGAGTAGGAGTAGGAGTAGTAGGAGTAGTTCAGTCAAATCTCGAGAACAGTTTGAAACGTACAGGTATATTTTTCAGTTATGTCTCACCTGAATTAATTCATGTATCGATTTCATATTTTTACCGGAGACCAGTTAGAACAAATACAGTTTATCAGTCAAACATCTTGTTTTAGTTTCCGCTGAACCACAGGGTGTGACAATGATTTTGTGAAATGAGCTCGCAAAATTTTTCAACATCTATGGCAAAAATAATTGCTAAAATTGCCTTTTTTCAAAGGCTTACCACCTGGTCGTCAATGCTCAAAATTTTACCAAATATTGTTTGGTAATAGCTACGCCTTATAAACCATGCTCAAACCAAAGTAAATATGGCTATAGGGATTTTTGTTGAGAAATTTGACAACAGCAACTAGCGGTTGGCTAACCTTAACCAAACATTTCACAGCACATGCATGATGATGATTCTCAAATCTACTGGATTATCCCTTCTGCTGTTTGGTAAAATGTAGAGGATTGCTTTCGCCCAGTTCTCACCCATTGCCTTACTGAATAGACCCAATCAGCTGTCTGCAGCCCTTCTGCCCTTAATTTAATCTTGTCCAGTGCTGTCAGCCTCAGTGGCCATTGCCACATTCTACTGTGATGGATGACATACGCCAGTTTACCACTCCTTTACCACCCTGCACCAAGCTGTTGCAACTGGCTTGTCACTGGGGATTTTAATGTTCAGTTCCCCTCGTCTCTGTATTGCATGAAAGTAGATTATTGATTTCCCCCTTTCTCATTCTCATCTCCCATACAAAGTCAATCCAATTAGTAACTTACTGTGTGGCCAAATTGCCCGTATTGTTAGATACTGTTGCCTTTAACGGATAATTATGCACACAATGTTAATTTTTAACACTCTGTCAACAGAGAAGGCCACCAAGATTTCTATTTCTTTGACATTTTTCAAACTGAAAATTTGGAGCTGATTCTGTATTAGAACTACCTGAGTATTCAATGTGTTGAATAGTAATCATTACAAACTATTTTATACGATGATTTATGAGACAAGTTCATTCCTGGATTTAAAAATTGCTCATTCGTGGGGTTAATGCAAGACATCTCACAAGTGCTCAACCTGTCTAATACCTGCAGTATGCCTGGCGAAACCAGAAAAATATATTATGAGCATAGATGATAAACTGGACATACATATTTCAGTTATGCAAACGTCTTTGTACTTTTGTATGTTTTGATATTATTGTACTATGGGCCGGAGGCCTTCAGGTTCAATAAAGTTAATTACGAAATTATAAAGCTACTTGGTACAAATGTAGATAATAGTCGGATATAAGGTGCCCACATTTTGATAACTAGTATCCTCCTCTCAGTACTAGGCATCTAACTGGTTCTCAAAATGTAGGCATGTTATATTTGACTATAGTTACTGTAGGTACCAAGGTAATTTGACTACAGTTACTGTAGGTACCATGGTAATTTGACTATAGTTACTGTAGGTACCATGGTAATTTGACTATAGTTACTGTAGGTACCATGGTAATGTGTTGTACTCACAAGGTTTTCTTATTATAAATCGTTGCATAATATAATCTAATTTCAAGGTCTGAACATTGCATGAAAGTCAGCAGTTAAGTTGGTCAATTTTCAAGTCTCATTGTAAAGTGGGGTATTTTGTGCAGTTCCCCTTTTCTTAGTTCATTTCTTCCACAAACCAAAAATAAAGTTCAAGGTAATTCCTCACTTATTTAGCATGCATTATAGCTGACATTCCTGATAAGTGAAATTCTGTTTTGTTGAATTTCTCTGTGAAAGCAAAGATTAAGAACACTTTAATATATTACAAACATGGTTTGCAGGGCTTAGGTGTCATTATTTCCAAAAAAGTGAGGAGCCAAAAAGTTGAAAAATTGTGGTTTTGGTATGTATATTTACATCAAATAAATGGAGAATTATAGTAACCATGGGAACAGCATGTACCATGTTGGTGTTTTCAGCTGTCAGTGGTTTAGGACTACTCGTTTGGCGTTTCAAAAAAAAAATTAAAAAGTCTCACCATTTTCCAATTGCTTCGAAGCTTTAACATTGTGCAAATGCCCACAGTTTTTTAAAATATTGTCTATTGGTAGCTATTGTACAGAGCTTGAATACGAAAAAATTTTAATTTGTCACTGCACATCTTTTATAGAAAAAATGAGATTTCACTTGTCCACCGTGTTGTGTACCAAACTGGTGAGATTTTACCGTAGGTGGTTGATACATTGTGTTGAATCATTAGATCTTAATTTTAGCCAAAGATAGCCCACTTTATTTGCCATCTTTCAGGGTTTTATACATGTTGTGTGTCATTATCTAGAGGTACAGAGTTCAAGATAATTCGTATTGCTAGATCTATTCGTTTTTAGGTACCAGCAGAACTGTGTTGAGCTCTTTTGATCAATTGCTCATCTCATGTGTCATTGAAGAATGATAATGGAAGTTTCCTGATTTTGCCTCAGTTTATCCACATGATGGAGAGCTTGTTGATACAGTTGCTAACATATCGCATGATCTGCTTTACATGATATGAAACAAAAGTCTGTGGTCATTGATTTTTGCCACTTACGGTACGTGCCTTCTAGTGCGTGGCAGGTTTAGCGTAGTGCACTTAAAGTGGCATTACACCTGTGGTTTCTCTCTCAAAAAAAAAACAAGTTTTGATTCAGGCGACTTACCAAGATGAAACTGGCCTCAAATTGTTCCTTAGTCAAATTGGAGATGACTCTGGGGCTTCAAAAGAACTGAAAGTTTGTTATTTTTCAAACCAGTGTCATAAAATTTCAGATCACCATGACTTAAAACTATACGCTTTGTCTGAAAAAGTAACGAACTTTAATTCTTTTAAGGCCCTGATTATGTTAGTTATTAGTAACTGTTAGCTATTCTGGAGCCCAGAGGTCAATTGCATGGAACAATGCAAGATCAATTTTTTTACGATAAATGACCTAAATCCCAATTTTTTTGGCAGAAACCACAAGTTTAATGCTGCTTTAGCATTACCTGGATATTGGGCCAGTTCTCTTGATTCAGTGTCCTCCACAACCTGTTTTGACTCGTCACTGCGTCAAGTTTGAATTATGCTGTCATGATTTTAGCTTACTGTGTTACTCACAGTTGTAAAGTTTGAAGTCTTTTACCAGTTTCACGTATTGGGAGATAAGTCGTTTCTTAAAAGGATGTTAAACCCTGTTGTGGTGGTTTCCACCAATCCTCGTTCTGTCATCTGCTAATGCATTATTGGCGGCAATCTTCCAAATTAACCGCAGGAGTCAATTTAAAACTTATACTCCTGTGTCACAAAATTGACGTTACCGTCCTTGGTAGGTGGTCTTTTCCCCACAGTTGCCATGTAATTCGCTAGAAGCGTAGGTTGCGCTTGCCCGTTTAACAGACTTTGAAAGGAGTTTTCAAATTTTCCTCCAAACTTTTGAGGGTTGTCGAGGGTTACAGAGCATTATCTTGTTTCAGAGAACTGGGTGGGAAAGCCATTTTAGTATCTGTTGGTAGGCTAGAACCAGGTTTGGTATCCTTTTAAGCAAAATAGGATATTTTGGACATTTGATACCAATTCAATGAATTTATTCCAAGACTTTAAAACCCACAAGCTCCCCACAGTATGGACATAGGCTTTCAAACACCTACATGAATTTTGTAATTCCAGTCCTAGGTTTGATTTTCTGCTCTGGAGACCACTGTCATTATGTCTCTCAGAAAATAATGAATTGCATTTGTGGATAGCCAAGGGGTTGATGCAGTGAGGTCAACTTAATTGATTGTTTCATGCTTTTCTGAGAAGAAAGTGGTTACCTTTTGGGACACTACGATATTTCTAATTTCTTTTGGGACACAATTATAGACTAGTTTACGTATGCCGTCAGCAGCTTTGCAATGAAACTATGGTGGCTTGATTGTGAGGTTAGGTTGCGGGTTCTGTTGAGGAAATATTCTAGACATGCAAATGGATCTTGAGAGATCGTTGTAGTGATGAAACTTGAACTAGGTAGTTTTGAAACCAGTCTGCTGCATTTTGTAATCACACAAGAAAATTCTTGGCTGAATCCTCCTACACTTCACAGGGACATGAACAATTTCTTTTCTCATGTACTTCTGAATTGCTAAACTGTTATATAAATGTCTTGAGTACTTTATTTTTAAACTTTCTTTATTGTCAATTTTCTGTAATGAAATCAGGTACTCATTTATGTAGTCGTGAAAATAAAATATTTTCATAGTCGTCTGGGAGAGTATTGGATCTACCGTATTCTCTTATTTAGCGCACAGTAATGGCTGACATGTGAAATTTTATTTTACTAAATTTCTCCGCAAAAGTAAAGTGCGTAGATGTCATAGAACAATATTTGCTGTAACTCCCTTTATTTGCAAAAAGGCAGGCAGCTTTTGAAAAGTTGAAAAATGACCATTTTGGCGAATTTTTTATGTAAAATAGGTGGAGAGTTACTGTATTCTTTTAACTCTCTGGTTACTTGTTCGAATGAATGTTTTTGAGTAAACACCAAACCTCAACTTCAAAAAGGTTTGTTTTTAATTTTCATGATTGTGACTCCTGACAAGAAGATGCAGTGAATAGACATATTATGAAATGCAAACCAATTTCTACGAATGCAAATGCCTTAAAATGAAAAATTTATATTCTGTTGATGTTTACATTGAAGGGGAAAGCATCCGTTCTTGATGCTGCCTTCAGTAAAAATACTGATCTTCGATTATTTTAGATAGACATTCTCCATAGTTGTTTGCTTGGTGCATGTGTACCATACTGTCCATGGAACCATGCAGAGTTTGATTCTCCATTCACTTCCATTGAGCAATCATAATGAATCTTAACCCTTGCACAGTACGTTATTAAATACATGTTCAAGGGCCACCCACAGCCCAGTATTTAAAAAGTTTAATTGATGTCAGTGAGTGAATGTTTTTCCTCATCATTACGTTGTCTTGCAAGTCTTTTGCTTTGTCATGTAATTTTAGTCATTTGTTGCTTTTTCATACGCTGCAGGTACATTTCTTATCTAATTTGGGTGAAATTTGCACATATGTTCATCGTAAAGTGCTCAAAGCCTATTGTTTTTGGTTGAAATCAGAATGCAAGATGGCGCAGTGGCGGCCATTTTTCACTTTTTTGGTTTGCAGAGTCATGGCTCTGCTGTTTCTGGTGGGATTTTCTGATTTTTTTTCTGTGGATAGATTATTTCAATTGCAGTTTGTTTTTCTCTAGGACTTAGCGTTCTCGAGTTATTCAAGATTTTCCGATTGTGATTTGATGACTGCCTTTTATTAACTAATTTCCTCAATGCTTTTTTTAGTGGTTTACTTTGCATTGGTGCAACAGGCGTCGGGGATGGGGTTGTCGGTGTTCTTGGTGCCGTTGTCTACTGCACCACTAAATTTTCATTCGATTTCACCTAGAGCCTCTGCTCAGAGCGGTTTAATTTGTTTTGTTAATTTCCATTATTTTGTTAAAATAAATATTTTAAAAAAAAGATGTGGGCCTTTTGCTTGAGCCATTCACATAAACTCTGAGATACATTTTGATAAAAGTAGCGTCAAAAATGCTTGCAATTCCTTGTAAAATCAAATCTTGTGCATTCAACATCCTTTGTTTTCTTTTCCAGTTGATGCTGATGAAATCAAAAGACTAGGAAAACGCTTCAAGAAGCTTGATCTGGACAACTCGGGGTCTCTCAGCGTCGAGGAGTTCATGTCGTTACCAGAACTACAGCAAAATCCTCTAGTCCAGCGAGTCATAGAAATATTCGACACAGACGGGAACGGGGAAGTAGATTTTAAAGGTACCTAATGTTTCTTAATGAAAAAAACATTATGTACAATTAATGAAAACGTGACAGAGTCCATTTCAGCAAAATTGAAGAGCTACGGTAGTTTTGTTTCAATTTCTTGTTACTACAAGTGTACAAAAATGAAGAAACATTGAAAATGTAATATGCATGTTAACAGCATAACACCAAGAAATTTCCTTGGTGTTGCCGACAGCATTTTACAGCTTTTATTAGTGAATTACTAATTCATAGTTAAAAGTGCATTTCACTCTGTCTGGCTAATTTAAATGAAAGTCGAATTAAAACTGTTACTTTCATAAAACCAGTCTCATAACATTCCTTGCCGTGGTAGGAATTTGTTTTCTGTTACCAACTCGAGTCATTTTCTTGAATTGCTGATAGTTCCAACTCTAAGTTGTAAATAACTTAGTAAAATTTGTCTGTAGTGCCTCTCTGATCCATATTTCGTTAAAAGTATAGTGATATCATAATTTTTTTAAAACAGTTTTTCTATCGTTAGTTCCTTTAACGATGTCGCTTAGGGAGCTACCGCACGGATGCGATCTGCACACAAAGAGTATTTTTAGACAATACAAGAAATACAGATAGAAGTTATCTAACAATCAATGTCAAATCGTTTTTGACAAAATTTTGCATCAGTAAGTCATAAACAATGCGTATATGCACCATTTTCGAAGTTGCTAATGGTTTCAATGTTCTTGTTGGTAATGGAAATGGAACACTCTCACGGTAAAGAATTTGATTTTATGAGAGTAAGAGGTGTAATTTGTTTCTTGTTTTTTGGCTAGCTAAACAGGGTGAAATGCAAGTTTAAAAGTGCTGCAGGTGAAAGTAAACGTGAGCAGCCATGCATTTTGGAAAGAATCGTGTGTCATTTGTGGTAACTGAAGATACCCAATGTTCTTTGTAGTGCCGCTACTTGCAGTTTGCGCATGCTCATGTCCGTTCATGAATGCTTATGTGATACGCAAGAAAACACTTGTGTAAATGCTATGCTGAACCTATAGTCCTGTTATTGGCCCATCGCAAGCTCCGCCCCTTGCGAAAAGTCGACAAACAAGCAATAAATTTTACCCGACTACGTGTTGGTTGTCGGTTAAAATGGTGGCTTGGAAACGAAGATGTGTCAAGAATTGTGTTCTGATTGGTCAGTTTAGCCGTCACTCAAAATCCTGGCGATAAGTCAATTTGAGGTTAGTACATGGCTAACTCTCCAACCGTCAGTTATCACTGGGAAATAGCAGTAACTTTTATGAGAAAATATACAGAAAACCAGACAGCCCAACAAGTTCAAACTTATTTGTCAATAAGCTTGGGTATTTTTTTGATGCTCTTTGATCTTCTGCTCTTGCAATTAAATTAAATTAAATTAAATTTAAATCCTCTTACCAGTACAGTTTATTTGGCTACATGTTATAAATCGGGCTTTGACAGCCATGTTTCCTTATGACCAAGGTCATAACTTTTTTTGTCATGTGACCGATAATCTGCATATTTGGGACAAAAGACTGATAGGGGGATAACTGCAGTTTTGGCATTGTATTTATTGTTATTCACAGATAATTGTTTCTGCACATATTTTTAGTATGCTTTATTTTATCAATCAAAAAGTAATTTCAAAATCAGTTGAGTATTCCCATTGTAGGCACATTGCCTGTACACCTTCAGCACCCACTAGTGATGTTTTGCCTATTTTAAAAAATTAACTACAGGCAATGTGATACACATTGTACCAGACATGCGCAGGCCGCACATGTTGGCCCACTGATCACCTGAAACTATGTTTATGCTGCATTAATATGTAGTTAAAATGGAGCTGAGTACCTAGAAGCCTTACTCGAGGGTTTATTAGTGTGACCCAGTGGGACTCGAACCCACGATCTCGAGTAAAGAAATTGAGCACGTATCACGCTAGACTATGCTGCCTCCTCATGTCTTGCTTATACTCGTGTATGAGTTTTTGCCCTAAAGCTGTATTTTGCCCGGTTTAGTTGGCTAAAAACGAAAATCGAACGAGGTCATTTTCTCTTGTAAAATCAATTCCGTGCTATTCCTTACTGTGGTAGGATTCTATTTCCCCCTTACTACCAAGAACATCCGTCATTGGTGAGGTCATCACAAAAACGTGCCTTTTGTTACCAAAGAAAGATATTGTTGAGTAGTCGTGTTATGTCTACATTTCAGATTCAGTTGCTCTGTTGATTCTCAGTAGGGTGTATTGTATGTCGTTAATGTCCATGTCATCGGTTTCTTTTTTAGAATTCATAGAAGGTGTATCTCAGTTTAGTGTAAAGGGTGACAAAGAATCAAAGCTACGGTGTAAGTATTGTCATAAAGGCTGTTTTGAGTCCATGTTGTTCGTTTTGCCTGAATATTTTTCTTGCGTCAAATTCGTAATATTCATGCCGTGATATATGATTTTCTCACTGGATACGAGAAGTTTCAGTAGAAGTGTGATTTGATAAATTTGATAGTGAGTTCTTTTCAATTTCACAAACTCAAAGTGGTTATTAACCCACTTCCATCAGAAAAAGCGACATTTGATTTAGACCATGTACCATTATGAAATTGGTCTCTCTGATTGCTCCTCTGTCAAATTGAAGTTGATTTTAGGGCTTCGAAAGTATTGGTTGTTCGTTATTGTTCAAGATCAGACTCTGTTAGTTCACTTGTAGTGGCGTGTCATTTTATTCGCCGAGTTGAGATCAATATTATTGCAGTAAGTGGTCTAGAATTTACATTTGTTTCGACGGAGCACGAGTTCATTGCCGCTTTGAAATTTGTTTAGTTTTTACCCTCTGGTACTTGGAGTGTGTGTTATGCCGTTACCATTTATTAGATTGTCGTAAGATATTCTGCTTTTGCTGTGGAAGACACACTTGTTACTGTTGTGCAAGCCTTTGATCACATAGCTAAGTTATACCCACCTCCTTCCGAAGCTCAAATAGACTTCAGTATTTTAAACGACTATAGAAAATTTTCTTGCTTCCTTTACCCTAATTAAATAAATGAAAAAGCCTCGTTTTAATATTCATATCTAGAGTTGTTGCATACTGTTACGTATCTGTTGTTCACTACAATGATTAGGAAGGGTTACTGGTGGGAAAATAACTCGTGCAAAAGGAAAATGATTTCCTGGAAATGAACACACAGTTCGAGTGGCACCGATGGTGACCTGTGCTGCCTTGTTTCTCCAGTTGCTTTCAAGATCTACGACATGGACAAGGATGGCTACATTTCCAACGGGGAGCTGTTCCAAGTGTTGAAGATGATGGTAGGCAACAACCTAAAGGACGCACAGCTCCAACAGATCGTAGACAAGACTATTATACTCGCCGACACGGACGGCGACGGGAAGATCTCATTTGAAGAATTTTGTACGGTGCGTGTAGTCTGGATTTTGAAAAGCTTGCCTTAAGTTTGTTTTGTAATATATAACGCCATAATATGCAGTATGTCTGTCCTTGCATGTGGTTGCCACTCATTTTGTAAAACTTAGAAAACCTGGAAAACGAGAGTTTTTGTGCATTGGAAATGTTTGGAGAATGAAAAAAGTTAATTGCTGTTAGGAACTGTCATAACTGTAAAAGCAATTCCCATCTTGCAAATTATGCTCGCAACAACCATTAACAAAAATCAATACATGTCTAGTACCTGTGGAGAAGTGTATCGTGCAAAATGAAATTTTTCACCCTGGAAAATTCATTTGTGGCATGCAGTTCTCTTGTCTCGTGTGATTTGCAACTACCAGTCAATCCTTATTGGGAATAGACGGACTCTTCCTGGTAATGAGTTCACGGATCCTGTACCATCTTTGAGTCTTGGTTTGGATTTTTTTTTGCATTGTCTGTTGCCACTGCATCCATTAATGTGAGATTGCGCATTGTTTTCACTCGTCAAAAATTGCCTATAAGGTACTTCACACATAACTATACAGTTGTGGAAAACTTGAAGTGTTTAGCCTGTCATGCAAATGTTTCATAAAGTCAAATCAGTCTCGTATTATGGTAAAATATCACCAATTTCGGACAAAAATAATTGTGAAAATTTTTTCATTCTTTTAATGCTTTTAACTTTGATGTGAATGTCCATGTTTTTTTTCAAAATATTGTCCAACAGTAGCTATCAGGGCTTGGAATTTTCCGCGGAAACGCGGATTTCCGCTTTTTTCAAATGTTCTGTCCACGCATTTTTTATATTTCCGCGTAAAAAAAATCGGATTTGATATAAAATTTCCGCGGCAAATTCCTTTCTTACCCCGGCGTTNTTTGTAATATATAACGCCATAATGTGCAGTATGTCTGTCCTTGCATGTGGTTGCCACTCATTTTGTAAAACTTAGAAAACCTGGAAAACGAGAGTTTTTGTGCATTGGAAATTTTTGGAGAATGAAAAAAGTTAATTGCTTTTAGGAACTGTCATAACTGTAAAAGCAATTCCCATCTTGCAAATTATGCTCGCAACAACCATTAACAAAAATCAATACATGTCTAGTACCTGTGGAGAAGTGTATCGTGCAAAATGAAATTTTTCACCCTGGAAAATTCATTTGTGGCATGCAGTTCTCTTGTCACGTGTGACTTGCAACTACCAGTCAATCCTTATTGGGAATAGACGGACTCTTCCTGGTAATGAGTTCACGGATCCTGTACCATCTTTGAGTCTTGGTTTGGATTTTTTTTTGCATTGTCTCTTGCCACTGCATCCATTAATGTGAGATTGCGCATTGTTTTCACTCGTCAAAAATTGCCTATAAGGTACTTCACACATAACTATACAGTTGTGGAAAACTTGAAGTATTTAGCCTGCCATTTTTCAGAGTGTCAATTATTCTTCATACAAATGTTACATCAAGTCAAATCAGTCTCGTATTATGGTAAAATATCATCATTTTGGGACAAAAATAATTGTGAAATTTTTTTCATTCTTTTAATGCTTTTAACTTTGTTGTGAATGTCCATGTTTTTTTTTCAAAATATTGTCCAACAGTAGCTATGGTATAGAAATTGAGCATGAAACGGCATTCATTGGATGTGACATACCTTTTATGAAAAACGAAAAACTAAAATTTCACTTGTCAGTCATTTTGTGAGGTTTTACCGTACACAAGAGTCTTCCTAGTTGTGAGCATGGAATCTTTTTTGAACCTACCTGATTGAAAGATAACCTTTCCACACTTGTTATTTGCAGGTTGTTGGTGGTTTAGATGTTCACAAGAAAATGGTTGTAGACATTTAGTATAGCTCTCCACATCCAGCCCACCACTGTGACTATTGACGTATGCAGGAAGCCTGTCTCACGAGTTTGCAGAATGGTTAAGAAGCAAGCACAGGACCCAAGATCGCCGAACTGGCTGCATTGTATTTACTCTGCCTGAATTATATTCGAAGTATGCTTGCCGATTCTGTTTGCTTTTACCGTCTTGTTTTGTTTTTACTATTCTCTGAAGTCACTATTATGCTCTTACGTGGCCTGATGCGATTTATGAATGAGCAGCATTAGGAAATGGTTATCCGGGAGTTTCCCACAATAAGTTACCATCTTCTGTTATGTGTGAACAACTTGTTCATATCAAGCAAGTATTGCATTACTACTATGGGAGGAGTCTTTACAAAGCAATTATGGCTGGTCACGTGTGACTCGTAGTGAAAGAGTACAGTAATTTACTTCTAATTTAGCATACTCTTTGGCGGAAATGTGGAACTCCATTTTGTCGTATATTTCTAAACAAAAATAAATGCAAGGAAGTTCTACTTTTTAATATAAAGATTACTTCATTATTGCTATGATTCGTGCTGTGCAGCTGGCATGAAACAATCTTTGGTCAAAATTTTAATATGGTAGTCAACCTCTAAAAAATTATAAATGGGATTTTAGAGGTTGTTTTTGTGCTAAATGCTTTACCTGTTCAGGTTAATAACCATGTCTAGCAGAAAAGCCCTACTGAATTTGTGCCTATTTCACATTTGAACATCTTCGTTCTGTTGTGTTCAACTTCATGCCTTATCCCTGATTTTTGAGTTTCTCAATTTAAATGCCCTCATCGTTTACCCAAAGGCACACAGAATCTGAAAAATTACACTTATTTAGCTGTCGTACAAAGCAGTTCAAGTACATCTGTTCTCTGTAGAAGATTCTAGTCATGAGGGTCAAAGTGTGCTCTTTTGCTAACCACTGAACAGCAGAAGTGCCATCATCTCTCACCAAGTGGCAGCAAAATCTTCAGTTGAAGGTGACCAGTCTTCATTTCTTTGCGGAAATCTCTCTTTTAAAAGTAAATTGTGTTGAGATTACAGCCGTAGCATTCAAGTACAGTACTCACCAGAAGTAACCAGTCACAATACAGGTATCCAATCTCGATGGCTAATTGCCGTGAGGTTGCAAATGACAGGTATTGATGGGTCGTGACGTGGTGTTCCTGTTAAATTCCAACGAAGGAATAGCCTTTCCACTTCATTAACTTTCTAGTGAGTTCCCTGTCATTTCTGGCCATCAAAAGACCGCTGCTATGATAATGAATTTCACTTTCACTCGGCTGTCGTGATGACGATGTCTGCCTTGATTTTACTTGATCACTTTTGACACGTACTGTATTGTGGCTTGTCTTAATGCAATTCATCAACAAACTAGTGAAAAGATAGCAATGCTACAAAAGCCAGGCAAACGATGGGTTGTGTGTTACAATGTGTCCTGTCGTTAGAATTGAGTAACTGTACTACACTGCTCGTTTCCATTCAGAGACCTTGTGATCAATGTCTCGTCTGGCTGTTTGCATATTAGGGGTTTAATTTTCACTTCCTCAATTATTTTATTCGGAACGATTATAATTTGTGGTCGTCAGATATGATTTAGCAGAATTTCGTGTTAAGGTATCAGTTTACCGTAAGTGGATACCATGACAGTAGTTCGACAAGGGAAGACTAGGCCGTTAATTATCTTTTGCGCATTGTTTGCCACAAGACCTATAACGGTATCTATCAATTACTGCCGGATATTTTGTTAATCGTAGTGGTGTATGTGACTATGTTGTTAAGTTTCAGTGGCTTCTAGGTCCTGCTAACTCTTAAGTGTTCCGCTGTGCTCGTCAGGCTAGGTTCGATGTCATTAAGTCATCAGAAAGTTCTTTGTCACCTTTTGCCCTAAACTAGGATATGAATTTGTACATAGTACGTCAGCAGTCATGGCTTGTGACTCATTGATTTGTCGTGTGCAAGATGTCCTGTTCCTCACTCATGTGGAACAGCCATTAGTATGTTTTTGCAGAGGGCCCCCATGGAAAACAGTGACAACTGATGCGGCTACCCTCATTGTAAATATTAGTTAACGGATACATTTTCAACCAACACCGTCACTAATTGGTTTTTTTTCAGCTTCAATGTAACATTTTTTTCCATTTGATGAGAATATCTTGCTGTCATGCATTCAATGACATGTGAAAGATCAACAGTAACTGGTACTTGTTCTGACAGGAATTGGCGGTGATTCACATGAGTGCGAAACAGGATGTCAGAAATGTGTAAATATTTACCGAAACATGAAAACAGAAAAAAGTGATTTACTGTTTGTAATTTGTTATTGTGCAGTAGTTGTAGTTAGTCCCTGGATTCATGCACCTTCAACCTATTCTCTGATTGCCACCCGTTCACATGCCACCCCTTGTATTAGCACACCCCATAGTACAGCGAGTGAGACGTTCACATTTTCTATCCCCCCTCATGGCTTTTGCTCCTTTATTGCTATGCAGGTAGGCTTAAGTCTCTCATATCTTGCTCACCCTGTAACAGAGGGTGGAGCTCAAGCTAGAAATACTACAATTGCTGGCAATTGTAGAGTTACATTTGCATTATTAAACGCTCCATGTCTTTGACATGCTAAAGAAGCACTGGTGTGAAACTAGATGACCGGCTGAGTTGTTTGTGGTTGTACAGAGAACTTGTGTTGTTGGATGTCATCGTTGTTGTCTTTTTGCATCATGTATATGTGTCACTAACATATCTCTCATCACCATGGTTTCTGTGCACTGCACGTAGTTATTTGGCAACGGCCTTTAGTGTTCCGCGCACCCAGCTCCTTTCACACAGACAAGCACCCCAGTGCATTAAGATCCCTTTACTTTCATCATTCTCAACCCTTCTTGTCTTATTTTACATCTTTGGTCGAGTTCTTGCCAAAGCAGTTCTCATAGTTAGATTCGGGTACCAGTCGCAGCAAGGTAGTTCTTCGTTTGAGTCTTTGCTAAACCCTTTATGCAGCGGACTGTTGACGGGTAGAAATGGACATCCTTTGCTAAAAACGCATCTTGAATACGGCACTATTAATGGTGTTCTTACTCAGATTGCAACAACGTCTCAAATATTTAGCCCATTGTGTCAAAATTCTTCAGAAAGTATTGAGAACTACATTGTGGTGTTGGCACCCTTGAGGGTGCCGTTAGTTACATTCTGTGGTTGTAGTAGTCTTCGAAAAGCAGGTTGGTGAATTTCACCGAAAGTTGTAGTGAAAACTCAGAAGGAAACCAGAAGAAAAATAACTCTTGATTTTGATTGATAAGGCCAAATTCGATTCTGGTTTGTGCCTCACTGTTAAAAAGTGAAAAAAAAACACTTGCCAGTATTATTTTCAGCATTGTTTTGATCTTTTTTCAAGTGCCACACAAACAATGCATCTATTGATTAGAAATGGGTCATAACCACGTCATTAAGTGCATCACCGTGTTTAATTGATTTTGAACAAGAAAAATTTTGTCAAGTTGTTTTTCGAAAACTACTGTATCTCATACCACTAATTTCTTTTGATAACTTTCCGTAGATCAGTTTGATTTCGAATTCGGTTCGATCTTGCAACCAGTGTTTGTATGTTATTTTGGTAACTTCATTTAACGCTTACGTTAATTAATGTTTTTCACATTTCCGTAACTTCTGTATACAATTCCCGTCAGTTCTGTAACTTAATTTCCTTATTAGTTTGGTCTGAAGGTGACAAACAGCTTTCTGATCGTTGGACATCTTACCTAAATTTGCGCTTTCTGTGTCTTTGTATATTTTTTGTTGTCTTAATGCACTGTAACTTCTCAACTATTTACTGCACAAGGTATTAACGCATAGTTACAGTTTATGTTGTCTTTATTATCGATATTTAGATGAAAAAACAAAAATTGATGCTAATGTACAATTTAAACATTTTTAGTGATCAGTTGTATATATGTCAGTAAAAACAGTGTTGTCACATGTTATACAAATTTTCAAGATTTTTCTATGAAAATCATACTTTTTCAACATTTGTTCTAATACGCTTATTGTACAGTGTTGTGTATGCTATACTTTGAGTGTCACCAACTCCAGTCTCATCTAATAGGGGGAGTCATTGTCAGTTTACTCCTAATGGTTCTTTGTTCAATGAAATTTTTTACACGGAGTAGCCTATTCATGCATACCTGTATTTTTCCTGTCAAATTTAAAAAAATAGAACTTTGTAATGGTCTTGATATTTTGTAATGGTGTCCCCATTTTGAGAACCTGTTTTCTCCACTGAATAATAGCCATCAATGGTTCTCAAAAGGCGGGCATGTCATTTCAGACTATTGCAAAAATGTTTATATTCGCCAAATTTCCAAAATAAGTTGGCTAGTTCATGAATTCTCTTTAGCCAGTAAACCTGGAGTCAAGATTTGAAAGTTTTAAAGATTTGGTTTCGAGTAATGAAATAGTAGATTGGTGCAATGAAAATTTATCGATTTGTAAGTTGGGCCACTTTGTATAGCTGTGAAGATATTGTTTGAAATTTCCTTAATTCTGTGAATAATTTTCTAATTCTCGTTGCTCTTTAGTAGTGGAGATGCTGTTAATGGATGAACTTCTGTCATTTGTGCAATATTGAATTAGCCAGATTTATTACGATTTCAGCCACACTGGTGGATTGACATTGTCTGTATACAGTTTGGTATATGTGGCATTTAATGGCAATTAAGGATATTCTTTCCTCCTCAGTTATTTAAAACGTTCTCTAAACCTATTATAAGATACACCTGGTTTTTTAGAAAATAAGTCTCAAATGGTGCTGTTTCAACAGGACACAGCTTTTTTCAAAATAAGTAGAATTCACTGTTAAATTTTGAATTGTAATATAAGAAATGTTGTTATTTGATTGGTATCTTTGCATTTATGAAGTTAGTACAAAGTAAAGAGTATCTTTGAATCTTTCATGTAAAAAAAATTTATCCCATTTAAGACTAACCTACATTGTTTAAACCACTGGTGTCTTTATTTATTTACTATGTAGTTACAAAAGATTTTTCAGAGTGTGTTGTTTTTTAAGGATTCACAGTTTGCAGGGTATGTTTGAATGTTGTGCTCCTGAAACAAACAAAAAACTTGCATCAGTAGTGGATTTATGGTCTCCAAATGGCCCCATTGTCCAGCAATCACACCTCCAGTAATAAAGAGTGAGGGTAAACGTGGAATGTTTCTTTTAAAAAATCATACAATGGCACATAGTCAGTACAAACAGCAAACACAGTGCATATTTGAATTGCGTTGTCTCTTGTTGAGTTGCAGGCCAACAAAAACGAAACTGGGGCACATATCCCTTCAAAAGTTGTCTGAAAATTTCCTAACGTGGCAAGACTTTATTTCCGTTGCCACCAAGAACACCGAGAGTAGCGGTATATACAAATCTAAAAACGGCTCAGAAATTCAGAAAGATGGCCAGTCACTCCGAATTTCATCTTTCAGTTGCAACGGATTGCAGAAGCTAGTGTCATGGTAATAAATCGGCAATAAATCCGCCTCACGTCACAAAAAAATCATTTAGACTATTTACTGTTGTGAAATTGTTTTGAAATCGTTATTTTGTAAAGTTAAGATATAACTTTTTGCTTCGAAAGAACTGGCAGTTCCGAGTACAGGGCTCTATAAGATGGCATGTTACGGTGTATTATTTTATCCACTAAGCATCATCTCTGAGTATACTACGTTGCAAACCCAGAAATTACTTCTCATCTCGGTGGGGAGTAAGTTGAGGCCTATTCTATGGCAGAAAGTGGTTTAAATCATAAGTTCGCTGCTCGGACGGAATTACCCGAGTTTCTAAGCCGCTTTAACAGTGAGGGCAAAGGAGTGAAAGTTTTACAAGCTGCGGTTAGTGCTTTATGTTTCGGTAACGCTTCATGTGATCAACCAGTCTGCTTGCTCTCTTCACACACTGGCGGATGTAGGGAGTCGTTAGAGGACCAACCCATTTTTCGTAGGAAAACTCGCCTTCACCGTAAAATCGGCATGCCGACGGGTTCTTTTATTTCTTGTGTCCGAGTGGTTATTGGGAGTCCCAAATCCAAACACACATTTCAGCCACCACGAGTTTGGATTTAATTTGGTATATCTGGGCAGCCTACATCCCTGCTGTAGTGGTAGTTCACTGCTATATCCACTCATTTTTAAGCTGTATTTTGCCCAGTGTAGCTGGTTGAAAATGGAAATCGAATTAGCCTCTTTGCTCGCGTCTAATATTCCTCACCGCGATATGATTCTACAGGGCGGTTCCAGTGGCGGNGACCCCCGCATCCCTATATTTCATTTTAGGCTAGGCGCGCGCATGTGGCGAAATTCTGGTTATTTCTGTGCCCTGCCCCCCCCCTAACTCAAGATCCTGGATCCGCCCCTGGGTTCCGTCTCCCGAAACGGGCCTCCGGCAAACTTTTTGCGAGCATATGTTTTGTTTTTGAGCTACACTGGAAGCGGAACTTTGCACAAACCTGTATAATTTTATTGTGAACTAGCGCTGATAGCAATTGTTGCGAAAAGATTGTTCAAGGCTGCTTGTCGGCGTTTTTTCGGCACGGTATTAATTTCGTTGTTGAACTCCGTAATACTTGGAGCAGCGCCCAAGACTCCGAGTCGACTGGAGCTGTACATAGATACTGATGGGGGGTATTTCTGGCACTTATTGTAAAAGTGCTTGGATTCATAGGTGTAAGTCTTTGCCTATCTGGTAAGCTCAACTAAGCCATCTTTACAGACATCAGTTCACTCTACGTCTTGGTTCGTTGTACTAAATGCAACAAATGTCGGGGGAAAACTGGTATGGCCGAAAACGTAAGCATTAACAACATTCGACGTCAGTATAAGCTCAATACATAAAATTGACTGCAAAATTTGAAGTTCCAATCTCTATTGGATAAAAAAAATATCAATAAAAGTTTTGTCCTATTTCTGGAGAATCACCATTTACTATCGTTACCAAACCATCAACGATTACAGAAAAAACGATTAAGAGTTGTTGACTAACCCTTAAATTAAGGATTCGAAAATGATGCATGTACGCAGTGCCTCTGAATTGAGTTGCTCGGGCTCATTTGACAATAATTCGAGATTAGAGGAGCGTGGTAAAGTTTTAAAACCCAAAACGCTTCGGCTAAGATTTCACCATTGATAGCTAAACGGGAGAAATGCAGCTTTATGAATGTTCAAAATGCACTTCTTTACGAACAGTCACGTTTGTTTCCTCAGAACCACAAAACTTTCGACTTAGTTAGAGTGATTCATGTGAAGAAGTTATTTAATGCGTGAGAGTCGTGATACGTGAAAAAATCGAGCTAACGAGTAAAAGAATTGTGTTCACTGACAAGAAAACTACGTTCATTGTTAAATGTAATTCTTTCGTGCGGTTCGTGAGGAAAGAAGACTACAAATCGATTTTTGTCTGTGGAGTTTGATTGGACCGTAGTCCTTGAAATTATTTATTCCTCGTATCCACCACTGGCACCAACACTAACTGTAATAAATCATATTTCTTATGTGGTCGTTGTTGGGGAATTAGTCTGCCTGTGGGTTGTATTGGTCACGCGGTTTTTTTCAAAAGATGGCGCTTCTCACTGTTCAGGAAGACCACTTGCTCTGTTGGCCACTAAACACATCGCCACACCGACCACTTGGTTTTCGTTTGTGCAACGCCAGTTGGTCTTACAGAACAACAGTCCCCCTAGCTCGTGAAATCCATGCAACCCGCAATACCCCGTAGCCTTATCATCTGCAATTGTGCATTAAAAAATAAATAAAAAACTGCAGATGGTCTGATGTCATTTGCGATGCTTCACTGAGACGTGTGCATGCCTCATGGTTGGGCCCATTGCACAAAAGATCTGACCTAAAAGCACGAGAGCCTAGTTATCGTTCTTCGTGAAGGAAGTTTTCAAGTCTTTCCGTCTCACTTAAGAAAACGGACGGACGTTTCCTTTTGTTGCCATGCACTGTATGTTGTAGGCATATAACAGTGCATTTACCTAATGATCACGTTTTAATCTGAAATTCCAATTCAGTCCTACTATTGTGGAGTATGTTCGGAAATAAGTGAACATCACAATTTTGAACTTTTCGGGTACTGAGATATGTTTGTCAGTCGTTGGACAGGAACATCTAATGGGGTCTTGGGACGGTGTGGGTTGTAAGACCTCGCAAATTGTGCATTTGGTACGTGACACTTTGACAAATGGTTGATTGATAACGCCGCGAAAGAGACATTTGGTTGATTTAGGAGGCCGAATTTTGCAAGCCGGCAGCGGTGAGGTAGAATGTACTGCCTAACAGGAAATGTAATATTGAGAGGAAATGGGCAGTTTACCCAGCACAAAGAATTTGTTGGCTACGAGGGGGTTATCACTAAACCATAGGGAATCGCTCATCTAGTCATCTGCATCCTTGAAGTTACACGACTCCTAATTTGAATCTGAGTCAGGAACACCAGTACCACCAACTACGTATAAATGATATGACTCTAATTAATTTTTCCTTGAAAATCACATGATTTGGGCTATAAAGGTACAAAAATCTTATTAAAATTCTTACTTATGGTATGACTAAAGTATTGGAACTACTGTGTACGACACCGTGACCTTTTTCGCAAAAAAAGATCGGTGGGTCGGTGCGGTGGTGATGTATGCGTATTGGTGGCAGAGGCGG
>NMRA01000007.1:1150671-1308109 GCA_002633005.1 Phoronis australis | reverse complement strand
TCGTTTCTGAAGTGATGTTTAATAGCCGCGTGCTTGAAGCACATACATGCACAATAAACACATATCATGTGGCCGATTTAACCGGTGTGTTATTCATACTGTATAAGGACACTATCGTAAACAAAAGTCATCGACAGTAGAAAGATGTATTCCGAAAAGGCTCAATATTACAATTTCTAGGCTTCACATTTCCTGAACATAATTTTAAGCACCGATTTGTCTGTACAACAGACCACATTTACACTTCAGTCCATCAGTCATGCCAGTTTGTTTGCGCAAAGCGCTGCCTGTTGAGAATTCGACTAGCCAATCAGAAACGCCGGTGTAAAAAAATTTACAGAGGAAATTTAAGTGATACCTGCGTGCTGGCGCGGCTACCGCCCCATCTAGCGGCACGCAGGGAACCAGCGAGAGTAGAGGACATGCGTTCTCAGACGCGACCCTGATACTAAAGCATTTAGTTTCTTCCCACATCGAGAAGTTTCCGGTAACCGAGCATCTTTTGCTACAGGCTAGAGCGCTCTGGCCTTAGTCTCTATTTCATCATCGAGGCCAGGGTAACGTGTTATATTTTCTTGTTTGGTCAGTGGAATAAAGTCCTTTGGATTAAACGCATGGGAAAATGCAAGGTACTGACCTATGGATCAGGGCTCATTTCACGGACAACTTACTCTTGATGTTTTCTGATTAAATAGACGTATTCAATAAAGAGTTTTTATCGCAAATATTAACCGTATTTTCTCGGTCACTCAGATTAAATATTGTTAAATAATGTCAACATTGGAGAGCTACGACGACTCTGACTGCTTGGCACGCTCATTTTGTTTTTAGTCTTTTCATAATAGAAAACTTTGTATAAAGTTGAAAATACCTCGTGTCGTACTCTTAGCTCCGCTGTGCACTTGGTGTAGTTCAATGGTGCACTCCCGTAATATACATCGACGTGCGAATTATCTGTACCAGAAGTTTGATAGCGAAGATGGTTTTCTACAACTTGTAATAACGAAAAATAAAACAGCGTATGACCTTTCTGTCTCGTAGAATGGTGTAGGGAAATAAAGAATATTAGAGAACATGAAGAATAGAACAGTAGAGAAAAGGAGACACCATTGAAGTTGATGTTTGTCAATATGCATAATATACTTTGTCTCACGATGAAATATAGAGAGTACTGTCAGCATTAGAGTGACATTTGAAATTAAAGAGAAAAGTTTATCAATTAGTTATATGTTTAACAGATTAAAACAAAAACAATGGAGAAAATGTGGTTACTACCGCAGCTGAATTTATGCATGTATGGTATTCAACTTTTTCAACGTCACTCTACTCCAATTTATGAATGAACCGTCTGTGAAGCACAGTCCAGGATAATCGTATATTACGCTTCGGCTTGAGGTTTTATGAATGATGCTTATCTGCCGTCGTTTGTTTAATTCCCTTCCATTTACAAATACTGGGCCCCTGAACTGGTATTGTTAAATGGAAGAGAAGCTCAATCTGCCGGATTATCTGCTCGATCGGAAAGCTTCGGTGGGAGATTTTCATTGAAGGTGCATGGGAAAGGTTGGGGTAGTCGAAATGACATATAATCTTGTGTTGAGAAGTCGTTCTCATGTGGTTCCATTACGTTGCAAAAAGGGGTTATTTCACAATGACCTCAGAGTTGAAAGCATATTTTTGTGAATGGAAAAATTGGCTACGTGAGTTTGACCACAAGGATTCGGAGACTAGATATTCTGCTTTTTCACAATAGCATTCGGCCGTGCCGGCCTAGGGGCCTATTGCTTTCCTAACAGTAATTAAAAATTCATTGCTAAGATTTCGAGCGAATTGAAGAATATTTGAAAAAACAAAGATAAAAGTCTTTGCGGAGAATCCACGTCTTCACTGTCTTCGATTTATAAAACACCTTTGAATATTCACTGAAAGTGAAATTGGCACTGTAACTTGCCACCCCTGACAATGGAATGTTCTAACCCGAAGGCCCGGGTTGGCCAATGCGTGCGTATTGAGATATGACACTGTGTATTGTTAGGGCAAATACCATTGATGTATGGGGCTGCATTCGCGTGTAAATAAGGTATAGAAAATCCACATACCTCACGGGCAGGTATGCGAAAGTGGAGTGGCCAATCGCATGACCCAACGAAGCAATGTGTGCGTACCACTAGTACGTTTTCAATGTGAGTTGACATGATGAGTCGCGCTTCGCACATGGCATGAAAAAACGGATAAAAATGGACAGGATGAACACGTTACTCATATTTTTTCTCTGCTATGGATTTGCTGCTGCTCAAAATTCACCGTGCCCAAGTTTGGACGGCGTGATTGCTGGTTGTATTTTAGGAACTCTCGCGTTTTGTCTGCTTGTCATCGCTGTTACTCTGCTGATACTCTATTGCTGTCGGAAACGTAAGCTTCGCTCTAGCACTACCTTGGAAGGTAAGTTTTCATGTTTAGTTGGTTACACCAGGTTAAAATTAACTAATTAACCACAATTCAATGGGTTTGCACTTCTCTAGTTTTCCATTGATTTGGTTCTTGATTTTTTAAATTCATATTCACTTCAATACTCCCTTTTACCGTTCACATTTTGCATATGCGTATCAGCGAATATCATTCCAATTCATGAGCCGATACTGGTATTTTCAGATGGAAAACGGATTAGTGGAAGCTGGCAATTTTTTAATAAAATCTCTGTAGCCAAAAGGCTCTTCATGCACAGCTGTGGATCAGGCATTACATGACTTGTCATTCAGTAGCAGATTAAGTGAGAGATTATCTCATTGATGATGGTACCCCTTACATGTAGCCATTTATAACATCAAGATTAAAAATACACCTCCGGACCCCACCCTGCATTGTAGTCGTAAGCACTTAAATAGAATTAAAAAATGCTTTTACTTCTGTTACTGGTGATCGTTTCCTCAGCCTAAATGCACACAGGCAGAATGGAGACCAATTTACACGAAATGAACATTATATACACGCATGTCATACATATCCACAGATCATTAAACATTTGTAATTAAAGTTTAAGAGTAAAAATAAGAGACAAATTAAAATAACAACCACTGCCACGATCTTGTTAAACTACTTAGCTGTCTTTTGATGTCTTAGAAGGTAACTGATGCAAGACTTACCATGGTGTTATTGTTAGGATAATCCATGTCTGTGCTGTGTTTATCATTTACTGATGATATGTTTAAAGTAATATCCTCAGAGCATTCCACATTATTTATTGTCTTCATGTGTATCAGACAAAATGTTCTGATGACAAGAATAGGTTTCCTTTAAGACCCCTGGAGACCTGACCTGATTCCTCACTCACCATTCTGGTAGCTATAGAAAATACCAACTCATTACTTAAACTCCACTACCCCAGAATAATCTCATGTAAACAACAATACAACCAGCTTCTGTCACCTTACAATGGAGCTATGTATAATTAACTCTTGCTCTAGTACCCTTTTAAACAGCCCAATAAGAATAAAATGGTCAGCTTTTAATAAAGGGCTTCTCTATAATAGTGCAATAAATGCTTTATTCTGTGATCATATTTCAATCCAGCTCTCTTGAGCCATTCAGGGCAGTGCAGAGAACACTAGCAAAGTAGCTACTGTGTGAGGTAGATGGACTGAAAGCTGAATTGTACTACTGGCCCAGTTGGTTTCCTAACTATAAAAACAGTGTTTTGGTCTTTAAAATTTAAACACTGTGAAGGCAATTAAACTGGGCTTTTCATTACAGTTTTAAGATTTTGCAAAGATGCAATATTTTTTTTTGTCAGAGTATTTAATTTATCTTGGTGGTGGTAAAGTCACATAATAAAACACAGCAATAACGGATCATTTTGTATTGCAAGGGCATTCTTTGTCAGATTTATGTACATATTTGGCCAGTTGTAGTATTGTAGTGTAACCAGTCATGTTAATTGCTTGGAAACGGACTAATTAAAGACTTGAGAGTTCTCTTCTCTATTGTGAGAGTTGTTTTACACCAATGTACCCATGGCTACTGATGAGGGACCATCATACTTAGTTTAATCTCTAAATTCCACAGTTGAGGTGAAAATACCTGTGGGTAATTAAATATTCATTGACCCGATTTTAAGGGACCATTAAACAATTCGCCATGGAGATATTTGGATGGTGTAAATGTAGTAGTTTGACAACTAAAGGGCAACATTTAAACATTTAGGTTGTGCTATATTTATCGGTCACAGTTGAGGAAAGTTGAATTATATGATATTTAATTTAATTGGAAACAAGCCAAACTATATATTATATCTACATGCTATCTATTCAGATGATATTTTCTCATCCTTTGTCATGCGCGAGGAAGGGTAGAGGAAATGATTTATATAGTAAATATGGCTTAGACAGGGGTGGAAACGATTCCATGGCTGCTTCTCAACAGGGGTGGATCTAGGATTTTGAGTAAGGGGGGGGGGGCAGGGCAGAGTATTAGCCAGGATTTTGCCCGTCAGATATTCGCACTCCCCAACTGCCAAATGGAATCTGGGAGAATTTTTTTTTGGGGGGGGCATGTACCCCTTCGGCCCCCCCTTAAATCCACCACTGCTCTAAATTCCACATTCAATTTCTTAAACTCCAGTCTTGGACCAGAAAACATCAAACCTGCGGTACAAATCCTGTTCCCACTGTGCCTACAAACACCACACATTGAATACTCTGTAAGTGGTGACCACACTCCATTGGTTGAAACTCAGACCTGAACTACTGGTGCAGCTATGTAACTGAGTCTCTGGGTACAGAGTTTGGTCATCGGATATCAGTGGCGTCTTTTTGGTGCGACTGTGTAGGCTAGCTTAGAGACAAAGCTTAGGATTTATACCATGGGTCTGGGGTTTGCTGATCCATAACTGAAGTTTATGGGATCATAGCTGGAATTTAGAGGCGCCATCATGAAGTCTTTCACTGATTGATCCAGAGAAAATTTTATAGTAATTCTGGGAAGTGAAGTAGATTTATAATACATTGAGGTATAAACTAAAATGCAATGGCATTCACTGAATGTAGTCAATTGCAATGCTTCAGCAGTCTCTGTAGATGCTTTGCAGTCCACAGTCAAATGCTTGAAACAGGGAGCAAACTAATTTTAATAAAAGAATAAATCATATTTAAACATCAATGCAAACTTTCGCATAAAGGAAGAAATCAAATATAAACATCAATACAAACTTACAAAAACTATTTTCTGTGTGCTTTATTGTAAGTTGTGCCTGCTATAAAGAGTGGAAATGTCAAAAGATTTTGTGCTACTGCAGTAAATGATAGATTTATCCCCAGAGCAACTGTAAAGACACAGCAGTATTGTTATATTTATTCCTGACATAGTTGTCTGCAACATTAGTAATAACAAAGCTGTTAAATAAGGTTTATCTTTAAGATTCATTTTTATCAACTGGCAGCCCTTGTAAGGTGTTTGTCTCATTATCTGTGTGATATATACATTTGGAAAATTTATCTACAATGTAGTATTAACCTTTCGCAAACTCGATTCTATAAAAAAATTGGCAGTTAATTTTGAAAAATAATTTTCAATTGATTTTGACTTCTATTGAACTTGGCATTTTGCTTCAGTAAGACATTGACTAAACTGGAGGTTACTTATGTCATCCTATTCAAGAAAAAGCAATGTATTTGGGATTTTATACATTTACAAACAACCCAGTTATCTTTCTGACCACTGAAAATATCTTGAAATGAGTTTTTACACATCACTGGTACATTGGTCTATACTGTGCACAAACGCTTCTTCATCTTTGCACAAAAAGTCATTTTCTTGTTTTTCAAAACCATATGCCATTGGTGCAAATGCTCACAATAGTAACGAGTGCAAACCTTGCCAAAAATGAAATGCAATATTCTCTTCAATTATTTTTATGTAGAAATTTGACAAAATTAAATTCTTCTTTTCCACTTTGTATTACAAATTGAAGAAATTTTGCTGCACCCAGATAACGCATGTTTTTAGGACGACTGTAGCTTCATACCACTTCCAAAAATTTCTGCCTGCCTGTAAAGCAAAAGGAATCATTGAGACACATCTCCAGCAGTTCCACTTCAAAGCCTTTGGTTGAGGTGAATGGCTCAGTACCTGATATTGTGGTTACTCTTCTATGCAGTTTCATTTCTGTCCACTGCCTGAAATAACACAAAGGAGCTTCAATGGATTCAACACCACATGGTTCCACCACAGGAAATTACCAAGGATTACATAACCATGTTTTACCTGAATAATCAAACCCAGGCATGGAATTCTCTCTGAGAGGTTGAACTTGGCAGCTTGCCAAGATCAGGAATGGGTGTCTGTTGACATTCTTGCTGGTCCCTGCCGTTGTTAACTCAAGTAGCGCCCTCCCTCCACATGGGTAGCCTGTATCTATGGCTGTTTGTTCAAAGTATTAGCAACAAGTGGTTTTTGAGATAGGACGTTGAGAATTGAATTCCTATCCTGATCATCACAGACAGTGGGGCGTGTCTGATGGATGAGATGTCCTTCTTAGTTTGTGAAGAGTGGACGTTCTGAGAACTACTATTTGGAGATAAAAATACGAGAGCATTTTTTATGAGTTGACCAGCTCACAACTTTGTAATATATTTCAATTATGATATTTGATGTGTATTTTGGAGGTGATGTGCATCTTAACAAGCGTCCTACATTTGGCTTATATAACAATTAGACCATCCCACAAAGATTAGCCCATCCCATGCAATAGCCACTTCCGGAATACTACAGCGCCTTCTCCGATTTTGCGGTGTTTACCCATGACGCTGCGAATTCAACGTACACTCACCCCACACTACTTTACATTAAAACTAGTTTACCATTTGTCATTGTGATAAAGTTTTGGTGAACATTGTTCAGTGAGGTGCAGTGTAGATAATAATAAATTGAAAAGCTGAATGAGGCACAGTTAAATGTTCTTCACTTGTCCAACTTGGCTCAGAAGCATGTTAGCGAGCGACCCTATCTTTTGAGAACTAAGTCAATTGTACAATGTGTTTTTCTAACTTTGCAAATGAAGAGCGACGATTTTGGGATATGGAAATTGACGAATTTGCATTCTATTTTACAAACATGGGCAACTCAAATAGTTTTATTGGACATTAATAAATAACTTTACCTTTGTTTAGAAAAGCAAAAATTGCCCTCGAACTGTTTTCTGTTCACCAAATGCATTTAGCTCTGAACGTCTTGACCCAGATCACAGAAATTTGAAATATTCTTCCTTTTAGGTCGAATTCTGTTCATTTTCACACACAAAATTGAAGTAAAGGCTAGCAGTAAATAAGAGGTAATTAACGCACACCTTGGCATGACATATTTCATATTTTCTTTTGCATTTCATGTTGATTATAGCGCCATTCCTTTGCCCTTGTGAAGTTGTTTTATCCTCCTGCATTTCAACTGATCTTTTGTGGTGAAAGTGAACTATGATGCAGGGAGGTGAGAAAATATTATTCATAGCCAATACATTATTCACTCAGCTGATTCACGGTTGCATAGTTCTCAGTGTTACAAAAGAATCATGCTTTCACTTGTAAAAATACGGTTACAAACAGTAGGACAAAAGACATTTGATGTGAGCATATTTTTTATTCACCTTGCCTGTCCTTGGATAACATTCAAAAACCGTTGATGTGTAACCATGTCGAATACATTGTCCAGGCTTTTTAGATCTTGGGGCTTTTTGTGCTCTGTACATAATGAAAATTTGTCTGGTGTGGAATGTTTTGTAGATGTGTTTACTCTTCTGTTAAAGATTAGATAAACAATGTTTTCTGTATTGCACTGCATAGTTGTGTTTTCATGATGAGGTTATGGAATAGATTGTAAATTCATTCATGGTTAAACGATATAGTGGTCACCTTGTAAAGATACATCGCTTAATAAATAAAAAACAGAAGTATACAAGGTAACATTCGGTAGATGTCATGTGGGAAGTTTGTGAATAGCACAATCACACAAAATCACGTGAGTGAAATGCGAGCATTGTCTTGCATGTATGCTAAAGACCTTACTAGTGTAGCTTGGCAAAATGGTGGTCACTGAAGTGAGTGGTTGGTGAGGTCTAGGAAATTACTGGTTCCTAGGCGAGGTTGACCAGTTTTGACTAACTAACATTTTGGACCTATTTCAGAGTGTAAGTGGTCTAATCAACAGGTTTTTTGTGATGAAGTATGCGTTTATAGCCACCAATCATGCGATCATCAACTGAATTTTCTTCGTTTTCTTTTTCTTGTTTACTAAGGTAAGAAATGCATTCCAGTCAACAGTTGTTTTTTATGAAAGGAGGGTCATGCCAGTCATGCAATCTTGAATTGAGAGTTGTCTTGGATATATTTTTCTCATTTATGAAATATATATAGGTAGGTGTGTTCTGTAGTCATTAGACAGGAGTAAAAAGCTATGGTCATGGTGTTTTCCTTGTTGTACTTAGTGATATCTCAGTTGTGAAAACGGAGTGATCTCGCTTTCTGGCACGAAACTTGTTTTATGGAACACAACCCAGGATTGTGAAGTTAAAGAGTTGTTGTTATGGAAATGAAATCGAAATATAGATGAGAACAATATTTCTGCTGATAAATCAGTACTTTATCTTATAGCAGGGCAGAAACACAAACGCATAGTTATTTTTACAAGCTGGGCAAGATCACGCATTGTCGCACTTGACACCAAGTATTTTTCCTGCAATTTATTTTGACCTGTACTTATGCAATATGTATGTTGTTCGTTTGCATTAGGAGAGGTATGCCACAAGATGAATTGCCTTCAGAAATGTGCTGGTCGTATGTATCTTGTATAGTGGTCCCTTATAAGCCTCGTTAATCAGGTTATTTGAATATACTGCTGCAAGTTTCTCTTCTGGCTGTGGCCATTCATGGACGATGCATATGCATTTCTAAAGAATATAATTACTCTTTAATATCTGTGTACCCAGCCTAAAAAATGGGAGGGCTCAAATTTTTTAGAATATGGGGTACATTCAGAGCTATGAATTGTGCATTCGTGGAATTTTGGTAGTTCTTGTCTTTTTAGTGGAATTTTGTCTCATTTTCTACTTTGGAGTTTTTGTTTCTCTGAAGCGGACCTTTTTGTCCACTTCGTTCGATTTCCATGTTTGTGCTCTGTACCATAGCTACCTCCAGAAAATATTTTGAAAAGTTGAGGGCATTCACAAGTTGGGAATGACAGGAAAAGGTTTTAACTTTTATTATTTTTCTCCTAAATTGGTAAGATTTTTATTGTACACTTTACGAGAGGCACCGTTCTTACTAACTGCTGTTATGCAACTGATTTTCTCTACTGAAATTTGTTTTTTGTTTCTCTTTGTGAATAACAGGCACACTTTTAAGAAACAATAAAGCCAAATATTTTATTAAGAGAGTGTTTACAAATGATCTTCAGTAAACACACAGTGTTTGCTTGACCTGTAATACTAACATTTACCCACATTTTTCTGATGTGTAACCCAAGAAGGTAACTCAAGATCAGCCTCTTATTATGTGTGCACTGATATCACTGCGGTAATTGATTGTTGTGATGTTAAACATGATCAGGTGTCTGAGGTATTTAGGTCCTTAACCCAGCTCAAGTTAAGTTACCTGTTAAGAAAGAATGCATATTTGAAGACTTGAATATCTTGTGTCATTATCTCACCATCTATTTTTGCAACCAGAGAAAGAAGGCTGTGTCGATTCCTGTCTACTTTTGATCAAAGTAATCTTCTTGCAATAGTTTGCTGAGATTTTAACATAAATTACTCCAATGGCAGGACCAAAAAAAGCATCACTATCCCCACAAAAGCAGCATGGAAGGTCCTCAATTGTGTTTGTTACTGTAATATCTATCTAATTTCACACCTCGTTATTCAATAAAAATAAAATCTTTGTACTGAATCCTGTATGCCTACACAGCAAGAAACTAGAATTTTACTGGTATCATAAGGGGTATGACATGGGACAATCATATTGTGTTCTTGTGTGAAGTGATTTGAACAGGGATCTACCTCTGATACACACCTGGGGTATTTCAAATTGAGTGATGAGGAGTTATCTAAACATGATGGGGGTACAGGAATTCACTTGGTGAGTAAGAGTTGTGTAATATGTCAAAATTGATAAGATTGAGAGGTTGGCAAGTAATTTAGATTGGAAGATCTCAAGATTCCACTCTTAAAATTTTAACTTTGAATTCACTGAATTCATACTTACAAAAAATGGTTTTGCAGTTAGATTAAGTTTTGAGAAAAGGCTCTGTTCTTCACTGTAGGTTTTAGCCTTATTTATGTATTATTCTCAGGGGCGGATCTAGGATTTTGAGTGTGGGGAGGTCAGGGCAGAGTAATAGCCAGGATTTTGCCTGTCAGATATTTGAACCCTCAAACTGCCAAATGGAATCTGGGAGAATTTTAGGGGAGGGCCTTGGCCCCGTTGCCCCCTCCCTTTAATCCTCCCTGATCCTAACCAAAATGTGCCAAAGAGTTAGTAACCCCTTCGAAGCTGGTTTAACTTGATAATCCTTTAGCTACGTCCTGTAATTTAAAAATTGGAAAATTACGATGTCTTTCTTTACAGCATATGTTTTTGCATTGTGTGTTTATCCTTGTATACAGACTCAGTGAAGGTTTTCCTAATGTACAGGCAGTGAAAAATTTCCTAATTGCTCAGGCTAACATATGTTCTGACATCTGATGAGTGTGGCAACTGTGAATGGTTTTCACACACTGATGAATGAAATATAACAAGCTAAAAATAAAATTGGGATTTTCTTTCACTGCCTTTGATTACATTCTAGCAACGGCGTAAGATTCATAGTAACTTACATGCAAAGTATGGTACAGTGTTAGCCAGATAGTGGTGACAGTTATACACAAAATGTTTGTGCGTGGTATAACCTTGCCATTTTCAAATTATTATAATTATTGAATTCGATATTTTCATTTTTGAAGTGCTTCTCACTTGTTGGGACTGCCAATCTCAAAGCATTTTATAATGGTAGCTATGGTATCTTTCATGAACAGAACCTGTCTTGTCTGCCATATTGTGTCCTAAATTGGTCAGATTTTACTATAATTAATACACCACAGTGGCGGATTTGGGGGGAGGGGGCTATGCCCCCCCTTAAAATTCGCCCAGATTCCATTTGTCAGTTCAGCCGTGCGAATGTCTGATGGGCAAAATCCTGGCTAATACGCTGCCATGCCCCCCCCGAACTCAAAATCCTGGATCCGCACCTGTAGTATGAGATGATCTAATAGTTTTCACTTATGGTAATAGACTTTCACAAGTAACATGGACTGATAATACAGCTAAAGTTCACTTGTTTCCTTCCACCTGTCTAGGCTTGACAATTCTGTGTCATGGTCAGCAGGTGGCTTGTTGAGAAAAAAATTAATGCCACTGCTTCTTAAAAGACAAACAACCCTTCCTTGCTCTTGTTTTTACCTGTTGTCCTTGATGATTTGCGTGGAGTCAGGTCTTCCTCAATGCACTATTCCCAAATGAGTGAGTCCTTTCAAACAAAGTCAAAAGTACGCATGTTAATTAACAACAGTGCTGTATTGGGGCGTAGGCGCAAGTAGGACCACCCAACCACCTTTTGGCATTTGAACGTAGTGCCTATGCACCGTAAGTTACCTTCAGTGCTCGAGGTGATATGGTGGACTTCGGGCGCCTACTTGCCTCTAATTTTACCATTACAGCACTGATTTACAACCAGAACTTGGTTGGCTAGAATTAATGGATGTGTATTTTATATTATCACAACAATTACTGTCATGCTGATTGAATCAGTAGAAATTACACACTTTTTACGTACCTTCGCTTCTCATTCATTGGTGTAACAATTGTTATCTTTATATAAATATACCATCACAGTTTACTGTTTTAGTTGCTTGAGAGATTAAGAAGGGAACCCCTAGGTTCGTTACAACATTATTGATCAACTACTGCTACAAATTTACAAGAACAAAGTGGTTTTGTAGGAAGGCTCTGGTGAAATTACACCCTCAGTTACTCAAGTTCAGGCAGTGCTTATTGTTTAATGCCAGATATGCAGGTGCTGCTATCCAATTGCTGTGTGTCACATGTACTACTGGTTAATGTCAAGTGTAACAAAAACTGCTTCTCTAAGTGATTGAATTATAATATAGTTTTCACATAATTCACTAAGTAATAAAAACGACACTTGTGCTAATACGCCTTCAGGCCTATGTTGATATGTCAAGTATTGATCAGAATGTATCAATATTCATTGATCTTATCTTTCCTTGTAAAGGTGAACAAGTAGAAAATGATTCCATACCTGTTTGATATGTTAATAATGTATTAATGAAAAGAGATCTAGATTGTTTATTCAGCATGTCAACTATTGCTAGGTTAGGAATAGTGTTCTTATCCTGCAATGAAATTCCATTTCGCAGTTCAAATGTAGGGTTTCCCTGTTCTTGCTATTAGTTCATTGTTACCTGCATACAGGTAATTTCCTATAAACCATCATTGTTGGAGATTAAACTATGGAATTTCAGGCCATGACCACATACCATCTGTATCAGTGCTCTCCATGACCTGTTTTAACAGGACTCTGCGACCCATTTGATTTCACCTCCAACATGTTTAAATAGCACGATACACAATTAGTTTTTTCATTTTGAACTAAAAAGTATCATTTTTGTGTGTTTGCTATGATATGCTCGCTCTGCACACCGACTAAGTTTTCAAAGTGATTATAAACGTGACAAGTTTGAATTTTTGAGTGTGGAAAACAATGCTGTATCTTAGATACATCTGCCTGTTGGAGGAAATAGGCTAGTAATGAGGGATAAAGGTGGTAGTAAAGCCATCTTGGATCACAAAACCAGCTTTAATGCAGACCGTTTACCATAACGAATTGGTCTCAAGATGTTGCTCTGTCAAAACTGAGAAAATTTTGAGGCTTTGTGAAAGAACTAACAGTTCGTTATGCTTGAGACCAAGCCCTGCCAGTTGGTTTGTCAGAGCATGTTATTTTATGTGCAAGAATAGTCTCACCAAATAATTAATGGTTTCCCTTTTTGCAAATCCAGAAATCAGTATGAAAGAATTTGGTACAATTTAATAGTGGTAAGTGCTCTAACACAAAGTTTGAATTTTGGACGGAACATGGGTTTTTAGCCACTTTATTGTAAATCAGAAACTCTATGAAAAGTTTCCTGGTCTTGGCATCGGATACTACAATACACAGCATTCTAAAGGGTTGTCTTTTTGCTCTACTTTTTTAATTCAACTTTTTTGATGTTGATGACTTGTGAACGACAGTCTGCACTCCTCAGTTGTCCTGCACGTGTTCCTATACGGACATTTTAGCTCGAAAAATCTAGTCGCAACACCTCCAAAGTCATGTGTGGGAAATCAGAATGGGAGATTGGGCTTAGTCATTTCACAGGAATATCACTGAAAGTGCTTTTCAGTGCAGTTTAGCTGTCAATGTTGAGTTTTCAACCGAATCAATTTTCGGTATAAAATCATTGCCATGCTCCTCTGATCTTTATTGTTGTCAAATGAGCTGTTAACGCAAGACACAGGCAATGCATGCATATGCCATTTTTTAATTCGCAAATTAGAGCTGGCTGACCCCAATAAACTCTGAAACCCTTTCTTGAGTAGCTGATGGAAATGGATATTATCATGAGACTGATTTTATGAGAGCAAAAAACCCGATTCGATTATCATTTTTAGCCTGCTAAAAGGGGAAATGTAGTTTTTTTAAGTCAAATTTCCGAGTATTTCTGTTATCTTGTTTTTTATAGTTGATAATGCTGTTTCTTTATTTTTGTCTTGTATCTTTATATATGAACATGTTCATGTCAATAAATTACTACATCTGAAAAGTATTTAATCAAACAAAATAAATTTACTATGTATTTCATTATTTTCACATTTTTGTTGAAAATATCTTCGCTCAGAAACAATTGCTGAAAATTCAATGTATGTGTTTGTTTCTGATGATTAAACTAATTAAACTAAACAGAACATATCTGTCTCCAGAAATGTGTGAATTACTCCTAGTGTTCATGTTGTTCTTATATTCATGGTCACCCATGCCAAATGATATATGAATAACGCAAGCTATTGTTTAACTTGCGATATCCGTGAGACGCTTTTGCGCGTTGTTGCATGGTTATCGCCTATGTGGTACTACGATTGTTTTCCTTTGTTGCATCTTTAGGTCGCAAGGATATTGTACCTTGGGCGCACATCAGTCAGTTACCTATAAATGCTTCCCACTATCTTTATTATAAGAAAGAAAAATAAATGGATACGCCTATCTATAAGATCTCTATGCAATGAGCTTGCGACCTAGTTTCCCTGTGGGCACTCACTGTCTCCATATTTCAAATTATTTGTGAAGCTTAAAATTGCGAATTCTTTGACATTATCAGCAAAGCATCTGTCTGATATAACCACCCAGAGCTATTCATTGAACTCTGAATTCAGGCTTTAGATGGGCATTCACACTCAACATATTTGCAAGTAGTCTCCACATACCATACCTCAATGAAACCATCAACCTTCTTGGTACCTTTGATACCTATCAACCAGACAAAACATCTCAGGAACAAACAATGGAATTTTAACCTGGTTTAGAGTAGAATGAGGTGTACAGAAGATATGTTTGATTGAAAACAGTCCATTGTTTGCTAGGTGCTCAGGAAACAATGCAATAGTTTAAGTTGCTCACTGAAATACCCATAGGGTGAGTTAGTCTACCTGACAGCAGTCATGAACACCACTGCCTCTATTTGGAAGCCAGGCATACATAACGCTTAATCGTCGTGAGAGACCGTCCCGAGTTGGTATGTGGTGCAACTCGGGACGGTCTGGGGTCTACAGAAAACAATAGTTCAACTGTGTGTCTACACCAATGTGATAAACGAGAGTAGTTCTACTTGCTGCGTCAGCTGCTGGTATGCTTATCTCTTTTATGACACACAATGTGCGACTGGGCAAAGCGTTTTCAAAATAATGTGGATAAATCAGTGGAGTGTGAAACCCCTGAGGTCCCTGTCAAGTCCTCACGGCAATTTTACGTTATGTGTGGTTTATTCTGACTTGCTCAGCAATGTCTGTTCCATACCTCAGACTAGATGCCGTTATCAATCTGTGGAAAACACGCAAAAATTAGTTTTGCATCTCTCAGAAATGCTTACTTAAACACTAGAAAGTAAATTAGGTTGAATTTTTTAATCTTTTTAAAAACGTAATTGCCACACTTTGATGGGGACCACAGGCCCTCGTTTTAAAAAAGTGAGAAGACTCTCCCACATGCCTTGTCAGACTGTCTCAGCATCTGCAAGTAATAGTGTGCTTACGGTATGTATGCTGATCATGGCTTAAGTCAGCATTTTCAAGCAAACTATCCCATTTTATAGCAGTATCTGTATGGACGGCAAAATCTCACCAATATTGTGTGGAAAAAATTGCTGAAATTTGCATTTTTCATATTTGCGATCATCTATTATATAAAATGCATCGTTTGCACAAACTCCATCTCTCCCACTCCACTGCAGTCCTTCGTTGCGCCCGTTTCGGCACCGCCTTGGTCCCAGGTATTGCACCGGCCCCCTATTTGGATTCGAGGTGTTCTATTTTTTTCTTGCGAGCCGTTTTTTTTGGCGGACGCGGAGGGAGGGTGGCCAGTTTCGTACTGGCCTGGGTGACGTCACTCCGTCGGCTTAATTTCACTTCCTCCGGCTTCTGTCATGTATATAATTCATCGGGCCTGTCGCCGCCAAAATTAATGAGGCCTCATTTAAAAATTCTTACTCTTCCTTGAGTAAACTAAATTATTTATCCTGCTGTTGGAAAATTGGCATTCTTCAGTTACTGGTAGTCTGCTGCTAAATTTGCGATGCGTTCTTTGGGTGCCATTGCATCACCTGTTGGCCAATTTCCATGTTATTCAATCAAATGCAAGTTTGCGAACATGCCATAACAATCGCAAGTGGTTTCATTTCATTACAAGTTTTTACTATTTTATTATCAGAAAACCCAATTTCAGAAAAAAACTCGAGATATTGCAAAATTTTCGTAAATGGCGCGTACATGCGCATGTCACAAGTATGCACTGTTTTCAAAATGACCACAGATTTTCCTTTGTTACAAAAAGCGGAGAATTACGAAAAATACGTTTATTAGATTATCGTTTTACTTCTATAAACGACTCTAATGGGCAAGGTGAATGTCGGGTTCATTATTCTGCATGCGTCCCTGTAGGTTCCGGTATTCTGCTGCTAAATTTGCGATGCGCTCTTTGGGCGCCATTGCATCTCCTGTTGGCCAATTTCCATGTTATTCAATCAAATGCAAAGTTGCAAACATGCCATAACAATCGCAAGTGGTTTCATTTCATTACAAGTTTTTACTATTTTATTATCAGAAAACCCAATTTCAGAAAAACACTCGAGAGATATCGCAAAATTTTCGGAAATTGCGAATACGTGCGCATGTCACAAGTATGCACTGTTTTCAAAACGACCACAGAGAATTACGAAAAATACGTTTATTAGATTATCGTTTTACTTCTATAAACGGCTGTAACGGACAAGGTGAATGTCGGTTCATTCCCAGATTCTGCATGCGTCCCTGTAGGTTGTTAGCTCTAAGTTTCACGCCGAGGTGACAACTGAGCTAAGCACCGGGATTGTGTGAAATTTCGGTGTCTAACGGAGCTCTACACACAGCTACCTAGCTGTATGTTGACGATAGTCTTCATACAGCTAGCTGGCTTTCTACCTCAGTATGTACATTTATGATGCAACTTTTGTAAATACATCTATATATTTTGTCTATTATACAGTATTATAAATGCATTCTTAGTTTTCACTTTAAATAATATCTGATTACTGTACTTTGTGTTATGGCAGGATGAAATGTTCTGGAAAGAAATTTGAACTGCCTGGAGAAAAATAATCCCGCAGCCGCACACCTTGCCTACTAAAATCTGACAGTGACTGAAATTCTGCTTGAAGCTTTGAACATGGCCTTTCAAGAAGTATTCCTGTCTTTTGCGATGAACACTAATGTTCACTCTTAGGAGTTTCTTCATGTATTTCCCTCTACGTTTCCCACTAGCTGCTACCTGTGCGAAAGGCACGGGTAACGGCTAGTCTTATATAATTTCGAATGCTAGTAATTTCTCAAGGTATTGTGTGATAGTAGCTATTTATCTTCTATGAAAAAAATTAAAAACAAAATTTCAATTGCCCACCAAATTGTGTCCTAAATTAGCGAGATTATACTGCAGTACTTTTAACAACCAACTTGCCCGGTGAAAACCAGCTGGGAATTAAGTTTCTGTAATGGTAGTACCACCATTTTTAATGTTAAAAAGCATTTTTTTCTTGGACAGTTTTAAAAGTGTAATTTAAATTATAATGTGAATGAAAAGATGATTTATAAAGTATGTATTCATAGCGGACACCATGAGGCTCTTGAAAACATATTAACCTTGTCATACATTCCTTTCAATGAAAGTCAACAGTCCTGGAGCTTTGAGGAACAAGACAGGTTTTAGATTTAATGAATACCCCAAGTATCATTTGTCAAGAAACTGCTGTTATGAATGCTGGGGGACACTGACCTCTGTGGATCATAACACTGCTATGTTTTATTCATGTTCCTTAACGTGGGAGACAGAAAATTATAACAACAAGAACTGGCGGTTGTAGTCAAGAGGCCTTGAGCCTACTTCTTGTAACTACTGTCCAATCCTGGTTTATGCCCGTGTTTAGCTTAACAGCCATATTCAAAATTTCAAAATGTTCACTTTTGAACACACCCTCTTCATGTAATTGGGACTTTCTTAAAGGTGCCAGTGCCTCTCTAATCAAATGTGCAAGACTTAATTTACTTAGGGCAATGGTGGATCGTCAGTTTCACTGGTATCTGCTGATGTATTCGGGCAGAAAAATATGCACTTTTTATAGAAGAAGACATTTGTCACTGAAGTGTCAACGATGAACATTTTTGCAATATGTTCCATCACAGGTGTATGATCAGGTTCCTGCTTATGTGACTTCATGTCTTTTCCCTGTCTTCCAGGAAACAAAGGTGGGACACTCATTAAAGAGGACAGAAAGTCCGGCCATGCTTATGACAACCCTGTCTTCAAGGATGAGACTGATGGCGATGACCCAGTCTCCAACGCTGAACAAGGTAAGAATTGGCCTCATAAAGGGCCTTTGTACATATTTGAAAGGTAAATGTGTATTTGTTGCATTGTTCCAGAGAACATTTTGCTGGGAAGTGTACTAAAATTTGTCCAAACAATCAAGCAATTTCTACATCTTTGTTGTTGATCATAGCTGGGCAAAATCGTGATTTTTACTAAATTTCTATTATAATAATTTATGTTATAATTATGTGCATTTTATATGTCTGTGGCATATTACTTGATTGAGCATAATAATGGAAATAACCAAGCATTCTTCAGAACTGGACAATGTTGCCGTTCTCGAGATATGGATACCATAAGGCGGTGTAATTGCACGTTTGGGTTTATCATGGAGTGTAGGAATAACGAATTTCGAATCCTACGTTGGGACCAGTTTGATCTGCTCAAACCATGCAGTCATATGTACAAACCCTCAACATTATACATAAGAACAAATAATCGTGTGTATGAATCAATCGTTCGAGCATTACATGTACCGTCAGCAAATCATTTGTACTAACCACACAAAATGTTCTGATTCTGCAGTTCGTATGAATGATTTTCTTGGGAAAACATACCATAAACTCATGTGTTAAGGCCCATGCCCAGGTAATCGCCCATTCCCGAATTTTTGCCAATTTTTTAGTTTTAGCGCCCCATGCTTGGGTAATTGCCCACCCCCGTGTCTCAGGGTTTCCCAATTTAAGAACCCAGGGCGTTTACGAGTATACGGTATAATGTAGTGTAGGGGGATAGAGTAGATACCTATCAGCCACCTGTAGCGCTTTGCATGCACGATAAGTGTTTTAAGGGGTTGATTCAGTGGTTCTTTCATACCATTTGAAGTTCATGCATATGGCTGTTTGTCACCCTTCCAGTTAACCCATGCAAAACACCTATGGTTCCAATTATGTCTAGTAGCCACAAAACTGAATACGGATAAGTATTTCCCAGCATCCGCTACAGTATCTCCAAAATCCCTTGATGGATGTTCAATAAATTTTGCTACATGTTCCTATCATGGATAAGATGGCATGAGTGAATTGTCAGACAAATCCAATTTCCAGTGTGTCCCCTAGTGGCAATTTTATTTTCCAACTTTGGATTTCTGTTTTAAGTTTCTTGACAGACTTTTAAGAAAATTGGCAAATTCGTATATATTAAGGAGACAACGCCACTTTTTTGTTTTTGTATCACTTCCATGTATTTTGCATCACCTAGTGAACATTTTTCATATTTGCGAGCCTGTTTTTGGCATTCGCCTCTCCATCGGGCAATTCCTTTTCTAAAGATAATTATGAAAATTGTTATATGTGCTCATACTGGGAAGAGGACGGCAATGATATTTTTTGCATGACTTGGACTACTGTGGTGCCTCCTAGAATCTTTTTTGTCCGCAGCGATATCTCTAAAATCACTTGCAGGGGCTTTGTTAAATTCCGCAAATGTATTTCTAATAACAGGACAACTTTCAAATGGACCCGGCTGCGACTGTGAACCCTATAAGACAGTTTTATTATTTATACATTTTCCTCTATATCTTCATAGTTCCTTGATGGAGATTTGGCAAATGGGTTTATTAAAGAGATGATAACACCATTGCATTTTTGGATAGATGCATTATAGTGGTAATTTTATTATTTTGGAGTGTGGTTTGTTGACGTCTGCCTCTGTATTGCCCAAATCACTCCAAGGACCGTTATGGACATTGGCATATGTGTTCTTACAGGAAAGAGCACAGCTGTAGACAATTTTTGGACAGCTCTGACTAATGTGGAACCCTTTTGTGGCAATTCTTTTCCTGTGGCTCTATACAAGTTCCCTGACGGATCTCCATGAAATTTGGCAATGAAGAGAGTACAACTGATGTGGATTTGGGGACAAATCCCGACTACTGTGGTGTCACCTAGTGGGAATTTTGATTTTCTTTGTGATTTCCTTAACATCTACCAAGTTCCTTGATGGGTGTTCATGAAATTTGGCAAATAAGTTACTATCACATGGACAAAGGCATGGGCCTGTCTCAGAAGAATATGACCAATGTATATATGTTGCACCTCTTACTGGCCTTTCTGTTGTTTTTGTGTCCTTTGTCTTCTGCCTCCCTATCCTCCAAAGTTCTTGAAGAATAATCATGGAAGGTGACAAGTATGTTCCTATTGAGGAGATCATTGCTGACTTGCTTTGCACCCTCTAGAAGCTATTATTAAGTTGACATTGCACCATTCACGATCAGCGCTTCTATTTGCTCTTTATGTGATGCACACAGTGGTCTGCGTTGCTCTTGTTATGCAAATTACATCATAATAAAGCCCATCAAATACAGAAAATGCTCCTGAAACAGAAAATTATTTCCGATCTCTCTTGCGTAATTCTGGTGCAAAATTGTAGGGCTTCTATTGCTAGAAGTTCAGTTGCCCTTTTCAATGGCTAGGCATACCATATTTTCACCATGACGTTGCCTGTAGCCTGTACTACGCCCCAACCCCTCCCTTGTTCTTGAGATGATCTTTGACTTCTAGTATTGAAACGTGCTGTTTGCTTAACAAATAGTCTGTTTTCTTAGTGGATTTATACAAGTCCACCTGAGTCAGGCATGCTGCCCAATCTTCTGAGATCCTAATTTTACAACAATCGAAATAAAACAAATAGTAGGTTTTGATCACAAATTAGGCATGGTGCCCAGTCATCTGAGATCCTGAATTTTACATCAGTAGAAATAAAAACAAATGATATTTTTTCATGAATTGTAATTTTTGAAATTTGTTTATATTAAATCCACTACTGAAGAGCAATTTGTGTTTCAAGAAAAGCTGGAAATATGACTTTTTCATTAAAAATTTGTAACGTTTTTCATTGTTTTCTGTAAAAAATATTGTGTTTGGGAATATTACTGGTATTTGCCACAGTAGTCTTAAAAATTTTTCCACTTTGTAGTTCTTGTTTTCTTTAAGCTATTTGCTTTTATATCTCAAAAAAAAAATTATTTCCAACTCCCTTGAAATTACAAGGTTGTCTACAGAAATGCATGAATTGATTCTTATGTCGGAGTGGTCTTGTTATCTACTACTGACCTCTGTTGTTGCACTAAAAGGTTTGAATTACATTTAAAGCTACATTTTGCCAAGTTTATGTGGCTAAAACAGAAATCGAATTAGGCCTTTTATTCTCATGAAATTGGTCTCATAATATTCTAGGATTCTTCCTTGAAAACTCAAGTCTCAGGCAATGCGTAAATGTGACATTTTTGAATTTGCAATTTTAGGGTTGGTCGACCCCAATAAACTTGCAAATATTTCCATGAATCACTGATGGTTTCAATATTCTTAGTGGTATGAAATATCTTATAATGAAGGAATATTACCATATGAGAGTAAGAGGCCTGGGAGAGGACCATGCTGTACATAAGCCTTTGGCTTAAGCATGTTTTTTTTTAAATCTAATGTATTTCATCCGCTATAAATAAATATTATTATTATTATTATTATTATTATTATTTTTATATTTAGCCATCTGGAAAGGGTGAAGTGAAACTTGCAACAGGGTCTTTTGAACTGAGAAACAAAAAAATAAACCAAACAATTTTTTAAAGTGTTTTAACATTTAGTCATTTCAAATGGCCCATTCGATATTTATTAATCATGTCAGTAAATGCCAGTAGTGGAGGTAGATCATGTAGACATCTTTATAAACTGGTGGCATCCTTAAAAGTACAAAAGATACTCCACCACGGCATTTACAGAACTCACTTCGGTGACAACCTGTTGAATTTTTTACTAATTAATTAACAGAACGGTTTTTACTCAGATAAGGCTCAGGGAACTAACAGTTGATACCTTCAAAATCGAAGAGTGTGTATTTAAATCCTACACAGCCTAAAATCACAAACTTGAAAATAGAAATACATAAGTTAGGACTATTGAATGCCGTACAAGCATTAAGTGAATTCTGTTGGTTCACGATTTTATCATGTGTGTAATTATGAGCTATGCACTCCAGCATTTTAACATGCGCCCAAAAGGAAATGAAAGGTCCTACCCCAAATTACGAACCAAAGATGACACTTTATGGGGCTTTAAGATGAGCATCGGCATTTAAAAGCTAATTTTTTTAAGAAGCCCGGTTCAACATTTATGCGAGAGCCACTTCACAAAAGCTTTGGCAGTAAGATGCAGACACTGTTTCTGGGCACTCATGATAAATACTGTATTGTGCGCATTTTGGGAGTTGAAGTGAGTACTCAGGCACACTTTAAGGAATCAAAGTGCTGAACGTATAAATTTAGGATCGGTATGTAAGGGAGAATAGGGATTCATATGTAAGTGAAAATTTGGTGTGGTGCTTTGGCAAAATTGCAATGGCCTGTTGTTTACTAAATGACAGACATTTTTGAAACTAAAGACAAAAATCTAAAAAATTCACAGACAGTTGGGGATTCTTTTTACCTGGAAGTGTGTAAAAAAATCTGCATTTGAAGCTGTTATAAAACACCTGTTTGTTGCCAGGGAAGTCAGAGTAACCCCCCATGTTCGCCATGTGAGTCATTGTTGTTTGTGTCTTGAGTAAGAACATTTTATGTAACTTTTTCACTGAAAGGAATTGCTCAAAGCATTAGACCAGAATTCCTTGTACATTCACTGTACAAGCTATTCAGTGAACTATTGTGGCATTCATTGTCATCAGTAGATAGATATGGACTAAGTGAAACTGAATATGACTTCCAAGCACATGTACTTTCAGTCACAAAAATTGAGTTTGCAGTCTCAGATCTAGGATTTTGTCCAGGAGATTTGACCAGGTATGAACGGGGTTTAAGTTCTTGAGATTCCTAGTTGCAGCAGAGGTTCAAGACCCCCTAGGCCTCCCTCTGGATCCATGACTGATTTGAGTTTTTGAGCAAGAGAAAAAATTTACACTAGTGAGATAAATATTTTCTTAATCAAATTCTGAGGTGCAGCTGAATTATTTACTACAGTAAAAAATTGCTATCGTACGGTAATAGTTTCGTAAGGTGCTTTCCATTAGAGGCGAAACTGCAAGCAAAACTTAGCTCAAAATAGTAGGATTTAATAATGAAGCCTCGGTATTCACCGAAATTTCGGTTTAACGGGAACAGTCAAAGGGAAGCTTCATCGAAGTTATTGGTAGAAGTTGCTGCAATGATATACAATCATGCGAAACTGGCAAAACATGTTTTTTGTTATTGTAGCGTAGCTGACGTGCTCTCAGTAGACACACGTAAATAAATAAAAGAAAGCACATTGGATAAAGAATGACACTGATCATTTTCATGAACACTCGCAGATGGCAGGAGAACAATTTTCAGTTACCCTCGAACCCATTACTCAATATTTGTTTGAGAGTATGAATGAACTAAGCCATCTGGGCTACTCCGATGACTGAATCGTTATCTACCAATAACTTAGATATTGCTGTCTTAATTGGGAAGGGTGAGTGAAGTTTCAGGAAGCCTCTGTAAACCGAAGTTCCCCTAATAGGGAAAGCAGCATTAAATATGATTTCTTTGCCACAGTTTATGTTAAAATCGCACCAATTTTAGACATAGGCTACTCCCAAAATTGATGTTTTTTATTTTTCAAAAGCTTCTTACATTGCTGTAAATGCCCACAGTTTCTCAAAACATTGTCTGATGATGGCTATGCTCTAGAAATAAAAAAACACAGAGACTTTCTCGTTTCTGAAAATGTACTTTTGTTGAGTTGCAATTTATAGGTTTTTAGATATTGCCGAGCACGAGCGTTTGAAAGTTAAAATTTTGTAGACGTCAATGTGAACATGGGCGTTTACGTGTATGAGTGTGATTAAAATAATGGTATTTTGGGAGATCTTTTCTCTAAATGTCAGTATGGATACAAACAAAAACAATAACACACTGGTGTGAAAAACCAGCCTTTACCTAGTAGGTGAAGTGTAATTTCTACCTTCATAAAATGTGGAAACAAATAATTTGACTATTGTTATGTGAAGTCTATACCAAGGAAAAAGCCCACAATGAATCCATTGCTTGCCCGACTAGCTTTCCACATTTGAGCAGCCGGTTTAACGTGAATAGCTCGTTTTATGACATTTTTATCAGTGATCTTAAAATACGCAAGGAATTTTTGATTCCAGTAAAAACTGATTTCTAGAGTGGTCAAGGTCCTTTGGGTATCTTTAAGAGTTACACACAGGAGTTATTTCAACCACATATCTGCTGCTATAGGCTACATTGATCATAAGGTATTGTTACAAAATATTAGAGCCTTCAACCTTCATTTCACTTGCATTCAGAGCATTGTCAATCTATCTTACCCAAGACAATCACCATGTGTGCAGATGAGTCTATTCATCTAGATAGGGGTGCATAGACCTGTTTGCTCACCATAAATACTTGTGAATAACACTGACAGTGACAGCTTAGAAAAAATTGATGTGCCCATGTATATGTTCTTGTAGGTGCGCACACATACCAGTATATGCTCTTGTAGGTGGGCACACATTGTAACTGCTGCAGTCTGGGCATGTGGGCATAAGCAGTTGTATCTCCTAGACCTGGTGAATCTTGACTGGTGTGTTCTTATGAACATGGCAACTGCTGTGCCATTTATGGCTATTTTTCATGTTTGCTTTTATATCTGCCAAGTCACTAGATGAATTTTTGCAAAACTTAGCTGCTCCGTCATGTTGTGCCTACCCTAGTGCTAGTTGTAGTATTTTTATGTCTGATTCATTGCAAATGGTTTAAAAGATTATTATAAAATTTGAGGCATGTTCTTATTGATGAGAGCATGTCTGATGTTGGTTTGTGGATGAATCTGAGAACTGCTGTGCTCCCTGGTGGAAGTTTTATTTTTGCTCCTGCTTCAGTATGTACCAAGCTAGGTGAAAGATCATTGTGAAATTTGAAAGATATGTTTCTAGTGAGGAGAACATGGCTGACATTGATTTCAAATAGATCAGAATTGACTGCTATGCCATCTAGTGGTAATTTTAGCTTTCTTTGTGGAAATCTCAATATCTACGACGATTGCATTTGCCAATTTTCCAGATGTATGGCACTGGACATCGCAGACTCTATCTTAGGCTCACTAGTGATGCTAACTAGATATGCAGAAATATTTGAAAAAATTCCAGCCTGTATGCCTTAGCCATTTGCAATGCACAGGGTGAGCACATTTAATTGTTCAACATGCACTGAGTAATATAATAAGTTCATTAGTTTTCCGTCACCTCATGAGACATAACAGTTGGCTAACATCGCCAAAAGTAGTTTTAACTACAATCTTTAAAATAAATTAACAAATAAGTAAATCCGTGGAATGGCTCGCGATTCGCATGTCCGTATCTCATGGTAGTACTCAGGGAATTCTGGGAGGAATAAAATTTGACTTAAAAATGTGGATGTGACAATAATAAAGACACAGTATTAAGAAGAATATTTTTAGAATCTTCCATCTTTCTCCTTTCAAAAAATATATACTTTTAATGTTTGACAAACCATAGCTTTTTTATGCTTGACTTAGAGTTGAGGTCATTTATTAAGTCCCAGATAATCTTAATCTGACTGCCTTAATGGTTCTGAAAGAGGCTACCGTACCTGCTGGCTTTATGAACATGTGCTTTATTGGATCCAGTTAGATTGTGTAATACACTGACCAGTTGCTATGATCCACTCATGTGTAATTGATTGGCAATTGACATTGATTAATGCCAGGTCAGTTCTCCTTAATTATATGACAAATTGTCATTGCAGGAAGAGACTTATAAGAATTATAACCCTAATTATAAAATTAGCTACAGATTTATTTCGATTGATTGTTTTTTTTTGTTGTCGTATAACAATTTTATATTGATAATTTTTACTGCTATAAATGAAGAATTATAACTATACAAAGAAAAATTATTTGATCTTCTAACATGAAAACCAGTTTTTGCAGTGATATTTTTACACTATTTTGTGTTTATGTCATTCCATTACCATTGCGTGTTAGGTATGTTTTGAATAGATTCTTGCTGTAAAATTGACTTTCCTAGGTAAGAATGTACCTTTTACTGCTCCCCTCAAAGCTGTCTGAAAACCAGTGTTTTGGTTCGTGTTTTGAGGTGGAATCCTTAGTATTTGTTTTTTAATATGCCGACTTACACGATAATACAATGAATTGAATTAAGGTCATTGAGTTCTGTAGGAAGATTCATCACTGTGAACTTGATTTATGCTGCTTCAAAATTTTCCGATCTTTGCTTGACGTAAGTAGCACTATAATGTATTGTTCTCCATTTTCCTTATTTATTTTCTCTATTACAGGGTTTGCTGGTTACGTTCAGTGTAAGGAATACACCAGGAAAAAGCCGCCGCAAACTGTGGTATGTTTACTGCATGGACGTTTCATACTCTTTTCTGTGTTAGTTGTACTCAATAGATGGCATGTACGTGTTGACATTCTTGCGTCTGCAGTTCTCTCGGCATAACATTGTGGCTGACGACAGAACCGCTTCTCACAACATTCATTTCATAGGAATGATAAAATAGAAGATTACCAACTTTTATAACAACTTAATGGACTTGTCTATGATGCAGAAATATTCAAATGATGGGTTATGGTACAATTCTTCACCAATTTAGCACACAATATAGGCCTAGCACACAAATGAGATATTTTCTCAAAATTGTCAACAAGAAAATTATGAAAGTGGTACTATTACTAGCTTCGTATTTACTACGCAGATGCTAAATAAATTAAATTTAACTTGTTAAATGCATTTATCGTCATTATTTTGATCTTTGTTGACAATAAAATAATGAGCAATTATTTTCTGCAAAGTGGAACGAGAAAGTAGGGAGTCGTTAACTCCGTGAGTACGTGCATACCGCCATGTATGTCAAAAAGGGGACGCTTTAACGCTATTGCGAGACAAAGCTTCAACAATCGGTATGGTCTCAGCAAAAGTGAGACATTCGCCAAATATACTGGCACATGTAAACCCAACATACAGATAATATTTTCTCATGGTTTCAGAAAACTGAACAGTCCGAGAAAAATAATGGTGTTGATGCCAGGCAGTGGAGTTCGCAGCATTCGGATGGTGCTGTTGACAAGGTAATGTTGGGCTGGCAAAATATTGCCATACTTCATACATTTTGAAAACTCTTAAATGGCTCAGATTTTTAGAGTGAATAGTCTGTTAGAATGCATGGCAATGACTTCTCAGTATTCTAAGTAAGTTACGTTTCTAAGTTGTAAAAAATGAGTTTATGTCAAGAAATACTAAACAAATGCAATGTTAAGAAATTTTGTAATGGTGTTTTATTTTTCAATGCTTTCATGAAGAAAATTAATTTCTATGGCCTTAGTCAAGATGAGTCATTTTGGCCGTTTCACATTGTACACAGCCTATAAACTTGACAAAACCGCCAAATGAGGTGGGTAAACCTCTCCTGGCCAATAGAGCTGTAGTGGACTCAGTCATAACTGCTATGAATCACTGATTTCTGGAACTTGTAAGGCTAATCATCACACAAAGTGATAGTGGTGCACCTGTCTTTTGAAAGTTTTATTTTTCGGTTACACACGCAAACTGTTCACGGTTATTTAATTGACCTACCCCAGTGAGCTTGGTTTAGAACGTGGACGGAATGTGAGAAATGAAAATTATCCCTGAATGAAGAGACTATACTGAATTATGAAATGATTGACATAAACCGTTTTTTGACTTTTAAAAAACGTTTTTTGTCAAGAAGTTTTGTCGACAATGGTTTTGCTAATAAAGTTTTTAATTTCTTGTCCAGACTGGCACGTGTATTACTGTTCCTCTGCAAAGCCAGGACTTCATTGGGTTGGGCTTCGACATCAGAGGAAACATGAGAGATGGTATTCTTGTCAGCCAGGTGAACAATAAAGGACCTGCTAACGATTCTGGCTGCATTCATCTAGGTGAGATATTCAGTATAGATATATGTAGGTACTTTCAATAATGTAGTGCTTTGGGAGGTCGGTGAGAGACCACACCAATGTAGTGCAAGATGTCATAACTGTTTTGTGTATGATTATGCTTGTGACTGTACTAAAGGGTATACTAAACCCTGTTTTGCTGATTTTAACCAATCCTGGCTCTGTCACCTGCTAAAGCATCATTGCCGTCCCATTTAAGCAATAAAAGCAGACTTCAACTATAAACTCAATACTCTCAGTGTCACACATAATCCACACTTTGCATGGTTACAAATTGTTTAAAAATTAATGAAATTATGTTCCTTAGATATTAGAAGAGCGGGGAAAGCCATTTTACAATTTTTGTGCTCTTTTTCAAATTGCTTTGAACTTTCGTGTTGTACCACAAGGCTATACTTCTTACATAAGGAAATCCACGAATTGCTTGTAGTCATGCTGGTTACTTTGATGTCCTGAACATCTCAACTTTGCCCAGTTCTTTGTTGTGAAAGTGGAGACAGAATCTTGCTGACCCTGTAAATCCTCTCTGGGTTTGTTCGACTCATGTTACAAACCAACCTTGCCTTGTTGTTTCTACATATTTTCGTGTTACCAATGGGTTAATATGTCTTTATTGTAAAAAAATTCCATAATTCGCAGTGGCGGATCTAGGATACCATAAGGGGGGCCCAACATGTTGTCTCTGGGAATCGGGCAAAGTGTGATTGTATGTGTAGCTCAGGCTCGAAGTTGCGGGAGCCGGGTGTGTGAACCATCTGTTCAGAAAACCTACCAGTGGACCCCTAAAAAAAATGGGAACGCCGCGATCTGGGGCACCCCCTTCTTCGCGTCCTAGTTGCTTACTCAATATGTCCTTGCGCTTCATGCTGTTGCTCTTCCATTTTTGCTTCAGCACCCAAGGGGGGGGGCGGGCCCCCTGGGCCCCCCCCCTAAATCCGCCTATGATTCGTTATTGAAGCACTAAAATTGGTTGAGTTACAACTTGTGCAGGCATCTGGCTTGAGGGCAACCTGTCTGGTGACTGACTCATGTTTCACACACAGTTTGATTTTTAAATACCTTGCCTAATGTAGTGTATAATGTATCTAATTTGTGCCGGACAGGACTTTGTCAATTTACCATCTGACTTATATAATCAAAAGAGTGTTTTTATATGATGTGTCTTAATCCAATCCTCTTCTGCAGTTGTGTTTTTAATTGAATAAAATGCATCAGAACAAACCAAACAATGAGGTGTTCTAGAACCGGAAACTCCGACCAACTAATACATTAAAAACGTTTTGAATGTAACAGTTAAATTTTGCCTTTTGCAGGAGACCGCATCTTGGGTGTGTACATTTCCTTTGAGAAGATTGTCTATGAAGATGCCTTGACTATACTGAGCTATGCTTCACCATATCCTGTGAAAATAGATCTTCAAAAGAGTGCACCCTCTGCTCAACCGGGCTCACGGAGAGCATCATCTAAGCGTGCATCTGATGCATCGCATACTAGTGAACTGTCTAATCATGGCTTGAGTCATCCGAAATTCCGTAGCCATTCCATGGATGATCTCAGCAAAATGGAATCCAGTGAGCGTGACAGACTCCACCAAGTAAAATCATTCAGCAACGACGATTCTCTGCCTCAGGGTAACTTACAAAAGTTCAAGAACTATTCAAATTTACACGATGATATTGAGTTGGATGATAATCTACCTCTGCAGCAAAAGCAAGAGTCAGTGACTAATTTATCCCAATTTTCTTATCCGGAAGTTGGAGATTTGAATATGGATGAATACATTTCACCACGAAAGCAGTTGGAAGATAGCTCCTCCTTACAACTGGCTCAAGGCCCAAACTCTTTACCAGACTCCCACACAGAAGAAATTCCTCGTCAGACAGACTCGCTGTGCAACTTTATTCCGAGTGAAGCAGACGTACCTAGTGTGAACATAGAAGCTGACATACACAATCAAGTTGATCCAGAAAAGGAAGCAGACGTACACTGCCAGGTAGATTTAGAAATGGAAGATTCATCCCTTGAAACACCTGATATTCAGAAAGAGTCACCAGAACTTCACTCAGATCTCCTAAGTGAAGTGCAGGCAGAACTCCCCACAATACAGGTGGACGAGTCGGTAGTGCAAATGGAACAGGGTGAAGTTGAAGTCGAGCTGCCAAACACTGAAGCAAAGGCACCCGAATTTCATTCCAGTCTAGTTGGTGAAGTTGGTGTCTCCCAAGTGGAAGAAAATGTGGTGCAATTGGAACAGCCTCAAGTTGAAGCTGAGTTACCAGACATAAAAATGGAGGCATCCACATTTCACACCAGTCCTGTATTACAAGCGGATCTTACATGTGTAGAAACAGAAGAGATTACAGTGCAAGCAGAACCCCCTCACGTTGAAGCTGACCTACCAGAAATGGAGGCAAAGACACAGAGATTTTTCTCAAGTTCTCCAACTGAACAACAAGCAGAACTTTCCGATGTACCCGTCGAAGAGGCAGTAGTGCTATTGGAGGGCCCTCAGGTAGAAGCTGAGCTACCAGAGATGGATATAGAGTTGCCCAGACTTGTCTCAGGTCCTTCGAGTATAGAACAACCTGAAATTTCCAATGCGGGCCAAGTAAGTCCCTCAGAGGCTGAATTCGAGCAGTTGGGAATGGAAGCTCAACAAACAGGGGATACGTTTGAGCATAGCTTCAGCAATCTGAGTGACCAAGACAAGCTTGATGTGATCCGACTCAGTTATGAGGAGCCGGACATCACTGTAGAAACAGTTGACGTCGACTCTAATCCATCTTCAAGGACAACTTCACCAGAGTCTAATCACAAAACAGATTTAACGATAAACAAACCAGAGTTGGGTCTTGATGGCAAAGTTGATCCAAATTTACCAGAAGCTGATTCACACGATGCGGAAAAATTGCAGGAGTCAGTCTCTCCTGCTTTTGATGTTCGATTGGATGAAGGTCGAACAAATAGCCATTCATCGTCACATTCCAACTCGCCGACGCAGGAAGTTGATGATGAGCCAGAGACAGAAGTCAAAGTCTTTGCTGGTGTTTCTAGCGCACCAGTAATAGGTGGTGCCAGTGGTTTCATGACAGATATACAAGACCTCAGGGAATATGATAATGCGGATTTTTTATGTGAGGGCCCTGCCCAAAGCGACACTGGGCAAACAGGGCCTTCAAGTGATGTCGACGAAGAGACTATTTCACCGCAATTTCATCAACGAGATAAAACTTTCAATTCAGACTTTCCTCTAAACAAAATTGAGGATAACTCACCACCACATGAAAAACAGAAAATAACGATAGATATGTTTCCAGAAGAGTTTGAAATTCCTGAAATTAGTGAAAAGGTTAATCCTCAACGTGCTATATCACCGGCGAATTCCGTCTCGGAGGAGGAGATTGTTCAGGAACGTAGGGAGAAAAATCCGCTAGATATTAATCTTGACTTAGATAAGGTAACTGTCTTGTCAAGGCAGCCGATAAAAGAGGCTGACATACATATGGAGACTTCAGAACAAGACCATTCTTCGCCTGGCAGCCTCACATCATCAGAGAATTCAAATGATCCATCTGTATCACCTCTGGATACAAACCGAAACAGAAAAGGCTATGACCTACACCTAGCTGAGCAACAGTTTGAGGACCTTCGAAATGACCTCAGTCCATCTGGTGAGTTCCATGCTAAACCTGTCCTGGTCATTGCAGATGAAGAGAGTCCGACATCCACACCCGTCAATGAGAGAAGTCCTTCAACAACGCCAACACCACCTTCAGAAAATGCAGTAGAAAATCACATCAATACTTCACACCCTGATAACGAAGGTGTCAAAATGAGGCCACACTCACCACGTTCCAAGATAACGAACATCCGTTCAAGTCTCAACGATGCAAGAGCAAAGTTCTTTGCTGACATGACTTCTCCGGAACAGGAAGTCAAACCGTTCATGCCCCGCAATTTTGAACCGTTAAAATTAAATGGCCAATCACCAGGAGGCAGCAGTGTTGACACCACCCCAGTCTCGACTCCAGAAAAACTCAACTTCCCATTGGATAGCGTAGAAATGATTCATAGGCATCAGAGAGATAGCGGCCAATCAACGCCCACTGCACCCTCGCCGACCAATTTCCGATACGAAATAGAGGTTGAACAGACTGTAGAAAACTAAACTTTGACGGTTTGCGAGCGACCATGCAAGCAATCAAGCTGAAAATATGATCACCGCTATTGAGTCTGGGTAAAAATGTTTTGCTTTTGAGTCGAATGCATAGTTGCACCTTTACCTACTTAGCATGTGGTGTGAGCATCAACGATTGTGTTGACAGATACGGATCCTAAATGGACATCAAGCAATGGATAAGACCAGAGGTTACTTTCCTTCATAAACTACAGCAGGAGTTACCCCTATGTAGTATCATCAATGTCAAAGTTGACAAACCCATGTATGTAAAAGGAAATATAAACATCTGATAAAATCTCGCCAATTTAAGACACAATATGCCAGACAAGTGAAAATTTATGTTTTCATTTTAAGATACATGGCACCAAATCAATGCTTTGTCATTTTTAACTTGTCTGCCTCACAACTGCCATTACACAAGAATTTGTGGGAATTCATTGCAACGTTAGAAACCTTTGAAAAAAGATCAGTTTTGGCGATTATTTTTGTCATAAATTAGTGAGCTTTTACCACAACATGGAGATTTAACGATGAAGATAGTTGTCCTTAAAATTTGTAAACCCGTGTAATATTGTAAACCCGTGTAATATTGTATGATCCATTTGTAAGTTATCACGGCTGTAAATGAATTCTGCCGAATGAAATGGTTGTAGAGTAGTTATACTTATCTTACATAACTTATCTCGTAGTTCGCAAGTTTTCATAAAATTGCCAAAATTAGCAAGAAGTTACTATGGTATTCAAAACTTGTACAGATCAAAGATCATGAAAATCGTGTATGAATGTAGGGAATGGTGATTTTAGTCCCTTGGTAATTATTTTGTTGACATCTTATGGATTGTAAAAATTCCTCTGAGTAGTAGTTAACACAAAGGTTGTAGATTTGTGTTCTGCGTATTTGTAGTACGGGTTACTATAATAGTATTATATTATTAAGTGAAAATAAGGTGAAATCAAATGAAAGCCATAACTATGAATGAGAATATCAAAACAGAATGTGTTTCAGAGAATTCTCATAATGAGAAAAAAAGAAAACACACATATATGTAGCTTTCAGTACAAATAGTGAATATCGGTAAAATTATACAGAACACAACTTCATTTGTGTTGTCTATGATAATTACGTATTAAATCTTTGAATTATCAATGGTTGAAACTATCTTCCTTCAAAAATGCATTCAAGAGGATATTATTGGTTCTGAGAATAGAAAATGTAATTTCTGCTCACAAAATGAAAAAACATTCCTTTAGGAACACAAGGTGGAGGCTATTGTTAAGCATAAATATTGTAAAATAGTTAACAAAAGCTATATATTTCTGGTTATGAATATTACATTGTATTTTGTTGTATTATACAAATAAAAGTTATTAACAAAACACGTTTTGCAATTCATCTGATAACTTGAGCATAAAGGACGTTATTTTACCATAATTAGAAGTGGTCGCAAAGCATATTAATAACGTCGAACTAGAAGTCATATACAGCACCTTATAAACAATTTTTATATGAAAACCATTTTAGACGTTTTACCCAGCTATAATACTGAAGTATTTTATTGTTTCCAAATTGCAGCTACACATTCATCCCAAAAATTTACTTCAGAGTTTGAAATTTTTTACAGTACAACATGACGCTTTCAAAATTCATCTACATCGAGTACTATTGGAAATCTCAGAAAGGAAGAATCAAAAATCCAAATTCTATGTAAAAATTGAATTCTTCTTCAGACTGCTCTACGGAAGCATTTGAGCAAGACTTCCTGACGAATCTTGCCTAATTTTAAAGATGCAAAATACATGGAGCACTGGCCTGTGGTTGTTCTGGAAATTGATATTTTTTTTGTTTTCTTTGAATTTGAATACGAAGGTAGCGACACCACATACACCAACAATAGCATTGACTATGACGACACTATTGCGTTCAAGTTGAAATTCAACATGGATGAAAACGCAATAATTGCAAAGCCTCAAATATAGATATTGCTGACATAAAACCACCATGATCTGATCAAAACCAACAATGTCAACATAAAAATACGAGCACAGCCCCAGAAATCGCTTTCGCATTATATCCAAGTTCTCATTCATTCGCTCACAAACATTCACTAGTAAGACCGAGCTCGGAGGAGTAGGAGGCACCTTTGTGCAATGCTCAATTGCCTACCAGTAAAGTCAGGATTTGAACCCGGGTCTCCCAATCTTTAGTCCCGAGCTTAAACCACTGAGCCACACGATCTCCTACAATGCCAACATCAGCATTGCCACTGATATTCAGCGTATCGCAAAATGCCAATGACAACAACAGAACTAAGGATGATTAGGCTAGTGACACTAAAAATGACGCTGAAAACGACAATATGACCTACATCATCATGATAGAATATTGACAATATGATCTACATCATCATGATAGAATATTGACAATATGATCTACATCATCATGATAGAATATTGACCTGAAAACGACAATATGACCTACATCATCATGATAGAATATTGACCTGAAAACGACAATATGATCTACATCATCATGATAGAATATTGACCTGAAAACGACAATATGACCTACATCATCATGATAGAATATTGACCTGAAAACGATCAGAAAGCGAAAAATGAACAATCAACAAAAGAACTATCATCAGAAAAGCTTGATAAACCCAAGAATATTGTAGCGAATGTTGCAGTGAGAACTCCATAAGAATCCGTCAAAGGACCAGCCGGAGCTAGATGTCAGGAAATTGACAGTGCCACCTTGCGCCACTAACAGGCCTGGAGCTATTGAGTTACAGGTTATGTGTAAATTTCATGTCTATCAGTTGAGGGAATTACAGGAAAGGTCCATAACCCTGGCATGTTGTTCTTGACCCCTGAAACAACAACTGCACTGAAGCCTGAGAAATTCACCAGGATTGAACCTTAGCCATCAGCAAATCTCAAACAACTCAACAACAAGAAATATGAGTGAGAAAGGACTGATGTATTTCTGGTAATTCTTCATGAGATCAAGACCAAGTTCCAAGAAAAAACTACAAGAAATCATTCAATAAACAAGAGCAACACCGAGTGTTGAAATGCACCCACAAATGCACTGCCTCTAGGGTGTTTATTTGTATCATAAAAATGGCCACTAGATAGTGCAAAATACCTCAAATCCGTCAAAAAATGGGAAAATGTCACCATTTTTTAACAGAAAGTTATTTACCACATTTCATGAAAACCCATCAAGAAACTTAAGAGAAAGAGAGCAAAACGGAAAAAATGAAATTGCCACTAGGGGATAAAGTGTTCGTCGGATCCGTCTGAAAGTTGTTGTCTTCCGTTGTCAATGTCTTATAAATACACTAGCAGAGAGCTTAGCAGATACAACTAAGGGAGCAAAAAATGCCACTAGGAGACGTCACAGTAATTGAAGTCGGAAAATCATTGTTAATTGTCCTCTTCACTCTAACAATATATAAGCCAATTTTCACAATCATCCTAAGAGTGGTTTGGTTGACAGAGGGTGGACGCCAAAAGCAGACTAGAAAACAGTAAAAATGGCCACTAGAAAGCGCAAAATATGTCGAATCCATCTGCAAACTGGGAAATGTCATTGTTTCTTTAAATGAAAGCTATTTATCAAATTTCATGAAAATTCGTCATGGCACACCGGTAGTCCGATCTGTCCGAAAGTCGTCATCGCCGGCTGTCAACTTCATATAAATACATTTGCTACATTTAATAAAGATCCTGAAGAGCAATTGTGAGATACAGCCATGGGCGCAAAAATAAACAAAAGTGACACTTAGAGGCGCCACAATAGTTGAAGTCGTCGGAAAATCATCGTCGACCGTCCTCTTCATAGTAAGAACATACATGCCAATTTTCGCAATCATCCTTAGCGTGGTTTGGTTGACAGAGGAGGGGATGCCAAAAACCAATTCGAAAATTGTAAAAATAGCCACTAGATGGCACAAAATGCCTCGATCCACCCAAAAACAGGAGAATATAGATGCCTATGTGCCAAATTTCATGGAAATTGGTTGAGGACCTTTGAAGATACAGAGGTAAATTGCTACTAGGGGCACAAGGGTATTCGGGTCGCTCCCAAACTCATTGCCCTCTGTTGTCAACCCCATAGGAACACACCTGCCAAATTTCAATAACATCCTCAAGGGATTTAGGAGATATAGCCACGGAAGCCGGACACCCAGAGACGACGGCATATAAATATATGGGCACATAAAAAGCAGTCACAAGAAAATCTCAAAAACAGTAAGTCATAGAAATAGATGACATACTTCAGATAGCACTTGAGGAGAACTAATATCTATCTACATACCAAATTTCAGAAGAAAACCTCAAAATACCCAGGGGTTAGAGCTCTGCAAATTGAAAGAAAGGCCTTTGCAGTGCCATTTTGTGTTCGTCTTCGAGCAAAGACAATTGGCATCCAGCTATTGAGGAGTAACATGTTGTGTGTAAATTTCTGGTCAATTGAAAATGAAATGCAGCCTGTATCATGTAAACAAAAAAAAAACAACAAGAAACAAACAAGCAAGCAAGAAAACTCGCTTCATAGCAATTATAACATTTCACCAAGTAACGTTATAGGTTTCTCAATGTCTGCCAGATGTGATCCAGATTTCACGTAAAAATTATTAACTTCATCGGCTCAAAGGGAGCCTTTGAGCAAGAGTTTGCCAGACAAATCACAATCTTTGTTATGGCCACAGAAAGCATTATTTGGTTCTGGTTGGCTGTTTTGAAAACTGATATGGGTTTGTAGTGTTTTTAGTTGTTTGTTTTCTCAAAAACAAAAATTCACCATTTTATTATATAATCTAAACTGTTGTGGGACTGGTTATGACATTCAGTCCAAACCATTCTTTGGTATAGTTGACTACAGGTGCCGACCCATGGGAACTTATATTTGCCATGTCCCCCACTTCAAGGAAACCTTCATTCAACACTGATTCATAGTTACTTTTAAGAAACTCGGTTACAAACACTGCCTGACAACCATTTCATTTAAAAACTAACACGAATGCGTTTGTGAGGTTTTTGAAAAGGAAGAAATCTTTCAGGGACGATGATACAGCTAGGCATGCACTTCTATTTAAGTAATGATGATAAAACATAGTGTGGACCAGAACCAAATAAGGTTTTTAGCCTAAAATTCCTGTATGTCAAGACCAAATTGTAAAGCATACTGTTCAAGCAAACAAGTACTTCAAAACTTATGAATTACAAGCGAATCAAACTGCAAATCACAAGCACCAAAAGTCCACACAGAATAAAATCCTTTATTAAACAAATAAAAGTAAACAATAAAAAATAAGATATTCCTTGGACAAAAACCACAAGACGTAAAACTCTCAGATACAATTCCTAACAATCCATGTGATTGCATGGCTAAATTCAGTTTTGGACAGGGGCTATCTGCTAGTTATTTGAAATACTAACTTACTATTTAGTATTAGTTTTTGTCTAACTTTACCTATCCAGCCCGTCCAGGTCTTAAAAGCAAAATATGAACCAGTCTATTTGCTTTTTTGGCAATTGTGAATCTACTGTAGTTTTCCATAGCATATATCAAACAAACATACGGCACATTCCCATGTAGCTAGCCAATAAGAGTACCCTTTGGACAGACTGTGACTAACAGAAACAATAGAAATGAGGAATTAAGGTCTTACCTGACTGTTGAAAATCACTTTCAAAACATCTACGGTAATTATTCTACAGTTTGGAACTATCTCTAGAATTTGGGACATGGAAATTCCCGCAAAAATGCAAAAATTGAATTTTCTTTATCATGAAATTTGGGACAAGGGCAATTTAGGCGTTCACCGTATTTCTCAAATTTTGGACGCGTTTTCAATGTGTACAGGAGAGAGGATAACTTTGCTGTCCCTTTCCCGTAATTTTTAAATTTGGAACGGCTAATATTGCCTATTTCAAGAATTTGGGACAAGCTCTGACCTATTCAATTTTTCATTGTCCTACAATGGAGAATTTTTACCGGCTGAATGTCACTTTACAAAGAATGAATATGGTCAAAAGAAGATTCCTGTTTCGATGGGACAACATTGTCAAGACAAAAATCATCACAATCTTTGTGAAACATACCACAGATGACGTCACCGTGTTAACATGTTAACATATTACACAAAGACACATGCATAAATCTCAGCGATTTGTTTCGTGAAAAGTAACTTAAAAAACAAATTGATATTACGGTCCACACAACTATTTCAAAAAAAATAGTGTACGCACTTACATTTTATTCTCTATTCAGCAAATTTTCCACGAAATTGCTAATAGATCAAGTCACTTTGATGAAGAAATATTGAAGTTTACAATTTAATGAATTTTTTACTATGTTATAGTCTAATTGAACTACAACTAACAAATATGCTAGGCAGACATGAAGTTTACCATGTGGTCTCCTGCCACATTACCAGAAGCCAAGTGTGTGTTATCTGGTAGCAGTTTACCAAATTCCCTTGAATTCCATCTATCATGTCAGTGTTCATCTTTAACAACATATCGCGCCTATTCATCCAAAATGTTCTCATTCAAACAGGGCGATTTTCTCAATATGTTGACTTGTAATGCCCAATCAGCAAACAGGGGAGATAAGGCCCATTAAGGTTCAGCACTGTTGGCGGCATAACAACACAGCGTACTAACAGAAATAATCTTGAAAATTTAACCAACTAATCTATGGGTTAATCACAATATACTTTCAGTTATCAGTGTCTTCTTGTTGTATACTTTCACTACACTCGCAAACAGTGAAAAGCATGCAAGCAAGCAGGACATTAAACCTAAAGTAACTTTTCATGAAACAGATCCAAGTTAACAACAAGTGGAACTTGACTAGCAGTTTGTCGGATCCACGGAAATAAATAGGTACAATCATCAAATAATGGTCTTTCAGTGCGAGTCATAATGGATTCCATTTACCTTATTAATTTATGCCTTTGTCAGTCACATCAACTGCTGCTAACATCACGGGGCACATTATGTTATCCTGCGGGCCAGGGACGCATTCCGTAATGACACATGCGAGATGCTTGCACAAGAAATCTGGGGTTATGGAATAGAAATAGTCTACGACCGCGTGCTGACAGGTTTCTCCTCAATTCAACATTCCACCCTAGCCAACTGATCACTTAAGTGGTGGCCATTTTGGTAGTATAAGCTAGTAAGGTGGTAAAACGCATGCCTTTCTGTCGTGTGATTTTGCCTGATCACGCACCGACTAGCGAGAAAGCCTCCTGCTATGAAACTCACAACTGGGTCCAGAATCTAACCTTTTTGCCTATTCTTGACATTTTCTGTTCTACTTTAGAAGCAACTCAATATTACTGTCTATCATTCTGTGCTTGAGTGTAGTATAGTCTGCGTGATTGAATGTCTAACCCTCTTTTGCACTTGATGACCTCAGCATTAAATTTATAAGTTATGAAGCTGAACTTAAAATTTTGAGTTTTAACTCAGAATCTCGAGGTTGTAGCTCGAATCTGTGGATCAGTGCAAACTTGGACTACGCACTCATCTGCATTAACCATAGTATACTTGAGTGCAGAATGAAAGATATTTATTGTGACTTCGTGCAAAAGTAGAATGGAAAATATCAAAAATACGTAGATCCCGGCCACTAGTTTTATCTCTCTCAGAATCTTCTGGCCACAACTGGCGGCGAAGCCAATTGAAGGTTTTCTACTCAAAACACGACTGGCATTATAGACGAAGAAAAGTCCGTCCTACTCGAGCTATGAGTGGTAGACCTTGATCACTTCAGCTATATCCTTACGGCATATAGGACATCCGTCCCTGCGATTTAACAACAGTCTCGCGCACTCGTTGCACGTAACCATGTGATGACATGGACACAAGAGGGAGTCTCTAACACGATCCATACATATTGCACAGTCACGTTCACCTTCACCCATAGACACTGAAAGCACATCAATTAAAGAATACTCAATGCAGATCTGCAGTGTCAGAATCGCAGTCAAATGACTAATTAAATGTGTAATAAAATGGTCTTCCGTTAAAAATTACTTTTCATTTAGATCAGTTACAGTTAGACAACAGGGCCTGGGTTCTAATCATTTTACTTGAAATGGAACTCGAAATTGTGTTTGGCATTTTCTACTCTACTTTTGTGCGAACTCAAGATAAGTGTCTATTATTCTATGCTCGAGTACATAATGACTTACGTCCTAGTTTGCAGTTGATAAACCCAACATTAAGGCTAAAAGTTCGAGTTTGAACTTGAAATTTCGAGTAGCACGAATATAAGGGTCATCAAGTGCAAACTTGGACTCGAAACTCATAAGCGTAAACTACATTGTATTCGAGCACAGTCCAATAACCACTTATCTTGAGTTCCCACAAAAGTAGCAGTGAAATTGCCAAAAATAATTTCAAGTTTGTTTCAAGTACAAAAATCAGGGCCCTGGTCTCAACCTGTTTCTCACTCAAGTGAGAAGAGATTTTTGGGTTAGGAAAGAACTGGTTATTCGTTATCGCATGAGGCTATGCTAGGGGCATAAAATGACTTGCCCATTTATTGACCCTGATATTAAGCAATAACAAACTGTCCACTTTTCCCCTGCCAGCCCAGAAATCACCTGCAATCTGAGTACGCAACAAGCTGAGACCAGTTTTATTAGTAGGCGTAACTTAAGCCTAATCAAAAGTTATGACGGAAGACGGGTTTATGTAGTTCAAGTTTTTGAAACACTTAGTACATTAAATCTTAAAGTGAAATATTTTCTTATTAAATTTCTTAACAAAAGTAAATGTCATACTCTTAAGTTATCATGGTTTATACTGTGCACAACTATTGTGGTTAATTTATAATTTCTTGTGTCAATATAGTCATATTTAAAAAAAACATGGAAAAATGACAGCACAAGGTATCGTGATAAATTTTCAATTTCTCATATTGATAGTCATCTTTCAAACACGCACAATGACAATTTTAGCAATCTCTTTTTCAAACTAAAATAATTGAATATTACAATAATGCAATTCTCGAAGAATGAGAATCTTTTACTGCTGCTTAAAAGGTGTGAAAATTCAAAGTACAACTCACAGCTTTCATCATCCTGGGGTGAAGCATTGTTTCCACGGTGACTTAATGTAGGTATCATACTCTCAAAGAAGTGGCCCAGTCCCGACTGGCTCTTAATTTGTTCCAGGCGAGCTACAAATACAGTAAAACTTGATTTGAACCAAACTAAGAGTAACTAAGAGCCAAATTTAATATGTTTACATGAACTTTGATGACTTGAAATTTTGATTTGAAAAAGGTAGTTTTCAAGAATCAACAGCTTCAGTTTAATAACAAATTTCTACGGACATTTGTAACTACGAACTGTTCATGAGAGGCACTAACATACCAGGCTTTGCTTCAGGAATTAAAATTTTAGCAATTTGCACGTTTTCTAGGAAGGCAGGAAAAGAAAAATAAAAGGGTTCACGACAAACAAAATAATGATTTTAATTTTCACATTTATTTACATTATACCAAGTTTATTATTTCAAGAATTTAAAAAACAACCATAATATAGAAATTTTCAGTAAAATACGACGCTTCTCTTAAATCAAAAGAATCTTTAGATGCATTCAGGATAAACATTGAGAGTTTAAACTAAAGGTAGTTAAACAATGCGCACAAGATACAAGCAATAGATTAGAGGTTGAACTTGAGTACTATGGTTTAACTGACTTCCTGTTAAAACACTTGATGTTTAGCCACTATTCACCTGAAGATACTTTACAGTTAATAATAGGAAGTGTGTCACTATGAATTTCTATTTATTGCAGTTATTAGTAAAGTCTTTATAACCTGTGGCCAAGACAAGCTGTCCTTTATTATTTCCACATTACTTCTTGAGCAGAAATTACCACAAATACCAATGAAACCATAAAACTGACATATTTTGGTATTTTCAGCTAAGAAAACAATAGCAGTATTAGAATTTTTGAGGAAAAAATGTCTCTTTCTAAATGAGCACCCAGGAGCATACGATGAAGGATTATCAGTCGAGAACAGATTTATGATTTCAGACACTGTATTTTCACAATCCAGGATAAAACCCAGAGTAGATAACTATCTAGCCAGTCCCTTAACATCTTTTGCTCAGTGTGCAGACTCAATGTAACTACACACTGTACACATCTTGCAGATGGCCTTTATTGGGATCCCAGAACTTTAACTTACCAAATTTCCTAGCTTCCCTCTGCTCCTCCGTCAGAATGAGGGGCTCACCTCCAGATCGAAAAAATAAAGTTTTACCCATACGTTCCAGAAGCTTCCTCACTGCAATGAACAATGCCAGAAACATGCATAGCACTTTCAGCAGTCCAAATGACTTCCAACATGAACAGGTAGTTTTCATCCTCCTAAAATCATTCTTCTTGCATAATTTTGTACGTACCGGTATACTATATTCGTGACTTAAAACTTTTATTACTAATTAAGTCATTTTTATGAAAAAGACCCCAGGGCATTTAAATTGTATAGCACAGTATTTGGTGAAATTCTGAGAGTTCAGAGCAATGTAGTACGGCAAGCCTTTCAAAAATGGAAATTATTACAAATATTTTTATACCAACTTAAAGAATGTTTACTGCATGTTCATTGCCAAAAAGGTTTTTTCAATTATTTCAAAGACTTAAATATAGTTCATCAAAAACTATAACATGTGGCTTGACCAAAGGCAGATCCAGCTTTTTACAACAGAGGGTTACAAGTAAAATGATAATTTCAGAAGAGAATTTTATATCAAAAACAATGAGAAGAAAACCAGTAAAGAAACTTAGTGTCGTCATCTCTGCACCCAGTGGTTTATAGAAATTATAATTATTATAATTAATGTAATATTTACAATGAAGGTAGCCCCATCAGTTCACACTGCTTTCCATGGGGGCCCTCAGTAAAAAACAAACAGATAGTAAGAAAAAACAGAATTACAAAATGAAAGACAAATTAAAGTAATAAGAAATGAACTTTTCTCGTGCTTTTCGTTCCACACTTTGGTTAAAAGGGGGGTCCAAAGGTGGGTCTGGACCCCCGGTCCCCTCCCATGAACAGCCAATGTTGCCATACATACAAATTGTCTCAAGAACACTATTCAGGATTACATTTCCGAAAAAAACTTTGAACAACCTGTTTTAATTGAAATCCAATCTCACAAGATATCTATTAATCTATTTCACAACAAGGTCTCGGCACATACAATAACAGATGAAACCGCTTATCCCCATAATTCCATGTTTTTCGAGGAGCTCTGGGAAAACTCAACTGTTGCCAGTGGAGTGCTAATGAAGATGGAGTAGGTCGAATGAAATAAATGAAAATCAATATGGCACCTCATCATTACCCAACATGAAAGTAGGAGCTCTTTTAGGCGGCTTAATACATTCCATTACAACACTTATAAAGCAATCAGTGAAGCTTCTAAGTCATCCTAGTCCTGCTAATATACCAAATTGAAATAACTTAGTTATACTATACGCCCATACTCCAAGCATTCAAGACCTCACAAACACGCATGTCTCTAAATGGGTTCATAATTTGTTGATACGGTCGGTGGATGAACTTGCTTCCATTACACTCAACAGAATACAAAAATTACCAGCAACTTTCAGCTTCACAGTTGCAATGACAGAGATGAAAATTTTTCCTATTTTTCTGATCATTCGCAATAAACTGAATTTGAACTCTACTCAGATCAATATGCAAAGATATTTATCAATGCTAATAGCCTAGGACTACCTCCACCCTCATAGTCTCTATAAAGAGCAGAACATTATCCAATAATGTAACACAAGACAGACCTTATTTTTTTATCTCCATGATCAACCTAGTACAGAAGAAATTTCAAGCCAAAAACCAATTTAATTTGAGAACTGAAGCACAAGATTCAATTACCCAATTCCCTGCCAACACAATGCAGAGCCATCTGGCTGGGTTGCCAACAGTCAATTACAGGCACATATAGTTTTATGACTTAATAAGGTGTCATACAGGACTCAATAGGTGATCAAGCACCCCAAGCCGCAGCTGGACTGATTTCCTATTAGCAAACTCCAACTGTGGGATGATCATCATCCAGCTGTCAATTTTTACCTGGGCCCGGTCTCCAATCTTTTTACTCGAAATGGAACTCAAAATTAGGTTTGGCATTTTCTACTCTACTTTTGGGCGAACTCAAGATAAGTGTCTATTATTCTATGCTCGAGAACACAATAACTTACGTAGATAATTTATTACCCTTAGTTCACAGTTTGTAAACCCAATATTAAAGCAATAAATTCGAGTTTAAACTAGAAATTTCGAGTTTTTACTCGAGTTTGTAGCACGAATATAAGGGTCTTCAATTCCAAACTTGAACTAGAAACTCCTTTGCATAAACTATAATGTATTCGAGCACAGTCTGATAACAAATTATCTTAAGTTCGCACAAAAGGAGCAGAGAAATTGCCAAAAATAGTTTCGAGTTCGTTTCGAGTACAAAGATTAGAGACCGGGCCCTGGACTGTGTTCCTCACTAGAGATGTCTTACCTTTTTCTATAGTGGTGGCAGAGGTATACTTGCTAGGTGTAATTTCTACTTCGGGTATACAGAAAACGGGGAATAAAAACCTCAGACCAAGGGTCCTCTGGAAAAGACGAATGTATCTTAACATTATAAATAACATGAGTTAGAGTCCCATCCAGCATCATCATTGTTTTGATTCATGTATAGGAGGGGGAATCCTTTGTTTTGTTCTTTAATAGCGCGAGTCAGCATTCCTTTAGTACAACACACAAGTAATCAGACAAAATACCATTTCCCCGTCAACTTGAGATAGCTAATACTGTGAACTGCAAAAATGGCTGGTAATAACTTTTTGGGTGAAAAAATTCTAATTACAAAATGGCTCAGCCACCTTTAGTAAGGGTCTAGTTAGTTCTTCTTCAAGTTCTCGATCTCAAGGAAAGACGTCTGCTCAAACGATGAATTCAACTTCCACCCTGTCATCTTGACTGGGAATTACTGGTCATTTTGTCTGAATACCTTTGGCTTGTACTGCATATAGAACACAGAAACCTTTATTTAGGTTCTTTAACATCGTTACGAGTTGCATTCCTACACACATGACAACCCAGTGGACTGAATGGAGTTCATCGATAGCTTCAACAGGAAGACTGACCACTGCTAAATTGATTCATTCAAGTTTCAACTTCGGCTTGCCTTAATTAACACTGAGTTGGACAAAAGTCAGATAAACATTCTCCAACCAATGCATAACACGACAGACTAGTGGAATTAACAATTAATTCGCGGCATGAACTTGGCACAAAAATATTTGCCAAAAATAGAATTTTTCCATTTTACATTGTAAAAATGTTCCAAAATTTTACAAATGACAGTTTTGTGTTATGGTAGCCAGTGAGAACAAACCAAAGTTACAAATTAATCACATTGTGTGTTACAGTGAAGAGCACTTAACAAGCAATTTGTCTAATAACTCAATTTTGAACAAAATACATATAATGGTACATTAGAGGATAATTCATTCACATTATTGAGTCCATTAAAATCAAGCAGCACAAGATAAAATTTTGAGCTCTTCTAGGAATTTAGTGAACACATAAAATTAGAAGAATGACACATTTGGCCAAAGCCGAATTTCAACATTTTTATATGCACAAAAATCAGATAACTTATTAGGCCAAAAAAGCATAGTTGGTTATGATCTGTGTTGTTGTTGAAAATAGAATGGGTGGTAGGGTATCTGTTTAGTTGCTTACCTTTAAAGAAAATCCACCTAGGATGAGTAAAAATGACTCAGGATTCGTTTTTCACTCAAACTTTACTTACATGCCTTTGTGCAACTTTTCAAAACAAGAGCAACGCGGAGCGTTGAAATGCGCCCACAAATGTATTGCAAATGGTGTGCTTTTAGGATTATTTATTTGTATCATAAAAATGGCCACTAGATGGCGCAAAACATACAATCCATATAAAAACAGGAATATGCCATATTTCATAAAAATCTGTCAAGGAACTTCAGACAAACAAAGGAAAACAGAATAAAATGCAATTGTCACTAGTGGGCACAGTGTCTGTTGGATCTGCCTGAAAGTCGTTGTCTGTTGTTATCTAAATATAAATACACTGTGTTACTAAATTTAGTAAACATACTGCAGTGGCCTTAGGAGATACAACTATGGGCACAAAACAAAGCTACCACTAGAAGGCGCCACAGTAGCCAGTCACCATCATCAAAGGTCGTTTTCACACTGAGAACATGTATATTTAATATAAATGTTCAAATGATTTGGTTGATACAAGGGTGGAAGCCAAAAACAAGATTTGAAAACAGCAAAATGGCCAATAGGTGGTGCAAAATACCTCAATTCCATCCAAAAACAGGAAGATAGAGCCATCACACCAATAGATGCCTATATTTAAAATTTGATGAAAATCTGTTGAGGACCTTTGAAGATACAGAGTTAAACGTAAAAAACTAAAATTGCCACTAGGGGCACAGCATTAGTCAGATCTGTCCAAAAGTCGTTGTCATCCGTAGTCAGTATCATATAAAACACATACTAATTTAAGTAAAGATCCTGCAAACCATTTAGGAGATACATCCATAAGCGCAAAAAAAACAAACTGCCACTAGGAGGCGCCACAGTAGTCAAAATCGTCGGAAAATCATCGTCAATTTTCCTCTTTATAGTAAACACATACATGCCAATTTTCACAATCATCCTTTGAGCGGTTTGGTTGATAGAGGGGTGGACGCAAAGAAAAAACGACTCGAAAACAGTAAAAATGGCCACTAGGTGGTGCAAACTCCGTCGAATCCATTCGAAAATAGGAGGATAGTGTCATCTTACTAATAGGTGCCTACATACCAAATTTCATGAAAATCTGTTAAGGACATTTTAAGATATAAAGGTAAGTGTAAAAAACTAAAATTGCCACTAGGGGGCACACCGGTAGTTAGATCCATCCGAAAATTCGCTCCTGCCGTCCCATTCATGAATGGAACATATGAGCCACAATTCATGAACGTATGTTAAAGGGTTTTGGAGATAGAGCAGCGGACACCGGATGCCAGACGGATGCCGGACGGACGGAGATGACGGCATCCACATATAAATATGCGGGCGCATAAAAATGAGACATTACTTGAAACTGATGCCGTTGGGTATTTTTGTTGGTGAGTGCATGTCTCCAAATGAGGTGGGTAAAGACCAGAACCAATTTTGTTTTTTGGCCTAACAAGCTGATGTCGCAACCATCTGTAATATACCATTCCTGGTTTTATAACAACTCCCTGCTATGCCACGTTTACAACAACTGTAACAATATACCTATCTCAATACAGCGTGGAAATATGATGCGAACATTTTGTCCCGTCAGCACGCCATCTTTTGGCCACATCACGTGACCTAATGAATTTAAATCTGAAAAGATTTTTGCCCCCGACTGGGGCACGTGATGTGCCCAAAAGATGGTGTGCTGATGGGACAAAATGTTCGCAACATATTTCCACGCCATATTGAGATAGATATAGTTATACACACAATGGAGATCAAGGGTAAGACGCCCACTACTAAGTCTGATTGGATTTCTGTGTTTGACCAGTGGTCCCGATGGCTCAGTTGCATGGTTAGCAGAAGGTCCTGGATTCGAGTCAAGGTAGGGGCAGAAATCTTTTCAGACTTAGTCATTAGGTCAGGTGAAGTGGCCAAAAGATGGCGTGCTGACAGGACAAAACGTTCGCAACAACTGTAATGGAAAAACTATAGTGACCCGAATGTTGGACCCCATGGTCAACATCCTGAATCAGCTCCATCATGCGCTTCATGAATTAAGAGTTTCATGAAACGCCAGTGAGAATTATATCCTACAAACTCTATCAAATGATTTGACAATTGGGACTTTTCATGAAATTCACACACAAGATAAGCATAACACAACTTCTGCAAATTACTACCTAGTGAGAACAGAGAATAGAGAATAGATAGATAGAGAACAGCAAAATAGATAATCGAGAATTAGAGAATACAGAAATCGAGAACATGGAAATAGAGAATAAAGAAACATAGAATAAAGAAATATAGAATATAGAAATAGAAAGTAGAGGAAAACAGAATTCAGAAACTACAGTACCTCTTTATTGCTTGTCCTGTCCACTACTTCATTAATATCAAGTCGTAGTGTGTTGGAAGCTATTACAGTGTCTGGACTACACAGATGAGAGACCCCTGGCAAAAGAAGAACAGGTTGTAATGCTTTGACATTAGGGCAGAAACTCTTGTGAAAATATCGCTACAAAACTTTAACTAACATTGGACAACATTGCTCTATTTTGGTCCACATGATCTGATTTCGCCCCTGAGGTTGACCCATATTTTTGTTTTAATACACGATCACTAATTTTCTTTTCTCGTCTCTTATTAGAATGCCATGTTCTTACCGTAATCATTCGGGTTAACGCCCATGCTCAGTTAACCGCCCACCCCCTACTTTAGGTGGATTTTCGATTTAACCGCCCACTGCTCAGTTAAGCGCCCCCCTACGATTTTTGAAGATTTCCAGTTAAGCGCCCACCTCTCGGTTAAGCGCCCATCCCGTACTTTTAAAGAATGAAGATTTAGCGCCCAGTGCTAAGGAAACGGTGATTCCCCGACTTTTACAAAAAGATCGATGATCACAATGAGCGTAACAACGCCGGGCCTTCAAGACGGTGGTTTAGCAATGTGAATTACAATACAAGTAAGGAGTTCTTGTCTTGGGTCATGGACTCACTTCAAAATATAATACTTTAACGTTTTTGTCACTTTATTTTCTTCCCATGTTTACAAAGTTTAAGAACGGCGCCGGCGTCAAAACCTCCGCTTTCAGCGACTTTGTCTGCCGCACTGAGTTTCGGTCTGCAGTGCACTAGATAAAATATATATTCGAAAAAATCAGGCCAGACAAATGTGACAATGGTTTTGCCAACCCTCCAAATTCTCTTAAGGTGGGAAGCTCTCGTATTTTGAAGAAATCTCACAACTCACGGAAAGATTTCAAATTCTCATTTTGATGAATGTAACTGCCGGGTTGTAGAGGACGTGTGGCGACCGAAGGGACAGTACAAGTGCCTTACTGGGTTACCGATTTCGTTGCTGCCTATCGATTTCTGAATTCAAAGGTTGGCAATAATGTTTGTTTGTGTATGATCTTGAAGTAATAAAAAACAGCTAGTCAAATTTTGTTTTTTGCTTACTGCATCTCAGTCAAACTGGCGTTACCAGATTTAACTATTGTCGCTGGCTGTTCTTTATTTTTTCTTGCGTCAGCCCCCACGTATAAGCGTGACTGTGAAATATCGTTTCCACATCCCCTTTTTGCCATCCAGAATAATTTTGTTTATACATTGGCCAGTTTCTTACCATTCGAGTCTGAAATATCTACGACGTAGACTGACTGAAAATTGGCGATAGTGGGTAGGAGATGCACACAGCTAGCTACGGGCATGGGCTTAGGGAGCATCGAGCGGGAAATATCGGAATAGACTTGACATCGCAGTTTTGGGGAACATTGGCAACGGAGGAATATCGTAAAGAACTGGGTCTTTCGTAACAACAGCTTAAAAGTACATAGTCACGCCCGTTTTTGTTACTTAGGGCTATTCTCTTTTGATGTGTGACTTTGTAGTCATTTTGGTGCACGTGCGCAAGTTCCCACACTTTGCAGTGCATGTTACCTTGACATCAACATGTGATTGACAGGTGCTCACTCGTAGGCCCTACGTGCGTGCTGATTCCCGCCGCTATCTTTGGCCATAAAAAACGAGATGCATATTGGAAGAGGCCGTTTTATTACTTGACGGCATTTCCAAGTCACGACTGTCAGCCGACTGAGACATTGCTTGCTAACAGCGAGACCGAACAGTGCCGCAGTGCGATAGGCCTATTGCAAGTGATATAAATAGGATAATCTGGACATCTTGCATGAAAAATAAATGTTTTTCCACCACGAAGTTTGGTAAGGCGATTGTTTAAGAATGAATTGAAACATCGCTGTTTTGTGGCGTTTTATCACATATTTATGTCGTGGCTCGAAATTTTATTCTTGATTGACGAGTAGCTCACGGCCGCTTAACACCGATTCTTGTCTTAGGCCTAATTCTTTGCCGAGCATGTTTGGCGCAACGGCAAGTGAGCAATGCCGGGCGGTCGAGATAAAACAGCTAGCCGCAGAACCATACGCTGAAAATGTCATTGAGTCACAGAGTGTCGACTATAAACATCCTAAACACAAAAAACATCTGAATTAAGTTTTTCAAACTTTTATTACAACTCATTTTAAAACTGCTCTCAGACTATGAACTTGGCAGCTCAGTACGAGACTGCAACCATAAATTTGATGTCTGCTGTGACCTCTGCAACACGTGAAGCTTGCACGCGCGCACTTTAACAAGGTCACATCTTAAAATAGTTGCAATCCAAGTAGAGGCTGCGTGGTCACTGGTCGTCTGCGCTCTAGAGGGCAAAGTAACAAGACCGCAGGACGCCACGGGGCTATTACTCAGTAATTCTGTAAATTTAACAGTGAATAACTAATCTGAGGGCAAGAGAATCTTTGTTGGGATCATCCGCTGTTATGACATTTTTCTCGTCATGTGGCGACGTGACGATAACGCTCTTTGAAAAGTACTACGCGTTCCGAGTACGAGGTAAGATTAACCGCCCAGGGCGGTTGCCTGTCGTAATAAGCGCCCATGTTCGGTTAACCGCCCACCCTGGATTTCTTGAAATTTCACGTTTAAGCGCCCATGTCTGGTTAACCGCCCACCCCCGATTTTTTGGGTTTGCCAATTTAACCGCCCAGGGCGTTAACCCGAACGATTACGGTAATTGCTTAGATATATTATCACTGTCTGCTCGCTTTGTCTACATGAGAGAAAACACTTATATTTTATTTACATTACATTATAATAATACAATAATTAAAATTTGATTTCAATTAGGAGGCCTTCCAAAGGTTATTGACTGCTAATAAGAAGGTCCCCTGTACAAAATAAATAAATGGAAATGCAAAACTCAGTAGGAATCCTTAAGAAGACAAAGTGAATTAGTGCTGAAAACGACCGACACGCAAGGAACCAAGAAGTAGACTGGCAGCTCAGGAGATTTTGAGAATACAATTAGATACTGTTACATATGAAGCAATTAGAAATATGACAAACTGGATCGTAGTTGCTAATAATAAAATTGGTTAAGAACCTGGAGAATGCTTGCAAAGAATGTGTTTTTATTATATTTAGAGCAGAGACTGGTATTTCGTTGTTATTGATAAGTCGAGGAATCTCAAAACTAATACAGGCTCTTGATGACAATTTGTTGGACGGAGGAATTAAAATTTTGGGTTGTATTGTCGGTATAGCAGCTGAGTATTAATTCAGGTATGTAGGAGTTTTACTGTGTCTGGTTGGTTTATATTGGATGGGTTTACTAAAGAAGTTGTTAGTGTAAAAATACTTAGGAAGCTGATTATTGAGGAATTTGTAGTAAAATTTTCAGTTGAGATTTTAAAGATGTTTTGAAGTAGAGGGAAGCGAAATTCCTTACATGCGGGCAGAGAGTGAGAATTATAACTGGAATTTGATATATTCCTGAGGATTCTCTTCTGGGCTGTCTGAAGTTTCTTAGTGTTGCCAAAACCCCAAGTTGCAATGCCATAGTTTAAATGTGGGAGGACAAGTGAATTATATATCAACTTGAGAGCTGGAAGAGGAAGATAAGATTTCAATTTGTATAAGAGTCCACCGAGATTGTTAAGTTTGCTTGAGTTGAGGTTAATGTGGGGGGACCATGAGAGGTTTTTGTCAACAGTAATACCAAGGAAAGGAAAACTGTTCACATGACATATTGTTTTGCATGGTGGGAATAATACATTTTTCAATTTTCTTTTGATGGTAGTGGAAGATCATTAATTTACTTTTTGATGTGTTAATTGAAAGTTTGTTCATGGAAAACCAGTCTGAAATAGATTTAAGGTTGTTGTCGATGGTGGTTAATTGCTGTGTTGGGAAGATTCAGTCAGTTTGTAAGGTGTGACGAGGCAAGTGTCGTCAGCATAAAGAAGTGTGTCCATGGGAGAAGAAAACGAAAGATCATTTATGTAAACTAGGAAGAGAAGTGGGTCAAGGACAGAGCCTTGGGGAACCCCGGTAGATATTGGTAACCAACTGGAAGTTGTATCACTTAGTGAAACATATTGGGTGTGGTTTGAGAGATAACTTTTAAACAGTGTATATTCAACTCCAGTAATACCATAGTGATTTATCTTTTGCAAGAGTATTTGGTGGTCTATTGTGTCGAAAGCTTTAGAGAAATCTAGAAAGATGACCACGGGATTCATGTCATTACCATGATGGGAACAAATGCGGTCTAAAAGTTCAAGCGAGGCAAGTTCTGTAGAGTGACATTTCCTGAAACCACATTGATGTTTATTAAGAATATCATTTCCATTTAGGAAAATTGAAAGTTGAGTATGGATAAGCTCCGACTTTGAGCAAAATACTTAATTTTTCACTGTTCCAAACTAGAAAATTTTTACCATAGTTACTAACAACAAAAAACGAAACCATGAAAGCAGACTTACTTTCAAACAGGTCCAATTTAATAGGTAGATCATCATGTACAACTTCAATGATAAACTCTGCATCTCGCACTGCCTCTTCTAGTTGACTCATACATAGGATCTGACCCTGTCAGTGACAATCATGTAACAATTCTCTAGTCATCATGATGACAGTGGATTTACAGATTACATAAAAATTCACTGATGCCAAAAAAACTATCATCGAGCAATATATAATAGTACATCCTTTGACGTTCTCGTGATCCACTAACAAAATGTTTGCCGCTGTTGATTAAGTGAACTTCATTTCTTATCATCTAATGGTTAAAAATACTGATCGTAAAACAAATAAAGGTCTGTAATTTACGAGAATTCCCTATTCCAATTGCTGTTATACGTTCCGTATGAGACTTGCTTACTTATAACAAGTGGGAAAACTTAGAGTCTCATTAAATACATTCTCCAAATGTACGTTTTCACACTGTAGCTTTGTAGTATACTACCAAAGCGCAAGTTCAAAAAATGCGTAACTCACGTACAATAAAATTTTTGTGTGCCATAAGTCCATCTTGCAACAGTTGTTTCTTGTCTTCTTCCACTCGATCAAACACGCTGTTCAAAGCTGGTAAGTTGCTGTCGTAGACTTTTACTCTGTGACCATGGTATGCAAACTCTCCTAGAAATACAAGTACATCTGCCAAGAAACTGACAAAATAGTTCTTAATTTCACATCGAACAAACTGAAACATCGCTTCTGTAATTGACTTAATTTGTTCACATATGCCGATACCAATATGCTAGAATCAGAGCGAAGTCACACGAAAACTAATAACTAAAACTTAGCAGTTGTTAAACGATGGATATTAAGATTCATCCAGGTGAATAAATAGATGCAAAAAGTTATAACTCATGACTACTGGACTTGATAGTACTATAAAACAAACTTTCTGACAATCTCTGAATAAACATGAAGGTGTCGGATTTAAAATATCTGACTTACGGTCCAGGTCCTTTCAGGTGTTGTCAACAAACACTGACAGAGGATGCCTAAATTTTCGCTGGAACCACAATCATTAATCCTCACTCAGGTGGCTCCACAACATCAGGAAGTTTGTTTTATAGTCCAGTAGTCATAAGTTAATTTTTTGCATGTATTTAGATGTTGTGGAAAAAACATGCAGTTTTGAAGATGATACCACATAATAAACTTGCAATGTATTGTGAAAAGCTGTTAAAAACCTCAGTAAGAGAAAATAAGTTGCGACTTAAATCAAATGTAAAACTGGTCTCATTTTTTTCTTACTGAGATGGAAAGAATTTCTGAGCTGGTAGAGGATTCTGTCAAATTGTATTGCATGAGACGACACTCAGCATATAAAATTACTCACTGCGACAAGCCATCTTAGGGCCTGTTATTGCCATTTTCAAGAGTGTAAAAATAAGAGCGTACAAAGACGTTGAAGTTTGCACTGTAGCATGGCAAAATAAAGCGGTTATTTTCATTCACTGTGTTCAATCCTAAACTACAACATCTCAATGCTATGCTTGTAATCTGACATTTTTTTCACTTGTAAAAATGAGACATTTTTGCAACAAAAACGAGCATGTCCAGACAATAAAAGAGCACTTTCCCCGTGGAATATAAAGTATTCTCCCCACACAAAATAAAGCGTTTTCCCTGTGGAAAATGGAAATTTCCCAATCCACCATTCCATCAAGAGGAAAGAGCACAGGGAAATCAAAATGTTTTAAGAACATCCTAAGCGTGACCACAAAAAATTTCTACTGGCATCATCACTGGCCAGTTGTCGCAAAAACTACATACACATCAAGTATACAGTCACATCCTGACAAACGGATGATTTTGTTATAAGTGGTTTTGAGTAAAATTTAAATTTAATTGATGCTGTTTTCTTGCAGCATGAAAAGTGGGAAACAACAGGTGTGCAGTCTTGTGATATGTTGTACATGGATATTTCAGTTGCTGGCTAATTATTTAATCATATTTCAACATAAGAAAAAGCAAAAAAGCTGCATTTTCAATTGTCTTTTGATGTGAAAAGCAGACTCTGGCAGCAAGCCTTGACCCCCTCTCTCCTAAAGTGCTTTTGGACTCGTAAAAATAACAATTATTGAGAACAGTCCCTTATTCATTTTGGTCTCGTACAACGACACAAGTCACGTCTACTCAACCCAGAAAACATCTCGAATCTGAGACCGTACGAAAGATGTTGAAACCAGCTTTGTAATGGCAGTTAGTTTTTTGAGAAAGGCTGGATCACAGGAACTTCAATATGTTACTTTTTCAGAAAATTACCAACTACAAGAAACTGTAAATATGAATATAAACATAAATATAAAACAGCATTGGTTAAAAATATCAAAGTTATTTCTTGCACGGTCAAAAAAAGAATATTTTAAGAGGTCTATTACCACGTAGGACATAAATCAAACAATTCAAGAGAAGTGAAACTGGCGTAAATGATATATAAGATGATTGAATTCTGACTGGACAAACAATAGTCAAGAGATGGACAGGTACGGTTTGTTTGCTGGAGAGGGGTAATTGCCTTCAAGTTTGGGCAAAAGCAGTGAAAAAGCCAGGCAAATGAAGAAAAAATGGGGCAAAATTAAGAAAAAGTTCTAGTGAAATCATCACTTGCCCAACAAACAGTAAATTTCAAATATGCTTATATGGACAAGGACAAAATTAGCGGGTCACCAATGTTAAAACCTCACCAATTTTAGACAAAAATAATTGCCACCATTTTATTTTTCAAAAACTTTTAACGTCATGCAAATTATGTTCACAATTTTCGTCATACTGTTTGCTGGTAGCCACAATACCGAACTTGAAAATGGTAATCAGCATTAAGTTGGACCTATTTATAATGTACAAAGAATATCAGAATAACTTTTCCCTCGCTAGCCATATTGTGAGGTAACTTTGCGAAATTTTATTGTATGTAACCTTGCAAGCCTTAAAGCTGCTGTTTACCTGTGTCGGCCTTCTACTTAAAGATTTAGTAACTTTTAATTTAGTCCCCTTTCCCCTATAAAACTGATCTCACCCTATAGTCAGCTGAGAACTGGTTTCAAGCCGTGGAAAGAAATGGCAATTAAGTTTATGGGGAACCAAACAAAAATGCCCAAATTTGGGCATTTTTGTTTGGTTCTACATAAACTTAATTGCTGATCGGATTCTTATGAATTTTTCAGGCATTATGCACTGTTCTCCGATACGTCTTTAAGGAATTGTTTTTAAAAAGCTCTACTTTTGCTTTTATGGTCTTAAAGGAAAAAAACTTAAAAGTTGCATAAAATGAAAATGAAAGGATAATTTAGAAAACTACGTAGCTAGCAGCGTTTATTGAGATTTCATCTTGAACATTTTTATCACACGAAATTTGGTCGTGTTATTGATACTGTAGTTTTGCTATTAGTGAACCTTTCTTATTTATTAAATTTTACTAAAAAGACATGATCATTTGACCCAATTTAAGACAGACTGATAAAAAGTCAAAAATCAAATTCTACAGGGTTTCCACTTTCCGAAAATATTTACTTTTACTGAGTTAAAATTGACAGTTATGTAGATATTTGGCTACAAAGTCTTACATGACCTTAAATTGTAATTGCAGATCAGACTTGCACATAAATTATCCTTGTTTGCAAGCAATAACAAAGTTGAAACTGTCAGTTTCTTCCATGTCCATAAATCACCTCTAATTTAAAAACGAAACAAGTTGAGATCAATTCTAAAATGGTCGGTGATTTAAGTCAAAAGTTATTTTTTTTGTATGGAAGGCAGGTAGATAGATAGCGATAGAAATTGCTTAATATGTAATTATACACGTCTTCATTTTGGCACTGTTCCATTACGTTACAACCTTGGTGGCCTGGCCTCACATAGGCTTTACAAGACTATTGATTATAACCAGCTTTCTCATCAAATATTACGGACCGCTTAGTTACAGGAAAATGTATGTTTTTCTTTGGATGAACAGAATTAATAACCTGGATCTCCCAAAATACAAAGCCACTTGATGTGCACATCCACCAGAGAAATATAAAGCGGTGTAAAAATAATTACGTCTTAAAGACCCACACAGCACTAATTGAATCAAATCAAATTTCCACATGTTAGCTAGGAATATTCCTTTTGAAGCATCAAAGAACTCCATTTGATCCGTGGCATTATCATGACTGTGTAATTATAGGGAAAGGTATTGAAAAACAAAAGATTGGATTCCATTTCAATCAAAACAATGGTGTCTCACCGCCGGGGATGGACACCCAAGCTACATTAATGCATCCATCCGGCTTGTCAGTTCATTTTTACAACTGTAAAAGTGTGCTTTCAAAAAAATGAATTAATTTTACATTGCATTTGATGTTGGGTCCGAATAGGTGACTTTGCACCCTGCAAGCAGCTTTTGCAGTCGTGTTGTTGAAACCATACCAAGACTTTGATCATTCATGAACTTTCATGAACCACAAGTTTAAAAAAGAATAGGTCCCAGTTTTGAGAACCAATTCCCAGCCTTGCTTACTTCGTTCCAAAATTGCAGAAAGGCATGGTGTGTCATGTGAAACTGCGAATGACCTACTTTTTTCCATGTATGGCATTATGTAGATTGACTTGCAGTGTCTGAGAGAAAAAATCAATTGATTAGCTAACAATGCGTTGATGCAATAACTGAAAAGTGACCACGTGCGGTGTTGGGGATTAAAAACTATATGAAAGATAATTTTGACAAATGAGAACAAATTTTAAGATTCAACTTACTAAGCTCATCAAAAATTCATAATTTTCCATACAAAATGAAGAACATTCACCACGGTAATCTGTAACAAATACAGACAATACAATACGTGCTAGCAGGTTTCTTCGAGACAGATACATAATACACAGACTTAAATTCTAATTTAACCTTTCGAGATCTGAGGGCAGGTGTGCTATACGTCTGTATACCGATACTCTTTGATTTAGTTTGCGTGACATGCTTGCGAAAAGTCGCATGCACTCTTGGTTCACTTAACACTAATGGCTTTGGGGACATGCGTTCAGAATGCACCAAGTCGTTTGCGATTCCATAGCAATTCTTTTAATATACAGACTAAAAATACTTGTCGATTCCTCGATGTCTATGTTTGGAAACATATAAGGTAAAGTATAAATAAATATGTTTATAATCCCCACCTACCTTTCAAAACTGTGCCTCGCCAACATTCTTTATTTGAAAAAATTCTGATTGTAGGAGTCAGAAAGAGCGTTTGAAGTATGAGAAGAGAGTACTGAACTTCAACAGATTCTTATTGAGTCAAATCAGTGTTAATCAATCATAACGTTGGTATAGCTCTGGGTTTGACAAGTCAATCTACATATGCCACATATGGAAAACGTAGGTCATTCAAACAGTTTTACAAGACCCCACCATGCCTTTCTGAAACTTTGGAACCGATAAAACATGATTTATCAAATCTGCAACCAAATGGGTTCTTTTAAAAAATAAAATAGTGGCACACCATGAAATTCCATCTGAGCTGAGAACTACGTGATGTCACTGATTCATATAGCGGCAAGCGTGACTTAAAATTTAAAAGCATTTACAATTTTGAAAATAACTGAAATAAAAAATACTTCAAAAGATGCTTCAGAAATGTGCTTCACATATGTTTGCAATGAGGCTAATTTCCAAGCAAAACACAACAGTGAGTTGCCAATTTCTTGCAAACTCATTGCAGCAGGACACCATAAATGGTATTGGGAGAAAGAACAATTCCTAATGGTTTGTTGAACCTCTGATTTGTGTAAATTCATTGAGTTTTGTGTTTGCTATGGACGGCTGAAGTCCGGAGTGTCATACCTTGTAGTATCATATGTTGTGTATTGGGGACGATCAGAAGCTGAGGACGCCTGTGTTATCGCCAGAAGCGTGTTCAATAGAGTGAGCGCCCACGAGCGATTTGAGCGCCCTTGTCCTCAACAGCTGTGTTTATGTTAGCGCTCGCGAACAACATCGAGAGCATGTTCACTTAGATTTCCAAGATGGCGTCCTGCGAAGGCTTCACGTCTGCAACATATGAACCCATTATGGTTCTGCAACACCAAAAATAACCTCAAAAGTTGACTGACTCATCCGAAAGTGCGACTTAAATTGTGGGTCGCTGTAGCGAGGACGGCAGTTTCCTAAGCGTAATTTTCGATTCTTGTCATTCCAAAGCCTTCACGGTTGTTGTCTTGGGCTGCCGATATTAATATTGGCAAAGATTAATCGTATTTATCGCTCAGTACGCCATAGGAAGGACTGTTAGTGTTAAGCTCATCGGCTAAGACGTTCAACACAATCTGCTTCAGAGTCGCCATACTGGATCGCACAGTGAGCGCTCACAGCTGTTCAGGAGCTGTTCCTTGTGTTCGCGACTACACGCTAGCGGGCGCTCACTCTGTTGAACACGCTTCAGTATGCATGCGGCATCCAGGGCGATGCCTATCACAGACGTGCAAGCATTTCTTACAGGTGCTCACTTCTTTTAAATATCTCACAAGCGTGAAAAGCACGATTTCTCAAACCTGCAATCTTCACTCCCATCAGCCCACATCCTAAGACAGCAATTTTGACCATTACTACTCCACGATGACTAGTTTCAGCTCGATTACCATGTTAATGTTTTACAGGTTTGTTGACGGAAGTTATTGATTTTACCCACACTCCTTTGCGAAGCCGGTTTTGCCAAGTGTGTTATTGTTAGCGCACACTATAATGGATAGCCAACAGGTGCCAGGTCCACTTTCTGCGAAGTATAAAGGGTAACACATCATGACTGCAGTTTGCATTGTTATAGAAGTTGGGCGAGTGTCTGCTTCAGTTGAGAGACATTTACCAATTCATACAAATGACATGTCGTAAAAAGCGGCCTTATACTGCTACGCCAACGTCGTTGGCAACGGCACACCCTAAATAGTAACTTGCTCATGTTTATAAACTAAGTAGGCAATGACCATCGCCTCTGTTGGCCCGAACCAGATGCGATGGTCATTGCCTATTAACTAAGTAGACACTGACCACCTTCCTAATGCGGAGCCAGTAGAGACTGTGGTCGCTGTCTAGTCCATAAGTAGGCAATGACCATCGCCTCTGTTGGCCCGAACCAGAGGCGATGCAGATGCTATAGGCGCTCTGTACGCCGGAAGCTTTTCGGCGAATTATGCCTCGCACCGACTAAACCATCAAAGTCACGTGTTTAATTCCTTCTAACTCGAACAAATACTCCCGTTATGAAACTTTTCCTTCGAGCAGTCCCTATTTCAGTTCCCAAAATCGTGAAATCAACATTTTCATTTTTTTAACCAGGCCGAAGGTCAGAAGTTGCGGACCTACCGGCGAGCTTTGAAAGCTGAAGTTCCCGCCCTTCGCGTACTGCTGCCGGGAACCAGCCGTGCATTTGCCGTGTTGTTAATCATTAAAATGTCAAATATGTGCACAAAGACTATTAAATGTCATATCAACAGCATTTATTTTTATCAAATACAAACAATAATTCATTGAAATACAATTAGTTTCAAGTAACGCCAATTAAAGACAAGTATAAGTGGTGGCATTTTGGAAACGAACATTTGACTGACAAGACCGCAATGGCTCACCTTTGGCCTATTTAAAGATTGAGGTCACGAAATCACATCACCTAGCGAGCGCGGTAAAAATTGGAGCGTGCGCAGTATAAAAATGGTGAGTTCACGATTTTGGGAACTGAAATAGGTACTGCTCGAAGAAAAGGTTTGATAATGGGAGTATTTGTTCGAGTTGGAAGGAAATAAACACATCGACAACCTCCTCAGGTGTTCCTATATGCGCAAAAGGTATTTATAACAACGTGACTCTGATGGTTTAGTCGGTGCGAGGCATAATTCACCGAAAAGCTTCCGGCGTACAGAGCGCCTATAGCCTCTGCATCGCCTCTGGTTCGGGCCAACAGAGGCGATGGTCATTGCCTAGTCCATAAGTAGCCTGTGGCTGTAGTGTAAGCTAGTACATTTTTGACAAATTATACCTCACATAGACAATACCACCGCCTCAAATTTTCCACAGTAGAGACAATGGCCATCCGCAGTAGACTCAATGGCCATCTTGGCATAAGCCATAAGCCTCCCATAACCCATACGCAGAAAGCTTTTTGGTGAATTATGTGTTTCCCTAAAATCATGTTGCTATAAGTGTACCTTTTGCACATAGAGGGACACCTTAGGAGGCCGTTGATGTCTTTAACTCTTCCACCTCTAACAAATACTCTCGCAATTAAACGTTTTTTGATCAGTTCTTCGTTCAGTTGCCCAAATCGGCAACTGACCTTTTTTACACTGCTCGCGTCAGGAGCTATGGCATCGTATCCTCTCCTCTACCTTGGTGTGAGCAGTGTGGGTGTGGCCAGCTGCCAATTTGGGCGACTTAATGAAGGACCAACTGTTCGAAAAAAGTTGATTACGGGAATATTTGAGTGAAAATAATGAAGACAATGTCTAAGGTATCCTACTTAGTACTATGTGCAAAAGGCACTTAGGGCAACATGGCATATGGAGGGCTTGACCACGTCTCTACTGCGGCCAGTTGAGACCATGGTACTGTCTATGCCTCACACTAATTAAACCATCTAAGTCATGTATAAATACAGTTATACTCTTGCAATCAACATTTTTTTCCGAATAGTCCTTTGTTCAGCTATCAAAATCAAGAGCTAAACCATTTCTGGGAACTTAACCTATTTCTGTTTTGTTTGCATCAGCATGCAAATTTTTAAATCACATTGAGGCCTTCGGGTTAAGCCAGTCACTAACACTGATGATGTGCAGAGTTTGCTAATGCTTCAAACTTGGACACAGGGTGTCACCTCTTCCACCTGCAAGAATGGTATTGTTGACAAGCAAAAATGTATTGGAAAGAAATCTTAATTACCGCATTATTTGTTCGAGTTGGAAGTAGTGAATTACATCAATGGCCTTCTAAGGTGTCCCTCTATGCTCAAAAGGTACTTATAGCAACTACTTTTGCCGAAAAGCTTCCGGTGTGTGGCAGCCCATGGGATAACCACCATCTGTGCCAGCTGTGTTGGACCAGTTCAGATGGTGTTGCTGTCTATAACTTTGCTTGACTGTTTTGGCTACAGTGTTCTTCACAGTTGTTAGAAAACATACTTGAATTATAAAACAATCACCCTGTGACTCTGTTCTATTAAATATTGCGAACAAACTATGCAAAGCAATCCGTGTCAAGGTAGACAGCACACATATTATCGTTCACTTCATTGGGCATTGCAACTACCAAAGATATTTGGCTTTGAAGTGCAAAAACAGAGGCTGAATTGTGTTCCATGAAGCTTTCACCTGTTCTAACATGTCTAAATACTTATGGTTCTATTTTTTTCACGAAATTTTTTGTACAATATATTGGTAACAAAACATTTTGCGTTTGCCTTGTGATGTGCTGGTTGGAGTGGTACAGAAGTGACAGCATGCTCTACTAAACGTTGCATATATTTCATCAAATTTCTTGATCTATCTGTTATGCTTCTATAGTTAAAAAAAGTGTGGAAAATGCTTTCGATCGCTACCATATTCACGGCGTGATGTTTTGGTTCGTGGTTAATTTAGGTCTCTTTACAAGTTCAGGCAGAACCTCCACAAAAATTTTTGAAGTGATTCAGGTGTCAACCAGATGCTCTCCAATTTTCAAAATAGTAGATAAACCAAGAACAACACTTGATGACTGTGAGATGAGTTTAATATTTATTCCTTTAAAGTTCCTCCAATACTGTGATGTCATCTAGTAATGATCCAGAGTTGACACGATCCATAAGTGGCATATTGACGCCACAGTTTCATTATTAGTTCTCTACCAACCCTCCTTTTGGAGTAGTGTTGGTTACTCTCCTGTGTAATTTGCCAACTGATTGATTCCGCTGTCGGTGTACTGACAATAACTTTCGTGTGAAAATATACTGAAAATCATAAAGCTTAGTATCGCGAAGAGACTGTTATCTGCTAGTGTCAATAAGCTTTATCTTTTTGATGTTTTTTGACTCTTTCATCCATTACCAGTGCATTTTCTTGGTCACATGATAAAAACCGTCTGATGACAGCCATGTTTTTTTACAGATAAGGTCATAACTGTCTGACATAATTTACATACTTCGGACAAAATACTGAAAGGGAGAAAACTGTAGTTTTGTGAACTCACTAGTTGTCTATTGCACAGCAGTTTTTGAGTGGCTGAAGTCATGTGGCCTGTAAAACCCAAGTCACTTCCATCAGTGATGAATGAGACTACACAGCTGCTCACTCATTTGTTATGGAAGACAGACACATGATCCCCATTTGTTAAAAGGGAAAAAGTTTTATTTCTTTGTTTTTTCATCTTTAATTTAAACCGTCATAAGAAGCAATATTCTGATTTGGAGCACTTACCACTTTAATTATTTCTAGTTGGAATGGGGGATGATTTAGTTACTCTGGTAGTGAAAGTTCAACTTTATGCCTTTTTAGGACATTTGCATATGACACTGTAAAAGAGCGCATGCCCATTATCTTGACAAAGGTTATCGACCGAAGTTACCGTCTGAAGGAAAAGGTTAAACAAGACCATGGACAGGTGAGCCTAAGGATGTTATTTGCTTTGTAATTTATTCTTATCTTTCTGAATTCCATGTAAAACAGTCTCAAATGTTTAAAAAGATACGGCTCATGTTTTATATTTTTGAGATGAAGAGACTGTGTATGCATTTATTTAGTATTCCATAGACGTGTGAATCTCACCAATTCCCAAACATTGATTTTTTAAATTATTTTTTTTTATTTTTCAAAGGCTTGTAACATTTTTGTGAATTCCACCCAGCAATTACTCAAAATACTGTCGGTAACTGTGGAATGAAATTTAAAAATGACAAACCAGTTTAATCGTGCTACCAGTATTTTGCGTTAAAAATTTCACCTGTTCGTTGTATTTCATCCGCGATTTGTGAAATTGCTCAGTGTGTATTTTATTGTAGTTTTAAAATTCTCCAGTTTGGGACAGTCTCTGAAATTTGTTGCACTGAAATTCAAACAGAAATTGATTTTTTTTTTGATTTTGAAGATTGGGGACATGGGCAACTGTCATATTTCTCAAATATTATACTCTGCATTTTGTATCAACAAAGTCTTCTTTGTTGAGTACAAAGTCTTCTTTGTTGAGTTCTTGAATTTGGGATGGCCAATGTTTGGCCTACTTCTAAAACTTGATGCCACATCTGACCTTGAACAAAATACTTATTTTTTCACAGCTCCAAACTGGAGAATTTTACTGTTACAATTCCTTTTCAACATTTTGAACATTTCTACAGTGTAACTTTTTCTTAGCTTTTGTTTTTACTCTAGTTCACTATCTAATGTTATTGTTGTTTTAACAGTGATACGTTGTATATATGTTGCATGGTCACACAACAGTATGTATAACTGAATGAGATTTTCTTATATCTGTAGGATGGTCTTGAAGATTTGAAAACTCTCACTGGAAGATTTTCCAAACTTCGGAATGAGATGCAAACTGATAAACCTATCCTTCCCATTGACGGTAATGGTTTCAAGTCTTACACTGTTCAATCAGTTCCTTGTTGAAGATTTTCAGATTCAAGCGCTATTCAGAGGCCGATCTACAGGGGTGGAGGGTTCAGGGGGTTTAAGCCTCCCCCGGGACAAGATCAAAAATAAAAATTAAAAGAAAACGTCGCCAGGAAAATGATTTCAGCTACAAAAACCAAAAAATCTTACACGGGAGAGGGAACCCCTTCCTGACCTCCCCCCATTCGGCGCTACGCGCCTTGGATTTGCGCGACTCCTAAACCCCCCTTACTGAAAATACTGAAAACGGAGATCTGCCACTGCTATTGCTTATAGTTGAGCGTGTTAACAGGAATATTCCTGCTTTTGTTACAAACTCCGCCTGCTACAGTTCATTTTATTGTTACATTAGCGTGAAATATAACCATCTGTGGACCTTAAATGTTCTTGTGCCATTTCTGCTCTGCATACCATAAAGTTCTAACTCAACTGCTTAACAGGTCAGCTGACAGAAACATTTAGGTTACTCATGAGGACTTCCTGGTCACGAACAGGTCAAATATCTTGGTTTGTTGAATCGGATGATCTGGTACACTCTCTCAGGGTTTCAATCAAATGCAGCCCATTATGCATTTTGAGGGCACTAGTCATTTACAACAGTCCTGCATTTGGTAGAAGTAACGGCTGGCTTTCATCTGGGACTATAGATCGAACTGAATGCCTTATTCAATTACTGCTGTTGAACTGTTGACCTTGAAACCAACCGCGCTAAGGACAAGATGCTGACTTCTGTGTACTTGCAAGTAAATTGAGCAATAACTTTGATTATTATGTAATATTCCTAAAATAATCAACAAATTGCCTCTGTGCAAAATATGCTTTTAATGCAATAGCTATACGTGTATGACTATGCTGTCTTGAATCTGTTGGAGAAAAACTATTTGAGTAGAAAGTTGATTATTAAAGATTGTTTGAGCTGCATTTTGCCCTGCTCAGCAGGCTGAAAAAAGAAAGTTGAATTAGACCTTTTTACTGTCATAAAATCGGTCTTGCCATGATAGGATTCTATTTCCATTACCAACTCGAGTCACAGGCAATGTTTATATGCATCATTTCAGTGTTCGAATTTACGACAGTAAAATGCTTAATTTGATTTTGTTTTTTAGGCAACTGAAAATGGCGAAGTGCAGCTGCTGTAAATAGTTATTTTATCTTTTTCACACTAGATGGTGCTGCTGACAACCAGTTATGGAATGCCTGCTTAGAAAGGGAAATAAAATCAGCTACTGAGGATGAGCCTCCTAGTTGGTTTAGCAGTGCCTGGCTGTATGTGGAGTGTTACATGTACAGAAGAATCAACGAGGCTTTAGCGAATAGGTAAGGGTTAAAGGGACACAGTCAGTTTTAGGAAGACGAGAAACACATTTTTGGGATCATTGTTAGATGGGATAGACTTCATGAAGGTATTCGTTTTGACTAGAGTTACAAAACACCAAAATTTGTTGTGTTTTGAGGATTTCATTACAAATGGCCAATTTTTGCTGTTGGCTGCCAGCCATTCTGCGAAATTGAGACTTATCAGTTCAGTAGGTTTAAAATACTGGTCTGCTTGCTGAGTGGGGTTTAATTCCGCTTGCAAAAGTACCAGACTGCAACTGCTGAAGTCCAGCGTTTGAATCTGTGTTTGTGCTGATCTCAAATAAACTACAGTTGTCTTGCTGATTATATCACCTGAAAAGGTGTGCAAAAACTTTTGATTTATCAGCTTACTGTTATACAATTTGTTCTTTATGAGGAACCACATTGTTTCCTGTTGTTAATCTGGTCTCGGCCTATTCCTAATTCAGATTAAAATGTTTTTCAGGGCTTGGAAAGAATTGACAGTTCGTTAGTGCTTGATATTGTTTAATTGACATATCGTAAACTCCGCCCCCTTGTGAAAAGTCGACAAACAATAAGTTTTACACGACAATGTGGTGTTTGTCAGATAAAATAGCGGCTTTGAAATGAAGGTGTGTCGAGAATGCTGCGTTCTGATTGGTCAGTTACGCCGTCACTCAAAATCCTGGCGATAGGTCAATTGGTACAAGAATGACCAGGCGAGTCAGTCCATCTTGTTGACCTCATTTCAAACAATAACGAACTGTTAGTTCACCCCAAGCCTCAGAAATGGTTTCCAATCTGAATAAGAAACACGTTGGGTTCAGTTTTATAGCAACAATTGGTTTAAATCAAAAATTTTTTTGTCAGAATGCAAGTTTAAAGCACCTTTAGCTGTGATTGGCATGCGTATTTGACATACTTTCTTAACCTTGTTTCTATTTGCATTAAATATACATGACCAGACTGTTATTCCAGTGTCTAGACCCGAGTAAGATTTGGAGGAATTACCACCCTAGAGGCTCTAGCCCTGAGGCTGATAATTCCTCCAACTCCCACTAGGGGTCCAGGTAAGGGACGTAGTTGCCGTGGGCATGTAATAATCTATTTATCCCCTTTTTGAAAAATGAAATGAAAATGTTCTGCTTTCGTTGGTCATCCCTCTGTAGTCCAGCGAATCAAACTACACAGGCGAGTGTTTTCCATAAAACAATGTAGCTTGGCCACCACATTTTTTTGCTAAACCGTTCTCTCTCACAAGAAATAACTATAAGGGTTGTTACTCAATAGTTATCGACTGTTCAAGCTTGCAGTGGGGCATCATAAGTATTAGTTGATGTAGTAATTGTTGTATATTTCTAATTACGTCTGTAATGAAATGGTGAAGATTATTTCTTGAATTTCATTGTTTGTTTTGCCAACCTGGGCAAATGTGAATACAACCATCAGCTGTTGCAATGTTTATTTCGTGGTGCTATATTGTCTGAACCAAACAGCACTGTCATGATTAAAATACCAGTAGTTCAAAGCATTATGCATTTCCAATGGCTATATCAAAATTGTATAAGTCAATCTCAATATGACATAGAAAATATGTTAAAAACATTTAGGTCTTGTCAGCACGCCATCTGTTGGCAACAAAATTATTTTACCTACGTGTTGCAATGACTGCTGATAAATATTTTATTTTTATTTTGCTTACAGCGTTTTCCTCAGAAGTTATGACCCGTTTCGCGAGTTGAAGGAGAGTGGCTTTATGTCAGCTCAGGAAGCCATTCTAGCTCTGACTGGGTATCTGTGTAAAGTACTGGATCAGATTAAAGGAAAAGACATTGGTGAATACAAGCACTTGTTTGAACAAATGATTGAGGTAGGTGATACTTTGTGTTCTGTTAAGTAGTCATGTACTACATGACAAGGCTTTCAAAATGGTCAAGAAAGGCATTTATTTCGAGTCCGTTCTTAATGACTGGCTTGCATTAAATGCTTGGACTTTTGTTCTTACACCATGCAAATGCGAAAAAATTTTTTTCACAACTTCTGAAACTTTTACTGTAAAATAATTTTTTTCCGATATTGCGAAGCCGCCTGGCTTCTTCTACTGGGGATTGATGACTGACTGGTTCACACAAAAACTTCGTCGCCCTCTTCTGGTTTTCTTAGACAACAGCAAGGCCCTGTATCATGAGTCAGACAACTTAAACCTGACCCCTCATGTCTATTCAAGGAGGGATTCTTGGCCTCAACCCGAACTGCCTCTCTGACACCTCTTACGTTATCATAGCAGCTGGCCTTTGAAATTGGCTGTTCACCAGTGGCATGTAGTTGTGATTGAGTTAGGATCATACTTGGACATAGCTGATGGAGAGAAATGAGCTGTTCTTGCTGCCACGAGTGAAAGTTAGCTGAGCTTATAGCAATGCATCAACATGAAGAATCTGAAGGTTTTTACCAGGCAGGAAGTGTTATATCACAGAAAAATGAGGGATAATTACTGAATGGTTGTGGGGTTATTTATGTATTATGAGGAACTCTATCTAGTTTTTAGAAAAAATGTCACTCGGCTTTGCCCTCAAGTGATATTTTTTCTAAGAACCATCTTGTTCCTCATAATACGTTTAATAATGCCAGAACCATTCAATAACCTTTATTTATTCTAATTAACATTGTTGTTCTCAAAATGTTTATGGATAACATAATTATAGTAAAATGTCACTTATTTAGGGCATAACAATATTGAGAAAAGATCCTCTTGGAACTAAAGAAATTGTACTTTGCATAGAATGTGTACAGCCGTTTCGTCTATATCTCACGGACTTGTTTCACCACTGGGTGCGCCCTCTGACGTTGTAGAATTCGCTTGTGTCGTGAGGAATCCCACAACAAACCTAAATGTACCGCAGGTAGGTCAAGTCCTGGGTCTTTGTTTTATTCTGCACCGTCAGAGGGCGCACCCGGTGGTGAAACAAGTCCGTGAGATATGGACGAAACGGCTGTGCACATTCTATGCAAGGTACAGTTTCTTTGGTTCCAAAAGGGATCTTTTCTCAATATTTTTATCATTTAAATGGAGCCCAGCATACATAGGGCATATTGTGGCGCACAAGTGATCTTTTATTTTTTCATGAATAATAAGTAGCAAAAAATCTAATTTTGGGAATAAATCTCACTTAATAGCCATTTTCCGATATAGTGGCGACATAGTGGAATGTATTTTGTCGCTAGATGGCAATTGAGTTGTTGGTCAAAAGCGTTCAGCATTCTTGAATGGGGATATTTTCAATAAATTCTTTGCAATCATCATGTCCTCATATTACTTCTGCTTTGCCATGGGATATTCTAGAAACTAACACAAAAATGTACAATGTCGCAAAATGTCTGTGAATGAAAGAAATTGTGTTTTGTGCCTCTCTACTCCGCCCATCATACACACCAGAATTTGAAATTGGGTCAAAAGGTCAAATGAGTAACTTTTTTGTGTCTCACAACGTTTAAGAGTTACCAAAGTAAAACTTAACCATTTTCAAACTCTGTGCCTTAGCCACTGTCATTTTGAAGTTTACATTCACAGCAATGCTAGAAACTGTTGAAAAACTAACAAAGAGCAAATTCCGCAATGATTGTCGTTGTCAGAAATTGTTGAGATCTTAGTTTATTTTTTATACCGTGTTTTAAAATGCCGAAGTTTTAGAGTCGTCAACTATTAGAATTATTTTGTTTCAGCTGTGTTTGTGGGGGAACAAGTTTGACCTGTCCATTTCGGCTGGTGTACAGTGTAGCGATGAGGTTAACCCCCTTGACCAGTTGGATCAGTTCAATCCATTCATATTGGTTAACCACACAGACCAAGTCCTCGAGTGCCTGAAAACGGCCAACCAGAACAAACCAGGAAATGTACGAGTGGACATTGTGCTGGATAACGCAGGATTCGAGGTCATCAGTGACTTATGTTTTGCCGAGTTCTTACTGGATGCCGGATTAGTCAATGAGATTGTCTTTCATCCTAAAGCAATGCCCTGGTTTGTTTCCGATGTTGTCCCTCATGACTTGACGTGGGTTTTGCAGACATTCCTGGCATCCAATAGTATTTATATGTCGAAACTTGGACAAAAATGGAGTGAGCGATTCGAATCGGGGTCACTGAGGTCTTCGGAGCATTTATTCTGGACTTCACCTTTAGACTACAGTCAAATGAAGATGTATGCACCAGATTTGTACAACGAATTGGCTAAATCTGACCTTGTATATTTCAAGGGCGACTTAAACTACCGTAAACTGGTGGCAGATCGCATGTGGGATCACACTACGTCATATGAGGTGGCACTGCAGGGTTTCCATCCGGCACCCGTCTGTTCATTCCGAACATTAAAAGCAGACGTTGTAGTGGGTCTTGAACCTGGACAAGATAAAGCGACTGAAGAGCAAGATGCCGATTGGATGATTTCTGGCAAATACGGTGTTATTCAGTTTTGTGGAAGGCGGGATTAATTTAGACATATTTGGGGTTTTCAGTTATAAGTTCTCAGGTGTGATACTACTGTGATACTTCGATTATGACAAAATCCTTTTAACCTCCCGTTACAACAAAGAACTCGAGTGAATTCTGGAACATTTGTTTCTACTGGTTGGTACAAGTAGTAGTCATCAATATTGAGCCGGAGTCTATTAAAGAACACGAGGGCTACTGCTTGGGTAGTGACTTTCTCAAAACCTTTGGATTTTGTCGAGAGAAGTTATTAGAAACTGTTAGAGATGTGCGAGTGAACAGTAGTAAATTAAATGACAAATGCCTAGAGTCCCCAAGATATTGACCAATTGCTCAGCACAAAGTAATCTTTGTCTTGGTCGATTTTGTAGTTAAGTCTGGGATACAATTTGGTGTAGTCACGGGCTCTGGAGTATATTGGTTTGGAATGTTAGTGCTTCTAAATTGTTTTTGGTCCATAAATATGATGGTCAACTGAAATTCTCTGACCAGACACAGTCGCAATCGTGTGGATGTTACATCAATGTATTTGTAAACATCTGAATTGCTCTAAGAATTCAGGCTGAGAAACTGGGAGAAATAAAACATTTTGTGGTCTTTAAACAAGTTTTATTGGAGTATCTGCAGCAAAATTGGTAACAAGTACCTTTACAAATATCTAACGAACAATTTGTAAAATATTTAATAATCAACAATAGCATTTTAATACCATAAAACCGTATAATTAACCTCCAACACTATTACTTTTAACTTCAAATCACATTTTACCAAATTGGAATTCATTTTCAGCATCTTCAGATTCAAACAAGAATACACAAGACATTTCCCTCAAAGCCTCACCCGGAAATCCATTGCTAATTAACAATTGGCATATTACAAAAGCAACAACAACAGTACTGTTAAAATCCCAACGTTACATAATTAGGCAATTACAGTGCACAATTTCCCAATTTCTTACTATATCACTTTTGTATCCACTATCTACATAGCTTAGAAGTGGTAATCGGGCCTGTGGAGTTCAAAACTATACTAATATTCATTTGGATAAAAATTGCAAAATATTTGTTGTTTTGAAGGCTGACCATCTTACTGCAAATAATTCCTGTTGCGTAGTGGGACATTAAAAAACAACTTACGAAAAAGAATCCAATGTCACAAAATCAATGTCTCAAAATGTGCGTGAATGAAACAACCTATGTTTCATCTCCGTCAACACGGCCCGTACAGCACTCCGGAATTAGAAATTGAGTTAAGCAAAAAAAAAAAAAAAAAAAACGCTTTCATGCTCTTGCCATGCTAAATAGTTGTACATAGAATGTTTCCAGTTTGCATTTACTAAACAAAGATTCACACAAGACAAATGTTTTCCTTTTGTCATTAGGTATGAGAACCAACTAACCATTTCACAACCGATCATTATTTAATATATATATCAATTTAGAAATAATGTTACTGCAGATGTGCACCCAGAGGACAGTTCAGGAGGTCAAGACCCCCTTGCTCGGTCACTTATATTCTTGTAATGGGGAAATCACAAGCAGCCACTACGTTTGTCCCTAGTTGGATTCCCTCAACAAAATCCTGGATCTGCGAGTATACCAGTCTTCCACGTTAGTAGCATGTCTTCCATATGATATTCCAAGCAATATTCTCAAATGTTATACAAAATGTCACATGCAGCATAAAGGCAATGAATATCTGCAAATCTACGAAATATTTGTGATCCGGCCAATCCAGAAAAGAGAACCATAACATCCCTTGACATGCATGGGCAATGTATGCAGTTAGTCACAAGTATCACACACACACAAACATATCTTAATTCAAGCCTTTAATCTCAACAGAAAATGCGAGTGTTACTCGTTCAAGCACTGCTTGGATAAAATGTACTTGAGCAAAGCACCCTCATTAAGAAATAACTTACAAATTCAAATAATTTATCATTAACACTGCATATGTTTATAACAAATTTAATTTTGATGTCACTCCCCATATCATAACCTGTATACCGATGTTGAATTTGATATAAAACATAATATCAGTAGACCAGTACATATCCCTTATATCACTTTGTATCACATCAGTACAAGGAAGAGACATATCATAAAATGCATTCCAGTTCAAACCACAGAAAGAAGTAAATTTCCACATGATCATGACCAAAGATATAGGCCACAGCTCACTTAATAAAACAGACAAGCTCGCTTTAAAAGTTCATAGTGGCCACTTAAGAACTGTTTCTTACATTTCAGAAGGATAAATGACAATAGCCTACAACAGGCCAATTCAGTTAAATCTCTTTACAATATGCGTATCATATTCTTCTTTAAGCAGAGACTATGTCATTTTACCAAGCCTAATACTCTAAAAGAATGGCTGAATTTGGTGTTTTCACAATAAGCAACTTAAAGTCTGTCTTTAATCATAAAATGTGGCATTCTGTTCTAAAATATCATCATTTTCAGCAAAACATTCTCATCAAAGTGCTATTAGTAAGCCCATCTCCCCAGTGCTGAGCAGAAATAGTGAACCATGGGTGTTTGTTTGGCAATAGTCAGATGAAACGGGCCTGCATTTTGAGAACCAGTTTGATACCCATTATTCAGTGGAGAAAACTGATTCTCAAAATGCCAGCACATTATATCAAACAATTGCCATTTGTTTTATCATACATTATCAGCAATTAATAACAGAGAGGCCTCTTGAATACAGCAGCCAGCCAGAGACGAGATATCTATTACTTCTTGACATCTTCTTCAATTCTGAAAATAAACATTGAAAATAACACAATTCCATTTCCAAAATATTCACTTATTGTACTGACTCAACCAGCTAACAGAAAAACGCACAAAACACAAAACATTTTCTCATTTTCAATGATATCTCTCAAATGGTAGAAAGGGTTCAGTGCTAGGTTGCATGAAACAGTCTCAAACAGGGACTCAACGAAGTTCCCTAAATCTTTTACCTATTTGCATCTTTGTTTACTCACAGAATAATCTTTTTCTATCATTTCATCTTGACTATGAGCTCCTCTTTAACTAATTTAAAGACATTATTTTCTAATAAAATAAGTAAAAAGTGAGCCCTGAGTTCAATGAAAACAAATAGGGACTTAGTCCTTAAGTTAGGAGCATTGCATGAAAAGATCCCAGCCCTATAGATTTTCGATAATATTGAGAATTCAACGTCGAGTTCACTCTCGATTTGTATCAAAGCCAAAAATTGACTTAGTAATGAGACTAAAACAGCATAAGAAAAGACAATCAATGGTTTCACGCAGTAGATTTAGGGAACTTAGTCGAGTCTCTATTTGGGACTGTTTCATGCGACCCGCCACAGGTCACTTCGCGAGCACATAACCCACTCGCACAACAAGCAAGACTAATGTAGTATTCAAAACTAAGTTTTGTCTTGCATCTGTCTGAAGAAATAACCTAACCTTTGAAATAATGTGACTTGACACTTCTTGTCATGCATGACTATACCATTTCATGGATAGAGCTAAAAGACAGTACTTATGACAAATTACACCGTCTCAAATTACTTTTTTGGTTGACGTTTCACATTTTTGTGCCTCCAAAACATGCGAACAATACTATGTCTTTCAAGTTGCTTCTGATACCAACGGTTGACACAACCATATCCTAAACTCACTTGATCTTACTACGGTCAAATAAATGACCGTGTTCTATAACTGCAGTCTTATTGACCTGTGCAGCTGGACTTAAATATTTTGTGAAGTAAGTGACCTTCCGCACTAAAACAATAAAACCACACCCAAGCAGGGACGCACTGTTTCCCACAGGCCCTGTGAGTATCAGGAAACTGAGCACTACGTAAATTTTGATTAAGACGTTTTGTATTTAAGAAATTCTGCAGCTTCTTATATTTAATACGCAGTAGACAACCTTCCTGCCTCAAAGTGAGCACAGAAGTTCACATTTAACAACATACTTTTCTATCCAGTGCAGGCCTTTTCTCACAAACCTTAGCTTTTCTTATCGAAACTATTCCTTTCTTCGAAACAGTTGTAATTTTGTGTTTACCAGAAAAGAATGCCGTTCATAAGAAAAAAATGTGGTTCATGAGAAAGGAACTGCAGTTTGGAAGAAAAGAATTGTGTTAATGAGAAAAGTACACTGTCCATGAGAATGCTCGTGTACACAATGAGGAATATAACTCGTCCTGAAGCAATAAGTTTAGTTTTTGTCCAAATTAGAAGCAAAAAGTGGAAAACACAAATGACGCATGAAAACGACGTTTTGATATTAACCAAATATGCTCTTTGTTTTCCACTTCTTGATCGTGTAACAGCAAGTGTAACATTACAGAACAAGGTGTACTGTGTAAAGAAGAAAAAGCGAAAGAGATTAGAGGATGCAACCAGTACCAGTAATTTGGAAAAATTAGCACTACATAGCACAACTCACTTTTTAAGCAAGGCAGTTTCGTGCAGTACTGAAGTTTATGTATAGTGCCGAAATACAAAAATATAACCTAGTTTTGTATCCAAAACATTTAGCAGAATCACAGACAGTTGAAGGCAACACCACGAGGACACGAGCTGCGATGCTTTTGTGCTGTGTTTCAACGAGCATTATCAGTCATCAAGGTTATATAGGATGTGTGTATTGAGCCAAATGTAAACAAAACTGTAGATTTAATTCCGTAAAAGTCTCTAAAAGTAGAAAGCTTGTAAAATTAGATTTTACAACAATCGGTCAATAATTGGGTCAAGTGACTGCCTTTTTAGTAAAATTTAGGGAAACAGAAAGGTACAATAATAGCAAAACAATACTACCGAATAACGTGTACAGACCAAGTTTCTTTAGCATAAATGTTCAAGATTCAAAAGCTCTGTTAGTTATCTAAATTATCATCTCATTTTCGTTAACTTTTAAAATTTTTTCATAAAAATCACAAGACTTATTTTTTGATAGAATCTCATGCAAAAGTGGAACATTTTAAAAAATTTCCCACCAGCGTTTTGTAGAACAGTGTGGAAACATACTGCCTGAAAGTTTTATAGGAATCCAGTTAGCCATTTCTGAGATATACGTTCCACAGTTAGCCATATTTGGACATGTTTCTAGGACCGTACATAACCTTAAAGTCAAACAACACAAAGTGGACAGAAAATTAAACTTCTGCAAGAAATTTCAGATTTTGACAGGGACACTGCATTAGATTATTTCGGCAACTTTGAATGTAGGTTTCAAAGTAATTGACGTGTGAACACTATGTCAGTTCTGATTAGGGTGTTCTGAAACAGAAAGTTAAATACAAGCATATTAGTGTCTTTTTCTACCAATGTCAGGAGCAGAAGACGTGGAAAGCAGACGGACAAGTTCAGCTCTAAAACTAAACAAGAACAGATCACCTGGCTAAAGAAAGATCTTTACCTGACGCGTCTACGAGTGGGCGTATAGCTTACTGTCATACCTTACAATAAGACATAAACATCGAGATAATCATGAGAAACATGAGAATAATTAGGGACTCTGTATTAACGAACACCATATTTACAAATACAATGGCTAAAATTTTTCTCAGGGCACATTTTGACAGGAAAAAATGGGATTTCACTGTGCATCAAATTTCTCCAATATTAAGGAAGTTACCTTTAATAAGGTCGCCTTATACTGAAGACCTGTGTCACTAATTGACTTTTGGTGAATGACAAAGTATGCTTTTGAGATAGGAAAATGCTAATTTCAACAATAACTTTCATCCGAAATTAAAATGTTTACTGTACATACAGTTCAAACATCTGAGTAAAGATTGAGTTGAGACCAATTTCATAGCGCGCGACAAGTGATCTAGAGCAAACGTGAGTTTCTTGCACAGAACGCCTCTTTGTAGCTAATTTAATGTAAGTAGAATACTCTTTTAATCCTCCTCCAAGTTTTATTTGTAAGTCTAGTATGTAACTCATACTAGATATACAAAAAAGTCTAGGAATAAATCTTAAAAAGTATGTTCACTTGGGATCAAGGATAAATATTTTGATGTACAAAATGCTCCATTTTGATTCAACACTCTTGACATTTACTTCAAAAATATGTAGTTGCAGTCAATATAAACAAATAATTAATCAACGAAATATACAACAAGACAGCAACTTACCTCCGAATCTCGTTTGGAATGTAAACGTACTCCAAGTTGACCTCACTTGACAACATACTCAATGTTGGCACGTAGACCACCTTGCGGTAAAACTTGGAGCTGAAAAACCGATAAGAAATAGGAGATTTACTCCCACCGAATTTGTGGTAAAGCAGCAACAAACCGGTCTACTATAAAAATTAACTTTGTTTAGTGAGACTGCTAACTGTTATAAAACTGGTCTTAACTCGTTCCTTACTCACATTGGAGTTGATTTCTGGACTTGGGAAGAAATGATTGACAAGTCTTTACTGCTTGGAATGAGCTGTGTAAGGTGGCTTATCAAAGCTGGGACACTAATACACTGAGCATGGGCTCTAATACATTGAGCATGGGCTCAAGAAATCATGAACTGGTAGTTATTTCATAGCAAAGAAATCACTCCTATGAGTAAGGAAAAAGTTGAGACTCGTTTTGTAATGAATAATGGTCTAAATGAAAAAGAAGATTAAGACAAGAGTCCGGTTTATAATCGCTTTAAGTTAAATACAGCAAGTAACTATGGATACGGTAATTATTAATCTACTGATCACACAATTTGGCTTGCAAGTGAAATTATACTTCGTATTTCTCTACAAAAATGAAAATGAAGAAAAGTTTAGTCTTCTGTTGGCACAGTTTGCACTGAGAAGATGTCATAAAACAACGTTTTGGTAAATGCTCCATTGTTTTCAGCGAAGTAATCAGCTTTTGAAAACTGACACTTTTGGCAATTATTTTTGGGCAAAATAAGTGCAGAATTATCATTATCGTAGAGTGGACAACTACGGACAATTCTTCACCTGTTTAGCTCACATCATGGAGGCCATTGTTAGGATTGTTTGCATCATACCGCTGTCATAAAGCAACGCCTGATAAAAACAGTTAATAGCAGGATATGAAGTTTTCAATGTTACTAGATATCCGATCAAACCTGATAAATGGCTTGGACAGGAACATAATAGTCTTTAACCACATGGTTGGATGAACCAGGTACAGTTTCTTCAAATTCTTCCGTAGCCTATTAAGAAGAAAAGATTAACGTGAACAGCATGGCAACTTATCACACACGTCAGATGACAAAGCAAAACATCACAGCCACAATTAACGGCACCCGAAGAAGGATAGTTATGAGCTCAGCTGTCTGCCTCGAGTGAATGACAGCCGAGTTGACGGCTCACACCAAGGCGTACAAACATGACAATTAAATGAAGGTGTCTTGACAGGAGCTGTCAGTTCAGCTATTGTTCACCTCAGGCAGGCAGCTCAGCTCATAGCTGTCTGCCTGTGGTAGCCCCGATAAGACAGACAAAACCAAGTGTGGGATACTGTAATGACGGGAAAGTTCAATACGACACCAACTAAGTACAACGGAACACTACGCTGAATTTATAATATTCTAAAAGCCAATTGATAATTGAGTGCATGAGGATCGAAAAAAATCATTGAAAATAAAAGCTAAGGTCTAATTTACTTGTAGTAATGCAGCCTGTCTTTGAAAATGGAAACAACTTTGTCAATTATTCAGAAATTAATGTGTCAAACCCTAATCACAAGTGTTATTTTAGCAGCAGTGGTACAATGTTTAGAACATAATGATTGCAACTTGCACCCTGCATTATAATTTTATAGATCATGGCGTGAGTGACGTAGTATAATTGCATGCAACAGCATCAGTAATAACACTCGCCTTCTATCAATGCACTGGTAACATTTCTTCAGCCATGACAGTCCAGGCATCTGTTTCTTTGGTGTTGCGCCGTGGAAGTATATAATCATGTAGTCATCGACGACCAGCAGTTCCAGGGTACTAACTACATAGCTAGAACAAACGAAGAATCGGGTGATTTTTTTGGTAAACAATTTATTTCAACAAAGTAATAGAAATTAACGACACAAACAAGGAGGAAAAACCTTTCACTCTCACATTCACAATTCCCAGCTTTGCACAACTTAAAATTACAGTAAATCTGTAAGGGTCTTAAAGAGCAATGTCGTGGGAATTCTCATAGTTTCATATTTTTCCACATCTTGACAAATCAATTACATCAATTTTTTAAAATTTCTTAACTATGGGGCTACAGGTGGCCTGAGAACAAGTATAAAGTTTTGTGCAAGGGTTGAGAAGTGATTAATTTCATGAAAATAATCTCTAAAGCATGCTTATCTAATACATTTTTCTCAACCAACAAGAGGTCAGTGCCAACTACATTTGAAAGTTATGTTTTAACTTTGTATTTCGTTGCAAAGTGGAACTACATGCTTACATTACACAAACATGTGATTAAACATTTCTAGAAGTCCACACACTTTTCATTTTGCACTATGCTCTTTTTTATCAAGTATATTTAGTACAAACTTCTCTATGGTTGTAATAACTATCAAAGACTTTTATCTGAAGTTGGAGCAACAGTTTGAAAAGCATATTATTAATCTGTTTACTTTGCAGTTTAGTACAAAATTCCATTTAAATGTGTTCATCTTCCACCATGTACTTCTTCTGTTTATGCTACACTGCAACTCTAGTAATGAGCACCATATGATTGACAGGTTGTGGTTTTGTCATGAATTNAATCTGTAAGGGTCTTAAAGAGCAATGTCGTGGGAATTCTCATAGTTTCATATTTTTCCACATCTTGACAAATCAATTACATCAATTTTTTAAAATTTCTTAACTATGGGGCTACAGGTGGCCTGAGAACAAGTATAAAGTTTTGTGCAAGGGTTGAGAAGTGATTAATTTCATGAAAATAATCTCTAAAGCATGCTTATCTAATACATTTTTCTCAACCAACAAGAGGTCAGTGCCAACTACATTTGAAAGTTATGTTTTAACTTTGTATTTCGTTGCAAAGTGGAACTACATGCTTACATTACACAAACATGTGATTAAACATTTCTAGAAGTCCACACACTTTTCATTTTGCACTATGCTCTTTTTTATCAAGTATATTTAGTACAAACTTTTCTATGGTTGTAATAACTATCAAAGACTTTTATCTGAAGTTGGAGCAACAGTTTGAAAAGCATATTATTAATCTGTTTACTTTGCAGTTTAGTACAAAATTCCATTAAAATGTGTTCATCTTCCACCATGTACTTCTTCTGTTTATGCTACACTGCAACTCTAGTAATGAGCACCATATGATTGACAGGTTGTGGTTTTGTCATGAATTATCTTTTACTCAACTCATGAGTGTTGTCATCTTTGACATTTGCCACTCGTTAGATGACGAGTTGTGCATTAAAATGTTTTGGTTAGAACTTAAACCATTGCTGACAGACAGAATCATAGGAGACACCAGGTATTATAAGTCCATATAGTCAACGACTGCGAGAGAAAAGGGAGTTTGGGTGGGGGGGGGGGGTTATGCACAAATCAAGGTATGACGGAATATTGTTAATGAGTGACAGGAATGCTTTCTATTCAAGAATCTGCAGGGACTCTTTGATGTGTAATCAGAGGGGTGTTGTTCTCATAACAAACGATATATGCATTGTCAAAATTTATCACCTGCTGAGGAGGCACCGAGTGACAATAGATGGCACTGTTGCAGTGTGTTTTAGGTTTGTCTATGCGCTGTCGAGCCAAAAAAAATTGTGGGAAATCATGACACTTCAGTTGAGAAACCTTTTACACAAAACAACTTTTAAGTTGACTGAAAAGACAATTAAAATTGTCTTTTCAGTTTGTAACCTTGGGGTAATTCAACAAATTCTAGATGGGAATAAGTTGAAATGGAGTATACATTCAAACCCTAACATAATAAAATCTCTTTTCCCCATGCACGTTACCTCCCCTGTTCAGCAGCAACATATAATTGTTGAAATTTTCTGACATTAATGTCCGCATAATGGTTCTTTGGGTCAGCATGGACCACCTTGTAAGATCTTCTGTTCAAAGAAGTGTCAATAGTCAGATATTACGAGCCCCCATTTGAGAAGCAGTTAATGCCCAATTTTCAGGGGAGAAAACTGTTTTTCAAAATGCAGGCACGTTACATCCGGTTTACCCAAAACGTGGCCAACTCAGCAGCATGTTGTTGCATACCTAGGCAGTGAGAGCACCCAGGCAGTGAGAGCACACAGGCAGTGAGAGCACCCAGGCAGTGAGAGCACCCAGGCAGTGAGAGCACCCAGGCAGTGAGAGCACCCCTTGATAATAAACTGTTTACTCACAGAAACAGTTGGTCCATCACATAATGGTAATCCTTTCGACTCCTGTCTGGCATGTAACAGGCAGCAAACACGACGATGGCGTTGCACCCGTTATAGTATCCGCCGTGAGACAGGACCTTCTTGTAGGGCTCGATCACTTTCATGTCCACTTTGTACTGTTTTCCGGCAATAGTGACACTCCGCCAGTGTCGCTCGTCGGCCAGTTCATCTGCTGCACTGTATTCTGGGATAGGAGTTGTATCACCCGTGGGTGTCGTGTCGTCTAAAATTAACAAGTACGATGTAGTGTTTAAAAACATTTTGTGACCACTGTGGTTAATGCAGCTACGCTAACAAAGTAGAACAATTTTGTGCCATCAAAAAAGTACAAAATTTTCATGTTTGTGTCAGACCAATCTTCTGAACGACGAAAAATGCAAAGTTTATAATGTTAATTTCAAAGTACAAATTTGTGACATATCAGCTACAGAGAGACTACAGAGACAAGAGTCAGTAAACATGACGCCTAATAGTTCCTGGACTAAACAAAAGCAACCCAAGTGATTAAGTCATGAGAATACAAAAAATCATAATTGAATTTTTGACAATTTTTATAAAAATTGACATTTTCAAGACTGGTGTAAGAGGCAGAGCTCAAAATTTTAATTGAAGACTATGCTGAAAATGAAGGGAAACTTATAGTTTACTAAAATTTCTATTTTTGTCTCCAAATGAAAAATCTTTACTATAGATACTCAAAGCAGGAACAAACATTTAGAGTTGCAATAAACCTAACCAATACTCAGCTCTTAAACAGAGCTGAAGGTCCACCGGAGGTCTTTTCAATACTTGGTGAAAAAGATATAAACCAACAGAATGGGAGGAAAATTTGAGTTCAGGGTGTTAGTACTAACAAAATCAATTCCCTTGACACATTTAAAAAACCACAAACAGTCTTACCAATTAATTTCACCTCTTTTTACCTTCCTCTAACATCAAATCAAATCGTCTGCCATATTCTAATCTTAGATTTTGATCGAATGACAGCCAATAAGCTCAGTGAATGTTTAGTTCATGAGTTCACCGGTAGGTAACAAAATTGCAAATGGCAGAGCAACAAGCAAATTAAACTAAAAAGTCGAATCTTCAAGTGAATACGTTCTTCCAAAGGGTGCAATTTCTATGCAGTTATATTCGCTGTATTATTTCTTAAGATAAATATGTTCACGCGATTGCAATTTCGACATGTGCAGGTTAATGTTTGGTGTGCAATTATTCGAGTGTGATGTGTACGGCACTTGATTCTTCACTTTCACTTTCTAGACTTCCAACCCTACTTAGAAGGGTTGGTTTACCGACTACCAAACAAAAAACTTTAGGGTTAGACTGCAAACTACATCAAAATTGGCCCCAACTTGTTGCATACTCAGATTAGAAGTGACTTCAGGAGGTTCGGAAGCACTCTAAGTTCTCTCATAAAATGACACGCCAAGCCAAGTCAATATACTGCGCCTGATCTCGAGGAATAGCAAAACCAGAGGTTCTTTTCAAGCAAAAATCTTGTTTCTGATACAAATAAGGACTATTCCGGGGACAATTTTCAAACGCAAAATAGTGTGAACAAACATCTTTGATGGGCGGCGTGTTTATTTTTTCCCCTTAAACTAGATATTTGTATAGTTTCAAATCAATCACCTTCCGTGGAAATCCCTCTCAAGACAGAATTGTCAAAATCTGGTGTAGTAAGATCATCAGGAGTCTTCATGTCGTCAATCATGGCCAGTATGCTACTAGTGTTGACATCATTGGACATGTAACTCTGCGCATCGTCATCCAACATAGTCAGGTTAGGATGGATCTTTTTCTTGGGCACAGCTCCCCCACTGGCATCCAGTGTCTGAGGTCGGGCTGGATCAAGGAGGCAAACATATCAACTAAAGATAAAATCTCACAAATTTTGGACAAAAATGTTTGAAAATGCCCTTTTTAATTTTTCAAGGGCTTCCATCCTTGTTGTACATGCTCAGTTTTCCAAAACTTTGTCCGATAGTAGCTGTGGTACAAAACTTGAACAAGGAAATGCATTTATTTGGTGCTACAAATGTAGCACTAGTCGTCCACATTGTGTTCAAAATTGGAGCAATTTTATTGTAAGAGACCTATCAAGGTCACCAAATCAAAACATGGTTAAAATAAAATATCAATGGATTTCACGACTTCTGAAAAATTTCACGACTTCTGAAAAATTTCACGACTTCTGAAAAATTTCACGACTTCATGGCGGTGTCAAAACCTTCCAAGTCCATTACAATCAATATTTAAGACTCTGAAAAAATGTTTTGAAATTAAGAATTGAAGTGGAATTACATGATATTTCCAGCCACACAAAGTTCATAGCAGAGGTTGAAACAAGCTATAGAAAATCCACTTCACAAAAAGGATAATCGCATAAAATTAGCACTTCATAAGGCCAAGTCTCAAGACGACCAGTGTTTCTTCATGAAGTCAACAGGAAGCAACAACCATAAGACTGTAAAACAACTACAGCGCAAACGTTGATACGAAATTGGAAAGATATAAAAAGAAATCCTGTACTAACCAACTTTGTCATCATCTTCAGAGAGAATCTGCTCAGTCAACTCAGTTAAAGCAATTTCTTCAGAAGACATACTTGGAGTTCGAGAACCCTGAAATATAATACCATGAACATGTTCAAAATGTCTGGATAGTTCATGAAGTGTTTTTCAAACTAGAAACACAAGAGCTATGAATATCTCATCTTTTAAAATTTCTTTTCTATTGTCAAATACCGTGACACATTTTACCAGCAAATTTATCAAGTTCTTCTAATTAATCAGATTTTTAATAACACTGCAATATGGTTTGTAAAACATCTGAAGCAAAGCAGCACAGTTCAGAGAGACGAACTGAATCCAATATGCCAGCAATACCATGAAACTCCAAACCCAGACCAACTGCACATCTCCCAACAAAAATGCTAACATAAATATGTAATTCTTAAACCGGCATGGAAATGTATACCATTATTCTCGATGGCTCAGTGGACTAGAGCACCTGCACCGTAAGCAGAAGGTCCCGGGCTTAAGAAAGGGTTGGGGCAGAAATTGTTTCAGACTTATATGCACGTGGTCATGTGATGTGGCCAACAGGTGGTGTGCTGACCAGACTTAAAATATGTCTGTGATAAAAATGCTAACCTTGTTAATTTCTGCACCTTCTGCTTCTCCTCTCTGCCCCAGGTCAATATCTTCCATTAGGCCAACAGGCAGAGCTGGGGCAGACTTGCCGCCCTCATCACCATTAATCAAGTTAATCCTACTTGGTGACTCTTCACCAGGTGGCGCTTCAATGATGGAAACATTGGCTTGCAATTCAGGAGACTTACGAATGGGGGATGAGGTGGCAACAGACAACGTTTCATTGACACGGCTCTCTTGCTCAATATTCAGGACTTCAGTGACAGGAGAATCGCTGTCCGAGCCACCATCAGGTGATGGGAATTCGTAAGCTGTCTCCGTACCACTGGATTCTTCCAACTTAATGGCAGATTCCACGACAGGACTTATCTCGGCTTCCTCGCCTGCTGCACTTTCTACATCAATCTTTTCACCAAATTCATCTCCATCCTTTACATAACCATTACCCTGTGCCTTTATTTCCTGCTCACCAACAACGACTAAAGAATTATCCTTTTCCGGAGATGTCTCTACAACTTCCGACACATCTTCAGTTTCACTTGCGCCCTCTTCAGTCATCTCTTTCTCAACTTCATTTCCAGCCTCGTCCTCATACTCTTCAACAGTTTGATCACTGCCAACATCAGATTTCTCCTTTCCAGCAGATTCCGCTTGGAGCTGTTCGAAGCTCGTGCTCTCTGCAACATCTTTCACTGCATCCGTTGCAAACGATTTCTTGTCAGTGTAAATGATATCCATTTGACCTTTGAGCGGGTCGACGTTACACAAATAATCCGTCTCAACAGGGATTTCCTCACTGCCCACTGCATGTTCAGTTATCGCGACACTGGGAAACAAAGTTTCAGCACCGCTGCCATCATTGGTGCATTGCTGACTGCTGGCAGCAGTGCCAGATGTGTCCTCAAGGGAACCAGCCATGTCAACGGGGAAAGAATCCAAAGCAGCACTAATAATTGACTGAGTCACAACACTGGCAATATTCTGAATGCTGTCAGAAGACACTTTTCGATTCTGAGCCGCAGTCCCATTATCTGAATTTTCCACTGCCTGTTCATCATTGGATTTTTCCAGAGTCTGAGTATGCACGATCTCTGTATGACCACCAATTTCAGGCTCAAGTATCGTGCTGCACTCTGTTGACACATTATTGACATGCTGGGGTGAAATAACAGAACTTCCTACATCCGTCTCATTTTCATTTCCAGCTAAACTGTCATCAACATCCTCTTCGTCAACATAAAAGTCCTGAGAGAGATCTCTTTCAATACTCCTCTTTTTCTCATGAACAAGTCTCCTCAGTTCGTCAGGATTTGACTGTAGAAACGCAGCTGAATTCCCATTTGCAGACCCATATGTATCCATGTCCCCTTCGCAGAAGCTATTTCGCGGAGTGAACGGGTATGGATCGCTGTCGGCAGCACTGCCTCCGAGTTCGCCTCTTTTCTCGTGTATTTTCTGCACCATCTCTGAGTTCATGAAACTGGGCAGATTCGTCTCCTTGGTTGGTATGGCTGACGACTCCTGGTAGCTACTGCTGGGGGTGAACGGAATCACGGGCTCATCATCGCTATGCAGCAAATTGCTACTAGCCACCAGACTGGAAGATGATCCTTTATCATCGTCTGCAGAATCGGATTTCACTAACTTATCTTTCTTGTCTTTAATTCTCTGCACCATTTCGGAGTTGTTAAAACTGGGAAGAACCGTTTCTTTTGCATAGTGCGCCATGTTCGACTCGACAAAACTGCTCGGTGGCGTCGACGGATAGCTGCTGTATTGTGAAGTAGGATCCTCAGACTCTAATCTCTTGGTGGGTGTGTTATATCCACTCAGGACAACCGGTGACCCCTGTGTAGATGAAAAAGGGTCAAAATCCTCCATGATGTCTTTTTGTGAATCAACAGATACATTGGCGTCTTCAGATTCAGATACAATAACGGAAGGACGGACATTTGCGGAGACAGGGAAATCCTCTGACATCACGTTACTTGATGCCGTTGCGTTGTTTGACAGTCCTAAACCAAAAGGATCTGAATCCTCAATAGTATTGTTAGCACGTTCAATATTCGTAGACACCATGTCTGCCTGATCCCTATTACCCGTCACAGAGTCAACATTTGGTGCAAAAACATTAAGCCCAAACACATCCGTGGTATCTGAACTCACCAGAGAAAAGTCACTGCCAAATGTATCTGAATTACCAAATATGTCGCCTGACGACATGTCATTAGTTTGAACTTGAGCAGTTCCTGTCACAGAAAATAGATCCAGGTCATCAGATGTAGCAACAGCTGGTACTGAACTGTTCTGAGCTTGTGAAATGTCGCTTCCCAACAAGTCAAACGAAAATAAATCCTGCTTTTCCAGAGGTGCAGTGTCCTGCACAGACGTGGATGGGACCGTGACGACACCGAGGAAGTCCACAGCTGACTGGTCATTTTCTGAAGAACCCTGTGTGACAAGTGACTCAGATGACACTCCACCATTAGAAAAAGACGTGTGAACTGACAACAGGTCGTTAGAAGACGTTGTCGTTTTCTGATCCTCGTGTTCTCCGAATGACTCTTCTGCTTCTTCCTGGTCTTCGCAAACGTCGTTGAGACTACCATTTTCATCTTCATCACTCTCGCTCAAGTCTTCAGGCGGTTCAGAGCGCCATTCTGCCAGTTCACTAAAGTCAGGTGGGTTGTCTAAAATACACAAAAACACGACGGTAATTCACGGCAACAATTCACGAAGCAAAAAGCCAAAAAACCAGTCTCATAAACCAAACACAAGGAAACATCAGAGAAAAATATACATAACACAAGGTAACAGAACACAACAACTGAATTGAGATGAAACTTAAATTAACATACCTATTAACATCTGCACTTTAAATCCGCTAACATGAGAACAACGTAAGAGAATATCAAGGATGGGAATTAAAAAGAAAAGATTTACCAAGGAACTGTTAAAGCAAAGATATTCTCTATTTTCAATTCCACATACTTTTTGCATCAAATTTCAAGTTTAGTGGACATGCGACCAAATCCCATTTCCACTAACATTGAACAATTTTGGTATTGAGTGTCATGAAAACATTTCCAGTGCGTAGCAAAATTTTTTATTTCTTATGCATTCCTCTTGCAACACGAATTATTCGAAAAGAAATTTCTTCCCCATGACAGACTTGGACTTGACCATGGAGCGTTTTACAGTAACCTGACTGGTGGTGGCGTCCATTACACTGGATCTACTAGCCACATCTTCAGTTGAAACACAAAGCAGACGACTGCACTTTTCCATGAGTCCATCGATAGACCGGTGACTCTGGAGACCTATGTAATCGGAAACCGTTGGTAAGCCGTGACGGTTAGCGAACATTGCATCTTGCTTACTTAGGAAGTCCTTAAGGATGGGAAGAATGTGTTTGCGGGAGGCTGTAACTGTTCCTTGGACGAAGACGTCGCACTTGTCCAGCTTACAAGACACTGGCATCAGGTCAAGGGGAGGTTTATCTGATGCCATCAAGACATCTACGACCTGGGAAATGGCAACGGTAGCAACGGTAAAATAGCACTAGATTATGACTTGATAAAATTCAGGCAAAGAAAAATATTATTTGAAATGGATGTCTTGTACTTTGAAGAAGTATTTGCATGGTACCATTGCAGAAACAGTTTGGAAAAATGAATATAAAACATGCAAAGACCACTAGTGCCTGTACGAGGCACGTCACGGGAGCATATGACGCATACAATGTTATGTTCTTACCCAACTGCATGACATAATATCAATTGGACGTAGATCACTAATTGATGTCCTGCAGCAATAACTTGGAATTTTCAACTGCTTTGGTTGCCTTTCCACAAATACATGTGGTTAACACACAAATGTCTCTTTAATGAAAACACCTTTTAGCTGCAGCTATAAATGTGTGTGGTCTCAATGCTTTCCTTACTCAGACGACAAAGGCTTTCTGGACTGGGAAAGGAAAAAACTGATTGGCTGAGAACAAGTTGCAAGGAGCAATGGTGAACTATCAGTTCCTTCAAAGGCCAGAAATCACCCTAGTCTGAGCAAGGAACTGGTTTCGACTAAAAGCATGAAAATTTTGAGGCATCTAGGTGAGAAAACACCAATAAAAATTTGAATTTTATACTGGAATTTGAAATAAAACTTACTAGAGTTAGCGACGTTGCATCCGTCTCTCACGAACTTCAGCTTGGCTAGTGATGTTATTATTATTCTGGCTAATAGGTGGCATTTTAACCAGATGACGAGGCAGAGAGGTTAAAACGCCACCTATAAGCCAAAATAATAATAACATCACTAGCCAAGCTGAAGTTTGTGAGAGACGGATGCAACGTTGCTAACTCTATTAAGTTTTATTTCAAATTCCAGTGTTAGATTCAAATTTTTATCTGTGATTTCGACTAATTTCATGACAGTACTGTAAAAGGACAAAATAGAAGTCCGTTTTTTCTGACGTAAGGTCGGTATATAGCACCTTTAATGGCCCACCTATTGGTGTAATCAGGAACTAGATAACTCAGTTACGGTATACAGCTTTACACAAAGACAGTCACAACAGACAGATTGTGCCATTTTCACAAAAGTCTGTAAATTCACGTTCATCCAGTGGAAACTCACCATTTTTCGTACGAGGTCATTGTAGCAATAGACGATGATATTGCGAAAGGGTTTGTTGGGTCCGCGGTAATGAATTGTTAGGATGACTAAAACGTCCAACTCTCGTTTGGTTAGGAACGCCCGCATGTCATGTCGAAGACGAGGGCGCTTCAACAGCTCCTAAATTTAGAACACAGCAGTTCAAACTGAATCATAATAATAATGCATAAAAATTATCTCAGAAATTGGCAGTTACGTTTACCAAAGACTTGGCACTTTTGCTCATTAAGTGAGATTTAATTGCCTTTCAGAAGCGCAAGATCAAATTTATGACTTGAGTCACATTTTGGGAAGAAGACCCCTAGTGAGAACGCTGAAATGGATACGGTGTGCCCGGTCTCTCACCTCGATATTGATTGTAATAGAACTGACAGCGATATCCATAGTTTGTGACTTGGCTACCTTGAGGTCACGTGTGAACAGCTCCACATTTGACAATCCTGAAAAATGGAATTTATTAGCTTGAATTCAGTGGAAAACTGTCTGCTGCCCATCACATGCAACAGCCTACCAAGGCTGTCAGACTATCAGTTGATTGCACAAGTCTACACCATCATATGCATATGAATACAATACTAAAAACAATCTTAGTAGCAACACAAAGGTTAGAAAATTTATGAGCCTTACATTTTTTATTTACAATGCACACAATAATGCATTAATTAAAGTGACAATGACCCATTTGCCATCAAAAAAATTTTAATTTGGACAACTTACTGCAATTTCTCGGTGAGAAAATTGTTTTTGGTTTTGCAAAGAACTGACGCCCCGTTATTCCTTGAGAACATTCTCGGTGTATGAAATGGCAAGCTTTAACAAATCATCTTGTAGAGCCTCAGTTTCAAACAATAACAAATTGTCAGTTTTTTCCAAGCCCAGGAACCACACCTGTTTTGACTAAGGAACAGTTTGAGATCAATTTTATGGCGGTCTAAATCAAAAATCAATTACTTTTCACTTGTTAATACCGTGACCAATTATCAAGAAGAACTGAGAAGAAACCTGTTGGCATTTTGAGAACAATGGACTTCATCATTCAATTAGAAGGGGCAACTTCGTTTTGGATGAGCAGACGACTAAACAAGAAGAAATGTATGAATGATAGACAGATTTACGTGCCTGACAGATTAAACTTAGCCTTCTGTAGTTCCGTGTACGTCTTGTCCCGTCTCATCTGAGGAAAAAACTTCTCCATGGTGGTAATGATCTTGACGTCCTTCTCCGTTTTCTTCCCGCAAGTCTCCGACAAATTTATGGTATCCAGTAGTATAGGACCTGACAGGAAGATTAGTGCCTGGCTTAGTACACGGCTAAATCGTGATAATGAGGGATATTACAGGCAAGAGAAATAATCGCTTGTAGAAAACCTGTAACTAATCTGGGGATATTCTACAGTTTTGTGATCCGGTTTAGCAGATGTGATAGTGTTCATCAAAGTAGTGCAACCAGGTAACACGCCTTTTGTTTTTCACCTCTGTATTTTGGCTTTCAAGCTTCAAAAAATCCAAGATTAGTGAGTTTAAACAATCACCCAAAGTCTATATTGTTTATTTGAGAACTCATTTCTGCTAAATAGCCTCTGTGTTCAGATTGTATGAGAAAGTTTCTCAGTAATTCAGTGGTCAGTAATACAGTGAACTCTCAACTGAAAGGTTACGGGATCAATGCTCCGTCACTGCACCTTTTGCGGATACGTAGTTCTGGACTTCCGTTGTCTCAGCTGTATGAACGACTAAGTTACTGACATGGTTGGGAAATGATCTGCCACGGATAAGCATCCCGTTCAGAGGGGGGTGAAGGACTACAATCTATCGGTAAAACCTTACCAACTTAAGACACAATATGGCAGACAAGTGAAACGTTTGGTGTGGTGTTATTTCATGTTTTATCGTGTCAATGTACATTTTGATAGCTGTCATCACACAATACTTTGAGTAACTGAGTGACTTCATGGTAACGTTAAAAGATTTTTAAAAAATGAAAAAATATTTTTACGACAATTTTTGTTTGAAACTGAATAAGATGAGATTTCACCCCATTTCACACTCTCTCTTTCTCTTACAAAAATCGGGACTAAGCAATCAGCCTTACTGATGCGATGACTGGAGAAGGATTAGCATGTATTTTGAAATGAGAACATGATACAACCTTACCAGTTCAGGATACCAGGTGAGGAAAAGTGAGATTCCATTTGAGCCAAAATGGCGACACACTCTGAACACTTGACAGGTATCACTCACCATAGAGCAGCTGTGCCAATTGAGGCGAGACTCTAAATACTTCATCTTTCAAACATAACTCAGCCACCAGTGTACAGCACGATCCAACCATCTCGATGTGCACATCAGCACTGTAAAAGAACAGTTTGACAGCTGTAATTTGACACAATGTGTCCGTAGATTGCTGCAACAATAGATTAATGTAGCGAGACTTTTTCAAAAGCTGCAATTTGCTGTGATGTGTCAGACTGTAATAACACATAGAGATTACGATGTTGTATGATTATTTCAACAGCTAAAATTTGCTGTAATACGTCCACAGACTGCTGTAGCATGTAGATATTAAGATGCAGTATGACTATTATAACAGTTACAATTTGTTGTAACTTGTCCACAGACTGTTTTAAGACACAGTATGACTAATTCAACAGCTAACACTCGCTGCAACGTGCCCACCGATAGTTGTAATGTGCAGTCAATAACATGCAGTATGGCCATTACAACAGCTGCAACAGAGCACTGAATGTTACAAAAACTATTCCGTAATAAGGGCATTGCTGACCGACAAGACACAAATGATAAAAAGAGTCGTTTTATCTGTCCATGAAGAAAGTATTGGTGCCCCAACAGGATGACTAACCAGGTCTCGTCAAATTATTGAAATTGGTCTCAAATCTCAAGCTACTACAAACTGTCACCTCTTCGCAAGCCCAGAAATCATATCTGAGTAAGGAACCCTCCTGGTCCAGAAGATGCCTCAGTGTGCTGGGAAATACTGTGTGGTGAAATCTTTATTATTGCCAAAGCTTACACATCTTTTCTGAAGTCTCTCATCACTGGAGGAAGATTTTATCAAACAACTGGAGAAAATGTTTTTCAGTTTATTTCGAGTAACAAAAAGATAGAATTTCTCGTAAGACAGTGGTTCAAAATTATAAAAATTGTGGTTTCAAAACGGTTCATTTAGTTTCTTTTATTAAAGCTACTAAGAATGATTATAGACGGATAAAATAATAATTCGGCCTGAATCGATATTTTGCGGAATTCAAGTCAAATTGACATTTAAAAGGAGGAAACTATATTTTTTAAAATGTAAGCCCTGTCCACATGGAATCCTTATTGGAAGGAAGCCTTTGTTTTAACGTTTGAGTTTGGTTCGATATTAAACGAGGTCAAAGAAGACGATGGAATACTGTCCCTTCATTTATGGCATAACACTAAAGTTCAAATTGGAGGAAAACCCTACTTGGAATGAATAGAGTGGGAGATTCTTAGAATAATCTGATGATTTATTGACGAAAACAGAAATTTCTCGTCATACAACAGTTTTGCAGAAAAATTTGGTTTTAAACCCTTTTTGCAATCTATTGCGAATTGAAAAATGACTTTACATTAACATTCAAAAGTATAACGTTTTCACGTGACATTAACATTCAAAAGTATAACGTTTTCACGTGACATTAACATTCAAAAGTATAACGTTTTCACGTGACATTAACATTCAAAAGTATAACGTTTTCACGTGACATTAACATTCAAAAGTATAACGTTTTCACGTGCAAAAATGTCTCAACCAGTTATCCTACAACTTTGGCAAATTTTGATTAAAATTTTGAAAGGTACTTGTGATATATGTATATGACACTTTTCTGACAACTTAGTTTCAAAAACCAAAAGGATTAGAAAAATGGGAAATACCTTTGCTTTTGCAAGAACAATGACCAACTGGAATTTATGCTTTCTAACTTCTGTTCTTTGCACTTCAAATGTTAGACTCAGGTGGTTTCAAATGAGAATTGTACAAATAATTTTAGCAACAAATAACTTTTTAATGCAAATTGGTATTTCTCCAACTGATCAATGAACCTTTTGTAGGAATGAAACTGAAAGTTAATAACAATTACTTTGGGGTTGCATTTTTGTTAAGTCTTTTTGGAAAAGTATAGCTGAATATTATATCGATCCAAAAAATGTTGATTATAGATAGATTTTCCAACTTTTATATTCGGTAAAACTGGAAAAGCAAATGAACTGTTGAATCTTATCATTCTTTTGGCCCAAAACCAGATATACTGTAGAAAGTTGAATGTATAATCTCCATCTATAACAGTTTTTAAAAAAGAAATAGAAATTTATTTCACATTCAAAAAATATAAATATACTATTGTAAAAATGGATTAGGAGACCTATTTTTCCAAAGATGGTCTGGTTTTTTTATTTTTCAAAAAGTAATGCAAATGAGAAAAGTACATTTGGTTTTCTGGTTTGTGAAATTGAGTTTTTTATGAACGGTTTGTGTGTGCATATGATGTGTCATTGGAAACTGTCTTTGTACTGTGGTGTTATTATTATTGCAATAAATGTTTATAAAAAGATTTTTTATTTACACCAAACTTCACTCACGTTTCCTTCTGGGGTCTCTCATTTTGATGATGATCAATGACACACACTACACAGGAGTTGAACTGGGCATCGTCTCCAGTCAACATGTTGTGATCAACCAGTGTAATTTCTAGAGCTTGTTTCTCAGTTATGGCAAAGAAGTCGATCATGTCTCGGAATATTAGATGGTCCTCCATCAGGTGGCAGTCTTTCAGCCATTGAATGATTTCTGTGCGAGTGCGAAGCTCCTTGCGCTTCATATTTAGGAGAGGTAAAAAGAAGCGTTCGCGTCCAGGTGTTGTCTAGAAAAAGAAGAGATCACAGTAGTGCAAAGAAGCCAAAGCATTTGACTGATAAATGTTCAACACAAATAAAAATTGCAACAACGTTGTGTGTCAACACACATTTACTTGATTTTCTTTGCAATGAATAAGAAAACTTTCTTGTTGGTCTTTTTCGTTTGCCACAGTTGATGAACTTCAGCACACTGTTTATCTATTTATGTTATCATTTCCGTTTAAATTGTGTCTGATATACCCAACAGGACACCACTTTTCTTTGATGCAACACTTCCTTCCGATACACAAAGTATTGTACTTATAAGAATTATTAGTCTTCATACATGCCATATGCTTGTCACATCATGTGACCTACAGTTTACCTACAGTCTGAAAAGATCTTCGTTTTGCTCGGGTCAACATATGGCACGTACAAAGACTATTAATAATTCTTACTTGCACGAAATCAACGCACTTATTTATAACAACACAATTACATGAATTACCATACTTGTTTTGTATAACACCCATATTTGGCTCATCGTCCATACTCAAAAATTTCCAAATTTCTAATTTTAAACAACCATGCTTGGCTTAGCGCACAACAAGGGATGCATCTAGGACTCCACAGACTGACACCTACCATATGCCAGGATTCTGCACGAGGTCACCCTGACATCTCAGAAAAGGGAGGTAATTCTTCGCAAAAACATGGCTGCCAGCATTTCCTGATCGTTGGTATGACATTTATGGTAAAAATAGACATCAACAGTCTTTGTACTCAATTTATGTCTGAATATTTAATGAACTAAAACAACAAATTTCAGGTTTCCATTAAACAGAAATGTTAAAATTCTTCATGTGGCTGTTATTATCGCCAAAGGTGTCTTGACACAGGCCGTCTTTTTACCCTCTTGGCTGTGCTGTCTGAGAGCCATTATTTAAATCTGGCCATCCCAATGACGACCGCGACGTGGCGATTACACCCACACTATATGATTGACACTTCTTAAAAAGTGCCAGAGCGAGTCTTTGTGAACATGTGTCTCACATCAATTTTACCACCCATAATAGCTCCAAGTAACAAACAGTCAGACATCTTGTCCGGCAGAAAAGTATCCACTCTTTAATGAAGAGGACACAAAATGACCCTTTTGGCTCATGCGCATTCTAATATAATTGTACTTGTGTGCAAAACATAGTTCGAATAATAACCCAGCAACTTTTTGGTGCATATTATATTTTGTCCAATTACTTTTGCCTTGTGCTGTATTTTGTCAGTTTACTTTTAGGGTAGACTGTATGTGCAGGTAAAAAATCCTAAAGTCATGTTGGGATTTTTTCCAAATTCACCTGCCTTAAACCAAATAAAGATAAACATTACATGTAAAAGGCAATTGTCGGACATAACGCGCAGAAAATTTTGAGAACCAGTTTTCTCCACTAAATAACGGGCATCAAACTGGTTCTCAAAGTAAGGGCACCTTACATCTGACTATTTCCTACACAAAATGCTGTAACTGTTTGTGTCGTAGATAGCTATGTCGTCCATGTTTGTAACGTTTCTCAATCTAGATAAAGGGTCTGTCTTACACTTCTGACCATTTGCGCGCAGGGGGTACAAATTCTGAAATCTTTAGGGTCTATTTTAATTTCTTTTTGTCTCTGAACATGAACCAAATATCTTGACGCCAACACAGGAAGATGCAGAGTGAATATTGAACAAATGAGTCAAATCTTAAGGAAATTTTACAAATGGAAAACTATGTGAAGATAATACAGAAACAAAACCAATGATTTTAAATTTTTTGGTTTTATTTTTTACAACTTAGATGCACCCATGATCTCAATTAGGTGTCTATCTACCTTAATTAAATCACTTGGCAGCATCACGAAACACTACAGATAAGAAAAACGTGTTATGTATAAATTGTAATTAAATGTGACGTGTTCGCATTACCTGAGCAGAAAAATGTTGAGCCCAATGTATTAGAAGAAAATAGTCCGAAGCACACAGGAAAACCACTGAGCCAGCACGTTTCATATTGATTTAACACATTCATCATCTAATTGTGTCTATTGCTAATCTTGAATAAGCCATACCTCATTCCAAGAGGTTTTTAATATAGAGGATGTTACCTTGCTGCTAGGAAAGGTATTAGCTAGTTAAATCAGGCCTCGACATGAACGAGTAAACGCCCAAACAAGGAAAATGCGAGTAGTAAATTGACTGCACTCGTGTTATTCGAACGGCGCGGAGCAGATATATGGCATTTTTCTTTTGGCCAATATTCCTTACAAGCCTGAACCTGGGAAAACGAGTAGCAAATACGCCATCACTCGTATGTTCGAGCGAACACTTTTGCGTTTGTCGATCGCTTTAAATCATTACAGACTGAGGTAATTTGGCAGCCTCTAGTCAAGAGAGGTCACAGTCAAAAAAGGTGGTTAGTACCACTTATTAACAGGTATTGTCTTAACAGCACAGAATCAATGGAAAGCCTTGATTTCAGGCCAACTGGTGCATCGCAAACGGTGAGCTCAAGTAATACAAGCGTTAAATATCTTTTAAAAAATATTAAGACTAGTCCACATGTCAAAAGAGTTGCAATCCGGGTCACCGGTGCAAACTCCAAATCATCCTTTGAACTAAATAAATCCCCCAGCGTACTTGACAAGTTGACAACATGCTAAGCAATGATCTCAGCCTTGCTACAAGTCCCAGCTGCCTTAATAAAATAGATCAAGAGTTGCTGCAAGACAATGAGTATTACTGGCTACAACTGCAATTTAGTGGCTCTTACAACAGCAACTGCATGAACCTGCGAAAAGGCTGTAATTGCAACTGTAACGATATTATTTGGACTTCGCTTTAGATATAAACTTATCAAAAGGAGAGGAAGAGAGTTTACACTGTGTCAATAATTTATTGAAATCAAGGCCATTGTGCAACGGGAACACTGCTTTAATCAGAATCGACCAAAAATGTTGCTGGTAGCACATTGTTTATAAAACAACCTCAAATCAAATTGTTTACCTTAAATCTGTCGAGATTTTCAAAATTCTCCAAATTAAAAACATGAAATTGCCACAGGGGATAGCCGTGTTATAACAACGAAAATTACTAAAACACACCTGCTTAATTTAAGAAATACAAATTAAAATAAGTGGTGTCAAACAAAAAAAATATCAAAAACTACAACTGCCACAGGGGGTCGGCACTGCATTCGTCTTCAAACTGCCATGTGCTATGCTTCACCCTCTAGAGATGTACGTGATAAACTTGTGTCACGATTGTCTTTTGGAGACAGCTGTTTTCATGGCAGGGCTTCATTTTCATCAATATCGAGTGTTGAAAATGACTTCTTGTCAGTTTAAAAATTTCTTGTGATCTTTAAAAACTTTGTAATTAGCATTCAACATCTGACACAACCTACCTGGCTCAGATAGTAAGCGTAGACAATGGCGCTGGCTGCCGAGTCCAAGTCACAAGCTTCGTTACCCATGACGACATGAATAGTCTCAAACCCCGCCAAATTGTTCTGAAAACAAATGACGCACATTTTGAGGCTAAAGGCAGCCACGGTTGTAATCATTGTCTTTAGCTCCATCTAGTGTTTGGTCATGGAACCAGTCAGCCACACTGCTTTCAGCAGGTCAAAGCAATCACTTCAATCTTGACAAAAACACTGTTGCAATTTCAGGATTCGTTTATGATGATAATGAATAAATACCAAGTCAATTAAAGATTTATACAGAAAACTTTCACCATACAAATGCAATTCCATATTTCATTCAGCACACCAAAAGCTGTAATGCAATTAACGCTTTGCACAACTGCTCTAAAACCTAACTTGATTACTGGTCGACCACCTCTTCAGACAAGTTTTATCTGAAACTGGAGACACTTTACCGTACATTTTAAAGGGAATTGATGGACGTCATTTCAACAAACTTCAGTCATTCCTAAACCTGTCATGATTGGAAATTCAGGTCATTTTGTTTTTGCTTTAGGAGCATACTGCAAGAAACGTGGTAAAAAAGAATCCTCGTATTCAAGTGTTGTTTCAGTGAAATGAATTAATTGCAAAAATACAACAGATTCTCTTTGACTGAGATTGTAATTTTCCATCCTTTGAAGTACTGGCAAGATGTTACCAGGACAACACTTAGTAATTAAAACATGTCAGGTTTAAACAATGTTTTTTTTAACAAAAACAAGTCACCCATGAAACCTTATAAAATGAATTGCTTAAGCATAGTTCCTGAACATTTTACCTCCCATAAATTTAGAATTAATTAAACCTAAAGAAACGGATGACCTCAATGCAAAACAAACTGCTGTTGAGGATAGAACAGAATATTCAATACAAAATTTGAAGCAGACGAACCGTATTTTTAAACAGTGATCTGGAAGCAACCGCGAGTGAATCATATTTTAAAACGTGCTGCGTGACAATTGCTTACACTGTTCACAAACTTTTTGCACATCGTAAGTCAAGAATTAATCTCTCCATTCATGGTGACTCCTGTCACCCAGCGTATAAAAACTGAAAATATTCAAAAATCAGAAAATGCAGGGTCAAGCCGAGTTTGAGAATTCAAAAGCAAAGTTTATTTTGAAAAGTGGGAGTAGGCAATTACAATTGTACTCCCAATTGCGGGTTATGAAACATAAAGTAACACTCATGTAATCCCCTTCACAAGCAAGAATTCAATAAAAAATGGGCAGATTGCAGACAACGTCCTTCTTTTCAAATAAGGCAAACGAATTGTGCGAGTGTGTTTCAGAAACAAAAGAGAGCATTTATTAAGTCAACCTTCATAAAGTTCTTTTACATTTCATCGAATAATTTTACAAAAATGTTCATTTCCAACCAGGCCTTTATCCAGGATTTTGAAAATAGGGTGTCCAAAATGGGGTTCCCAATATTCCAAGGCATCCATGATTCCGACGCGTAACCCCCCACCCCCAGCAATACCCCCAAACACACAGATTTTTTTTACAAAAAATGCATAGATCAAGGTTTTTACATCTAAGTTTATAAAACAGCCTTCTATGGCGAGCATTTTTACTAAAAAAACTGTATACACCAAGACTTTTACAATGCTGTCAATCAAGTGTCAGAATAGCAACAATGCATATACTTTGTATATACATTGTATATTTCTTCCTGCTTTGAAAAAAGAGCCCCCACTGTGAGCCTTCAGAGGCTTCCTAGTATTCATTACAATGTGTGAGTCCAAACTTGAAAGGTTCCTATTGACAGTGGTCATCCAAATGATACATTGGGCGTCCTTGCCAGGGCGTCCAGATTAGTGCTAGGGTGTCCATTTGGACGCCCAGGACGCACGCTGCATAAAGGCCTGCTTCCAACCCTTGGACCGAGGTATACAATTCTCTGAATCCACGATGAGTGAAAAATCTTTTTGCAACAGAAAAATGTAATTGTCGGGTTATTGTTGAATGACACTGACTTTTAAAAGTCATGTGCGCATAAATTTGCTGACGAAAATGACAGATGACACCAGACTAGTTAGAATATTTAAAGTCCATGATCTTTGTGAACTAAAAAGTCTGGCGCTATATATTTCAAGAGCAACAGAGTTAGGAGCTGAAATTTTATCATTGTAAAGTTGCAATGTTAACTGTATTATGACGCCAAGGGATACATGCAATAAACATTTCTGAATCTGATTTTTCAAGTTACTAGCTTTAACCAGACCCATGAAACAATAAAACCTGTCGCGTTTTTGTTATTTTACTACAAATCGCCAGTTCTCACCATTAACTGCCAGGACTCTCAGACATCAAGGTTGATACCTTCACCATTTAAACACACTGCTATTTAATGCGTGTGATTTAGATTAGCAGAAAAGCTACTGTGAAGTTAGCGCGTTCGATTTCACATTCAACAGCTATCAACTTGCATGTTTGACGCAAAAATAATGCTTAAAAATATATACCGTATTCGCCCTAATAAGCACCCATGTCCCTGGTGTTTTTAAAGTCAAACATCTGATAAAATGCCCTATTGATAGTGAACACCTCCGCACACACCCTTACAACTGAATCTCCTGGAAAACTGTTAGACTGCCATGCATCCAGTCACCCGGTGACTCAGTGACATTAATATATATTGGCCTTACCGAGACAATTCTCGCACGTTTTAATAGCAGATGAGACCAGAAAGTGCTAAATAAAACACGTTCTGCTTTAGTGGCTCTATTAATTTCATTAGTTCCAATACACACCTACATCACTACATTACATTTACTCCGGCAAATGAACACTGATGACACTCATTCGCTCACACACACATGCACAGGCACACCTTGAACTTCAAAACAAAAGTCAAGTGACAACAATGCGATTTTTCTTGTGTTGTGGGGCACGATCTTGCAGATTTGTACTTAACCTACAGCTGTAAATCCTGACTCCACAGTGACTTAATAATCTTAGGGACGCTATTTGGAAAACTTAAGCGAGGATTTCAGGTAATTTGTTGAGTCGAAACTGTATTTTTATTCAAGTTATATCAACGATCGCGAGGCAGTGGCGCATCATCGAGTTTCTGCGCTGGGATTCCAGCACAATATTCTGTAAAATGATCGTAACTTAAGAACTAAGTTTGATAGCAATGTACAGTTTTGTAAAAAGTCTGTCATAGGGTACTACAGATAGGTCACAGAACTTAAATTTGATGAATCCTAGCTTCTGATTTCACCAGTTTTAAAGACGGGGTTTCAACCGCCTTTGGTTGCAATAAGCGCCTCCCTGAAACAAATTTTTCTAATTTACACACACGTAAACACACACCTGGCATGCCTGAAAAATGATTTAAATTTCCGTGCAGGTATAAATGCAGGATCGCTCAGCCAAAAGTGCCATTACAATCTTTTTCTGTGATCTCACCTCAGACAGTAACACCACTCCTCTTTAAAGTTGTCAAAAAGCCTCTTCTGTTGTCATGCCTGCTTTTTATTGAAATGCTGCTGACAGCTGCTAATAGGTGAATGTGTCACTGATTTTGTATGCTACGTTTTCCGCTGGATATGAACCATCCCAAAGAGGTGCAATAGGCATACTTATTTCTTCTCTAAGACAAATCAGCCTTTTGAGTCACTTTGTAAAAGATCTTTGAATGCCGAATTTCTAACAGCATGAGCATGTCGAAGCCATCTTCAGATTACGTTCATGAGTAAAGATATAATTTGCATCAGTAATCACAACCAAATATCGTAAGCGTGATCTTATTTTGTTTGAAGAAAAATTGCGAACTACATTTCGGATACAATAACTGATAAAAAACTTCTATCGATACTACCAGCACAATTGGGAAATACCAAGTACATAATTCAAATGAATGCTTTGTGGAAATCTTAAAATACTATAAGTAACCAGATGTGACTATTCTAATTTCACGAATGAAATTTTGAAAACGGGAAAACTTGCTTTGACAACTCCGGAAAGGTTACCTCCAGTGCTGTTACTAAGTCCTGCACCCATTTACCCCCATATTATGCCCTAGCTTCAACGGTTTTCTGACAGGTGGATTGGCTAAAATTCTTTTGTAATATCTTCAAGCAATTCTTGAAAAAAGCAATCAGGTCTGCCAACAAGACATCTGCCAGTTGACAAATTTCGCACATACGGGCAACAAGTTCATCAATCTTTCTCAATCCACACTTATTGTTTGAAATACTCCTAAGACCTACCCAGTTTCAAGGAAATTATAGTATTAAAAGTGTCCTTTTTACTGACAACATTGCTTGTCTCGCTTCTTGACTTCAAAAGTTTACATTTACACCTGCATACAGCGTATATTTTTGTAGAGGTGTAACGGTGCTGCGTATAACTGGAGCTTGAGAGAGAGCCTACACTAGTAACTGAACATGAATGTGCAGTAGATTAGGAGTTGAGCCAAACAAGGGCACCAACCCTACTGTAATAAGAACTACTGGTAACTAAAAGTTCAGATGCAGAGCGTCTCAGCGCAAACCGCTGTCATTCGAGGATCAAAATCGATTGATTTGAACGCATCACTTAAGTCGGTGAATGGTGTTCTTCAAACATGAACTGAAACCTATTCAGGCTGAATCATCTCATAATGAACGCCATTCGCAAGATAACTTAATTTTCACAGTCTTCAATGCATAAATGATGGAACATTAATGCTTTCCACCTCTAAAACATGCGCCCAGACTTCAGTTACAACCGCAATCTCATTTCTCTAGAGTGCACTAGCATTAGCAAATGTTGAAAGATGCCAGAGGCCAGACTTCAACTCATGTTACAGGAAGAGAAATCAGCACACAGTATCTTTTAGCTCGCCATCGAGTGCCTGCAAAAGTGTCTTAGTATATATGGTGTACGACATCTTGCCCATAAAAATGTTAAAGTTGTGTAGGACCTTATTGACAGGACTGCCTATGTAGCTAAATATTACCAAAACTATAGAGTTTAACTCGGTGAAAGTCTATATTTCTAAAAGTCTGAAGAATTAGATAACTGAGTTTAAACAAATAGTTTATGTCATTAATTGGGTCACATAATCATATCTTTTTAGTAAAATTTAGCAATAAAAAAGGAACGTTGAGAGCGTCATTGTAAACTCCGAAGTTAACTGAACCGTTCATACCCATACCAACTTCGGCATTTAACGACATCCAAGTAAACGGTAGGTGATGCTAACCTCACTGAAATAATTGCAAGGTCCGTGATGATGCATACACGCGAGGTGATGTCTGAGGAAGATTAGATTAAGAAATGATGGGTTTTTCGTCCAGTGAGCGCTAAGATTTTTTTAATGTGACAACTTGAGAGCATTTACATCTGATAATTAACATCAAATTTATTTCCAATTCGATTGCTGATTATTGGAGCAAAATATTAATAAACTAGCCGTTACCCGGGCGAAAGAATTGGTAGCAGCTAGTGGGAAACGCCGAGGAGAAATGGCTACACCTATAGAGTGAACCGACCGAGTGTTCATGGCAAGAGACAGGAATACAGTGTTCAAAGCTTCAAGCAGAATTTCTGTCACCTGTCAGATTTTAGTAGGCAATTAAGGTGTGCGGCTGTGGGATTCTTCCCCTAGGCAGTACAAATTTCTTTCCAGAACATTTGACCATGCCGTAACACAAAGTACGGTAATCAGATATTTTTCAGTTTAAAGTGAAAACTAAGTATGCATTTAAAATATTGTATAGTACACAAAGTATATAGATGTCCGTGGCGGATTTCGAGGGGGGGCAGCTTCCATTTGGCAGTTCGGGGGTGCGAATGGTCAGTGAAGGGCATAATTCTGGCAAAATCCTGGATCTGCCCCTGGATGTATTTACAAAAGTTGCATCATAAATGTACATACTGTGGTAGAAAGCCAGCTAGCTGTATGAAGACTTGCATCAACATACAGCTAGGTAGCCGTGAGTAGAGCTCCGTTAGACACCAAAATTTCACACAACCCAGGTGCTCAGCTCGTCACCTCGTCGTGAAACAGAGCTAACAACCTGCCTTAGTGCAGGGGTGCATGCAGAAACTGGGAATGAATCGACATTCACAGTGCCAGTTACAGCCATTTATAGAAGTAAACAAAATCTAATAAACGAACTTATGTTTCGCAATTCTCCGCCTTTTGTAACAAAGGAAAATCCTATCTGCCGTCGTTTTGAAAACAGTGCAATCTCGTGACACACGCATGTACGCGACATTTCCCAAAACTTTGCGATATCTCTCCTAAAATTGTTTTTTTTTGGTATTATAATAGTAAAAACATGTAACGAAATGAAACCACTTCCAATTGTTATGACATGTACGCAACCTCCACAGTTGAGTGAAGAACATGGAAATTGGCACGATAAGTGACGCAATGGCGCCCAAAGAGCGCATCGCAATTTTAGCAGCAATTTTCCAACATCCGGGTAAATAATTTAGGAAAAGTAAAAATTTTTTTAATGAGACATCATTAATTTTGGCGGAGACAGGCCCGATGAATTATATACGTGACAGAAGGTGGAGGGAGTGAAATTAAGCCAACGAAGTGACGTCAGCCAGGCCTTTTGAGCCGACCGACTGTCACAAAGGCCAGTACGAAACTGGCTACCCTCCCTCCGCGTCCGCAAAATAACGGCCCGCCAGAAAAAATAGAACATCTCGAATTCAAATAGGGGGCCGGTGCAATACCTGGGACCAAGGTGGTGCCGAAACGTGCGCAACGAAGGTCTGTAGTGGAGCGGGGGAGACAGAGTTTGTGCAAACGATGATGACACTGCCACTTAATTGTTGACGATAGCAGTGACCCCTGGCGATAACTTCGATGAGACCAAAGTTGACCAGTCATACCGCACTGTAGTGTTGACTCTCTGCTGTTAAATCCATCTGTTTACTGCCAAGTTAACTGGCGTTGTTATCTTCCATCCACGACTGAAGCTAATTGTTCACACTGACCATGTCGATCCTAGTGCGAAAGGGCCTGAACAGAGTGTTTCACTAAAGATGGGGTAAAGTACTCTGATATCCGAAAGCATAAAGTAAATTAACTAATGTCAAATGGATCACATTGGCAACCCATAGACAGCATTTAATCATTAAATTCACAGTATAGGAAGCTTGTTTACTCTGTCAGTTAATTTCGCACAGCCACCATCAATGAAGTCTGTATATTCACTTCTGCCATGGACTATCAGGAAAATGTTCAATTTATTTTGTGTGAAATAAAGGGATGATTACTGTGTGTTGTACAAGTAAGCTCACCATTTTACTATTACCAGCCCACACTAAGAAAATGGCTGTCATATGCTACAATATTTTGTTAATAGAGAAAACAGTATGTAAACAACCCGAATGCGATAAAATCCCACCAATTTAGAATGCAATACAACAGAAAAGTGATTTTCTATAGAGAAGTAACAAATATTTATGCTTCATCATTTTAAGCTACAAACAAGAACTACCACCAGACACTGCTTTGAGAAATTGTGGACATTAGTAACAAGTCTTTGAAAAAATGAAGAAAACATCAAATTTGGCAATCACATTTGTCCGAACATAGCAAGGTTTTACCATTCTCACTATTCCTGTAGGAGTATTTTCACTGAACATGTCTCACAGGCGACAGGATATATTGAACAGACCCAATAAGAGTTTTTGACACAGCCTGACAAGTGTAACCCAGTAATTATACTGGTCAAGCTTCAGGCAACAGTACATGTCAACCAATGGTAAAAAATGAACAAGATTGTTACTGCCCTGTACTGAGGTTGCATCCACACAACAGGCAGAAAGTTGGGTTGGGCTAAATGGCATCTTTTATTTAGATCAGTTGAGTATCCAAACCCCATATCTGCTACTCAGGTGACAAGGAAGAAAATTACAACCAGGAAGACTCTCTGACCATGCGTTGTCTTGTAGTATCGTTATGACATTTAATAAATCGACCGCACATGTACGACGATTATGCCTGCAATTTTCTAGTTGACACCAAGGCCCAGTTGCAAAAAAGTTATACACCGTATAGCAACAATGACGTCACACTATCACATGGTTATTGTTGAACAATGCACCTGACGTCAAGTAACAATCAAACTAATCCAGCGGATAATTTTAAATTCTTATGCAACTCAGTCCAGAAGTTCAAGCAACAAGAAACCCGCCTTCCATCACAAAATTAACTCTTGATTTGGACCACTTGGTGTTATGAAATTTCTCACAAACTGTACCATGGTCAAATTGGAGGTGATTTCAGGACTTCTACGAAATAACTGACAGTTTATTAGTACTTGAGACGAGGCTCTACAAGTTGGCTTTTCACGGCATGTCGCTTTATGCTCAGAGCTTGGTCTCAAGGAATAACGAACTGTCAGTTCTGTGTGAACCTAGAAATCGCTACTTACCCGAGAAGGAGCAAATCGAGGCCAATTTTATGGAGGTACGGGGTCGAAATAAAAACTTCGCTTCGTGAACGGACTGTGGGTTTGTATCCATTCCAGTGTTACTGAAAATTCCTTTTCAAATTCTGTTTACTTTAAAAAATGTTGAGTGGCATATTGCAGCAGCTTTCATTTTGGTGCGAGTTGCATTATGAGGTTTTTTAGCAAAAAGCCTCCACTTGAATCGACAAACCAAAATGCAAAAACACGAGATGATAAACACGTAGACACTTTTGAAATATTTTTCAAAGTTCACAGCAAGTTTTGCAACAGATTGCAAAAAAACATACCATTTTGTATTCCCGTTAAGTAAAAATTACCCAAACGTACAAACAAGACCCATTGTTGTCTCAAACATAACAGCCTCAACACAGAGGTCTAAAAGGAAAAATTGTGCAATGAAATGTACATTTACAGCAATTATAGACCACTGACATCCGCCACAATAGTGCAAAACACTCGAAGCAGTGTAAAGTCTACCCTACATTTTGTCAATCGGCCTAAAGGCTGAGGATAACATTCAAAAGGTAGACATCCTATAAATGTAACCACTACTGTGTTGCCCCAGGGGATGTTCACATAGCAGAGGTATGTACAGGACGAACCTCTCAGATGAATGACCTTTTCACTACCAGTTTCCCAAGAAAGGTACCTTTTCGAATTTAATTCCTTACAAAGGCACTTCCTTTGGGAGGTTCCTGTTTCCAATTACAAAAATCCACATAATAGTGATTACTGTTATTTGTATTTTCAAAACTTTAGTTGCAAAAGTTTTTTTGATAACACAGCATCTCTTATTCTACAGTTTCAGGCTCCTTACAAAGGGTTATTAAGCCCCATAAAAGGATATTTCCACAAGAAAACTACAAGGTGATCGCTTCATTAAAGCTCCCCACAAACTGCATCCCTCTTTCAAGTCCAATCCCTGAGTAGGTGGTTATCCCGTAGCCCTATTCTCCAGCTGTAGCCCCTTAAAAATAAAGTTGACTACCTTCCTCGGTTTCCTTACCAATTCTTATAGAGGTTCTTTATAGAAAATGGCCGCGCTTTTGAATTTGGAAACACAACTGTCAACACAACTTACCAGACTAAGGTGGGTATATTCCAGGAAATCCTCCATGGCGGTGCGTTCAGATTAGGCTTGACTTCAGTTGTCGACCATAGCGTGTACAGACTGTAAGGAGATGAATAGGTATTGACGCATTGAGAAAAACAGCACGTCTATAGGTTAATAGACATCTGCAGATGATTCAATATCAACACTTGGACAGTTGAGACAAAACATTAACACTGAGTAACAAGCTGATGATCACAGACACGTCATTAGTGCATGTGATCATAAACTATTAATTAGTGCCATGATTATAATCTGTTAATTAGTACCCGTACATGTTATCCTCAGACATGAACAACAGAATTGGGCAAACGTTTCCTCAAATTTGAATAAAAATAACTGCCAGAGAAAGGACTTTACAAAAACTCTCCAAAAACTGGCAAGAACTGAGAAATATAAATATCTGGGCATTACGATTCATAATTTATCATGCAACCAACATGTTGAGTATGTACAACAAAAGATTCTTAGCGGATTGGGCTTTTGAACAGAGTCAGGAGCCATGTCGGTCAGGATACTCTTCAGACTATGTACAAGAGTCTAATTGTACCACACTTTGATTACTGTGATGTTGTGTGGGGTAACTGTGCATCATGCCTTCAGGATAGACTTCAAAAATTACAAAACAAGGCTGGGAAGCTGATACTCAACTATAGTGGCCTCAGTGCTGTAGTGGGGCGTAGGCGCGCGTAGACGCGCGTAGGCGCACGTAGGCACATCATTATTTTACTCTATTTTATTACTTGGCGGAATTCTTCCGCCAAGTATGTTGCTCTGACAGCAAGTTTTTTTTTTTTACTTCGCGGAATTCTTCCGCCAAGTATGTTGCTCTGACAGCAAGTTTTTTTTTTTTTTTTGTTCGCTCTCTACAGGTCGCAATTCTGGTTCGATTTTCACGAAATTTGCACACAACATGTAGATTGGGAATCACTGGAACGCTATTGTTTTTGGTCATGATCGGATACAACATGGCGGACGTGGCGGCCATTTTGTATCCGATTTCACAGTCAAATACTCGTAGAGGCCGCATTTTTCGACCTACATGGCTGAAAATCGNGATTTTTGCCAAACTACCACATTAGATAGAGATTTGGACGGGCTTTCAGAAGATATTTTCCATTTTGCGCTACGACGTCTACTTTTTGACTTATTCGAGATTTTCGGATACCGTTGTTCCTATGCAAGCGCGCAGGTGGCTGGCTTTCAGCTCACTTTGTTTTGGTTATGCCTAGTTGACCCAGACTGACCCAGCCAGCACTGTCGTACTGTAAAGCATGGTTCATCCGTCATGTTGCGCCATCTATTGTTCTTTATTGTAGTTGATTGTGTGCTCTCTATTTGATTTTTTTGCTAGTCACATGAATGTTATCGTGTTTGACAAACTAACACTTTAGATAGAGTTTTGAACGGGCTTTCAGATGATAATTTCCATTTTGCGCTACGACGTCTACTTTTTGAATTATTCGAGATTTTCGGATACCGTTGTTCTTTCGGTCACGTATGCACGCAGCTGGCTGGCTTTCAGTTCACTTTGTTTTGGTTATGTCTGCACAAGTTAACAGAGAGTTGTGACCCAGACTGACCCAATGAAAAGACGCAGCTGGCTGGCTTTCAGTTCACTTTATTTTGGTTATGCCTAGTTGACCCAGACTGACCCAGCCAGCACTGTCCTACTGCAGACTGGACCGTTATGTTGCGCCATCTATTGTTCATTATTGTAGTTGATTGTATGCTCTCTATTTGATTTCTTCGCTAGTCACGTGAATGTTATCGTGTTTGCCAAACTACCACTTTAGATAGTTTTGAACGGGCTTTCATTCTTTATTGTAGTTGATGGTATGCTCTCTATTTGATTTCTTCGCTAGTCACATGAATGATATCGTGTTCGTCGTCTTTTCGATTAATTCCGCCAAGTGTCGCTCCTCCGAGCGCTCTCGTCTTATTTATTCATCTAATTGTACCTATTAACTGATTTTTATACTAATTTATTTTATTTATTTTATTAACCTTTTCAATCTGATTGTACATAGCTGTCTGTATTTTACTTCATGTGATTATTTTCAACTGGGCCTACTTGAAAATCAGACCACCAGTCTTTTCAAGAATTTTAAATAAAATAATAATAAAAATAAACATAGGTTGAGGATAGCTGTACAGTAGTGGTTCATTACTAAGAGCAAGCCTCAGGCCGTATAATCAGAAAATGGTATATTTTTACCTATCTAATAGCCTGGGTATACTTTAAGAAACAGGAGACCTAGTTTGTAGATAATATGCCAGTGGCATAGCCATGGAAATCAACGAAGAACAATATCTGTAGTTGAAGAAATTTATGGTAACCACAGTATTGTTCGTTAAGTTTCTTTTGACGATAAGCCAATGAAAATATTGAAATAGGATTGCAGATTTTTTTTCTAAAATCTAGGAAATGGACCATTAAACCCCAGAAGTTTTCGAAAGTTGATGTTGACTGCTTCCTTCCTCAGAGTGACCCTGTGATGCAGTGGGGGTCAAACTGACGTCATAAATTCCGAAAAGATTAAATGTGTGAATATTTCTGTTCATGACATTGAGTTCTTTTCTAATGCAGATTGATTCCCTTATTCCTCTTTTTTTCTAGTGCAACTTTCACTGTCAATTACTTTTGCATTTTACCAGTCAACCACAGGATTGTTTTTTCTTCTGTGATCACTGATAGTTGATTTGTTAAATTCACTGAGAGAGGCTTTCCTGTCCGACCTGTCATCAACGTCCCCATCATGTCCAGCCATTCTATAACCAAAATTCCAACCAGTATCACCAATATAAACACTCTTGTTATAAACAAAAACCACTACAATCCTCCCTAGCACATGAATCTTTCGGATGCACCAATAAGTGACAAGAAGTAGAAATATGTTTGACCGCTATACTTATATCAAATTTACTCTATGTACGTCGTAGAGATTCAGAAAGGCCTTTCACGTAAGGGATCACAACCACGTGCTTACGATCATGACTTCCTACCCAGAAGTAGCACTCAGTACTTCTATTCTTTTAGACTGTTTCGAACCTTCATATAGGATAACCACAGTCTGACTTTCGAAAACTTCTGTCGATTAATGGTTTGTTCTCTGGATTTTTAGAAGGCATTTCTACTGAATACCCATACGCAGGAGGGGCACGGGGATCAAACAAGCCCCCCATTTGGCCAAGTAGGCAAAAAGATCTGCTTCAAAGACACAGAAAGTCCAAAAAAAAAAGAAAACGTGACAAAAGTCCACTAAAAAGGCAGGAACTACCAAAATTCGGCGAATATACAATTCATAGCTCTGAAAGTACATCGTTTTTCTTTTTTTAGTAAAAGGTCCACATTCTCAAAAATTCGAGCCCCCATTTTTTAATCTCATCATGTAATCCCAATGAAATTATTTAGTGACATTGAAATAAGCTACCCCATAGCCTTGTTTTTAATGAACAATATGAACACTTTTAAAGCAACTATGATCTCTGGAGACCCTACAAACCATAGAAACTTTCAGTCGTAGCTCTGCAAGTAGGTTCCTGTCCCTCTGGTTACTCTGTAAATTTCTAAATAAGGACCAATGGGCCTATATTCGGTCAGTCACCAGGTGGCACGACTGGCTCACCTAGAACTGCCGACCAACGTGTCGACAAAACTTAAATTTTGTGAGTCGGCTCAAAAACTATTTATGAGAAAATGAAGCAGAGGAAGCTATCAAACGTAGAAATGGTTGCTAAGCATTGCGTTTGATGCCTGATATCACAATGCTTTGTTCATCTGGAAATATCCAATGGGCTTACATGTGGAGATAATCTGACCAGATCTAAGTAAGATAAGAAGCAAGAGCTAGCTTAGGAAGTAAATGTATATTCAGGAGATTTGTTTGGAGAAATTCCCAGTGCAAACTATCCTGCTAACAAAAGTATCAATTTTTTATCACTAATTGGCGAATAAATTTGACAAAAACGATTTCTTTGTTCTGTCACATGACAAGAAACTCTACGTATCCTTGGCTAATAACAAGATGTCAATTTAACACTGGACACATTGCTAATCAGCAATGACTATCATTTGCGATCATGAATTAGCTATTATTGAGTAGTCAAAGCTCTTCCCAATGCGAACCAGTGATAACTCTAAATAAGAGAGCTTTTATCCACTGATACACCATACGGTTGGATCCAGATAAAATAAGCTACAGTTATATTTACTTTTCAGAAAACATACAGCCATGCGTAGAATTCGTACAAGTAGCTCAATTCCTTTTCTGCTGATGTTCGGAGCACATATTTCATTTAAAGGTGATGCAATTTCTACGTTTATAGGGACCTCGGATGCAAGATTTTGTCCTTCAAGTTTGAACTCCACCGCCCAAAGCATATGTGTTTAAAATACAAATTCTATTAAAATTATTGTCTGGTATAAACAACTCCAGTTTCATTACGATTTTTCACTCACTTTGTTATTGTCTTCAAACCACAACTCACTTTGTTATTGTCTTCAAACCACAGTAAATGCAGAATTTTTTAAGATCTTGCAAACAAATTCCTTATAATTTCTTGACTAATATGGTAAGATACTTTATCTCTGATACTAATACTGTGTCTCTAAAGGACCTTTCATACTAATGTTGAGCCAAGATGTTTTGGGGAGTTGTGGTCAGTATGAATTGTTAACTTTGGTCCTGGATCAAAGTTGAAGTGCAAGTTAACTTCGCAGTAAATAGGTGGATTGAACAGGGAAGTGTCGACGCTGCAGTGCAGTATGAATGGTCAACTTCAGTCTAATCAAAGTTGTTGGCAGGGGTCGCTGTTATCACCAACAAATATAGGGCAGTGCCGTCGTTAATAGTTGCTTATACTTTGCTTCAATACTTACCAATGGAATTAGAAATAAGTTTCATGTCAATTAGTACATGTAAGTGTTCTCATATTGTCACATTAAAAAAATATTAGCATGCACGGGATGCATCAGCACTACCTTGTGATTACATCGATGACGACAGCGTCACCTGCCATACTACCGAAGGTAGTTTGAACGATTCAATTAACTTCGCAGTTTACATCAATGCTCCACTCCCAGCGGAGTTAAGTTAGCATGAAAAGGCCCGTAAACAAGCTTAGCTGTGAGACAGAATTTTAAAATGACCCTCAATTCCTGGTGAAAAGTTTATGTTTCAATTGACAACACAATATTCCAACATCACAATTTTGCCATCAAATAAGATCATACTTACCATCACCTGTGGAGATTGGTATTAATCATACACTGCCTGTAGTAAAATCGCATTACAATAAAACCTCCCACTACCTTTCTAAAACATTCATTGTGGTCCAAGTTCTGTGTAACCAAAGCAATTTGAACAGAGTATAGTTAGCTAGGGACTTGAGAAATGTAACATTATAAATCATGTTCCTATTAACGATGTCTGACTGCAATTAGAAATCCTTTAGGAAAACTCTTTTAGGATGATGACTAAATGGAATGACAGCAAAGATTTAACTACCTGGACAGGAGAGCAAAGGTGAATAAAGTACTAACATGCCTAATAGTCTGAGGGTGTTCCATCACCTAGTGGGTAGAGGGTACCATCTTACATTAAAAAGCGAGGCCAGGTCAATATTTGCAAAGTGAGATAATACCTACCAAAACAACACAAGGTGATGAAAACCTTACGTGAGAAAACACCAATACCTACCCCCAATGTCACCACTTTTGTTTACCTACCCAAGATGATACTTCTTGGATGTACCATAGCCCTCTTAGAAGACAAAATACAAACATAACTTAGCACCACAACCACGCTAACCCCTCCTACGTGAGATTACCCCACCGGTGTACACAAACCCTATAGATCAAATTTTATTTCAAAGTCACAAACAACGAGTGTGCGTGATTGAATTCTCCAGATTCGTCGGGTCAACCGACTAAGAAATGTGATTGGTCTATAAGCTGAAAGTTGTCATCGTGTACCTATTAGATGCCTTAGCCCCAAGTTAGCCGGTTCGCTGGCTAAGTCAATCAAGGGCAGCCAATGTCATCTTTTGAAACCCTGTTGGAATCAAAGCCTTTTTAGGACTTTTTAATCTAGTGATCAGACATTTATTAATTTTACATAATTACATTGTACAACAAGTAGAGTTCACTGACTGCTCCTGAGGCAAGATTTGCGGCCACAAACTCGATTTATTCTACTTTGAAGTTGGCAGTTTTGACAAGACAAAATCATGTATCACTCACTGTACGTGACATTGAACAATGGTTTTGGTACAGATACAAAATTTTTATCATTCTGAATGCTGCCTAGCAACAACTTCTGTAACAATGGCATGAAATCACGCTTGCAAAATGTTAATTTTTACTACTTGAGGCGTTGCCAACGAAGGGTGGCGACCAAGGGGGGTGGAATTGGTATGATAGTTTTGACAACTTGAGCAACTCCCGACAAGAGATACTATGCTAAAAAATCTCCACTCAGAAGGCACAGGCACCTTTGCCCTCAGGTGAGCCAAGATCCTGGACTTCAGAATCCTTTTATTCAGTGCAGAAGGCAGGCAAATCATTCTCTGGTCACTGCCGGAAACAAAAAACAAATTGCTTACTGTATCCTTTTCAGACCTAGTGAACTTATCTTAGTCTGACGGCTATTTTTACATTAAGCAATTTCAAACCTTTTTGCCTAATCTACTGCACTGTCCTAATAGCCCAAGTCCAATTAGATACAGACGTTATTTATTGTCTCACGGCAGATAGTCACCTGGTACCAAGGTTCAGACACAAGCAGAGATATAGTCACATTGAATCATGATATCAATACAGTATAAAGGTAAAAACCCCATAATGCACATTCATTTTTTGGCTGGTAGAAAAAGAAACAAGACGCACAGGTGTTCTAGAGCGAAACTTCATTAAGTTTTCCACTAGCCCACATTTACTTACTGCAACGATCAATGAATGGAGTTATTATAATGATTGTTTTTATTGTTATTGCAAAGACCGTTTTCACTGTAGATTAATTTTAAGAAAATGGCCAAGGAACAAAGAGCTCTTACAAATAACCAGTATCAATTATAACTGGGAATTTACGAAAGTAGGCCCACCAAAAATTATGCCCAAGGGCGGATTTTCAGAAAATTTTAAAAAGTACACCTGTTAGCATATTTTCAGTATCTGCATGTTTTTGAAAACCGGATTGTTCTAAAATACGTATGCAATATGTCTTGATATAAAATTTTGTTTATTTTGGAAAGACACTATATTTTACGATTGCCATTTCACTCAAATGACTATCATTTTATGAGATAGCGGTTGACTGACCGTTATTTCTGTTCTGATTTGAGAAAGCGTTACCACAAGTGGTCTATGTCACAAGTACATTTTTACGGGACATCGGAGTGTGGTACTCAACTTTCGTGTTAGCCGTAAGAGTACAACATTACAGTGAGAGTAACGTTTTTTTAATGTTACTTTTTAGTAAAATATAGATCCCCGGTTATCTTGATGGGATATTTATCTGTGTTAATTACTTTTCCCAGTAGTGAGTATTAAGTGCAGTAAAATCTCACTAATTAAGAACACAATACGAAGGGCAAATTAAATTTTGTCTTTTGATTTTTCCCAAGAAAGCTATGAAGCAGTAATTGACCTACTACCAGGATTTTGAGCGACAGCTTAACAGATCATTTAGAATGCACCATTATTGACACACTTTCGTTTCCAAGCTGCCATTTTACCCGACAAACAACACGTTGCCGGGTAAACTTATTGTTTGTTAGTCGATATTCCGCAAGGGGGCAGAGCTTGCGATAGGTCAGTTAGAAATGCTTTTATATGTTCAAATTTTGTACCATAGCTACCTCCAGATAATGTATCGAAAAATTGAGGACATTTACAACAATGTTACAAGCCTTTGAGAAATGAAAAAAATGGCTATTTTGGTAATTATTTTTGTTCAAAATTGATGAGTTTTTGCCATATCCATGGCAACAATAAAAAGTGATGCAAACTGCCCAGCAAAAGGAACACATGTTGGTCCGCCATTAACTTTCACTGAACAAACACGAATGACTGACACAGACTGTGTTCAATTGCGAGGAAGACATCACGTTTGCTCATTGGAAGTGAACGCTGAACCAAGATGCCTGCCTTTTGCTAGACCTTTGACAGCACTTTCTATTGTGCCATGAATAGTAAATACAGTATAAGCCAAAAGTATTCAGACGGTGAGTCATACCCCTGGACCGTGAATACAGTACAAGCCAAAAGTATTCAGACCCATGAACCGTAAAGCCGAAAGTATTCAGACAAAATAACCCAGAATTCCTCATCATGGCAGGTGGGCGGACGCCGCATTCATGGGCAGAGTAGTCTTTCCTAATGACCGCAAATGAAGAGGAATAAACAAAAAAGTCAGCAAGGTGGCCGAGTCACTTTGTGATTAGAAATTTTTGCGCCTTAATAGTAACTATAGTAACTTTTGCCGTTAACAGAATTAGCTGTCATCTGTCATGACGGGAAAATGGTATTTGGTTTGGTTACTTTTGTCTTGTACTGTACATGCCAGGGGAACAACAATTAATCCAGAAAAACGTATTACCAAGATAACAAAGGATCTGTATTGTTAATAAACTACACAGTAACAGAATGTAGTCAACCTGTACTCAAGTCACATGGCACGGATCGATTCTAACGTGTAATTAACGTGACTAATGAGTTATTAAAATGTCGCATTAAGGAAATTGTCATCCACTAACGTTATCGGTGCACATCTAACAACCAGGTGAATACATGACTTGAACAGCAAGACAAACACGATTAATGTCAGGCATCAGTGATTGGCTTTTGAGGATACTTTTAATGTTAACGAGTTGTCATTAATGTTGAACATGATTCAAATTACAAAGAAAATCAGGTAATTGTAAAATCACGATTATAAAGGATGTTTTGAAAAGTCTTTTCTCAAGGCTCTTTCATACTAATGTCGACGCGTCGATGTTTTGGGGAGTTGCGGTCAGTATGAATGGTTAACTTTGATCCTGGATTGAAGTTAACAGTGCCAGTTAACTTTGCAGTAAACAGGTGGATTTAACAGCGGAGCATTGGTTCTGCTGTGCAGTATGTGCGGCCAACTTCGGTCCCATCGAAGTTATCGCCAGGGGCCGCTGATATCGTCAGCAATTAAAGGGCAGCGTCGTCGCTGATAGTTGCTTATATTTTGCTCAAATAAATACCAATCGAATCAGAAATAAGTTTTATGCCAATTTGCACATGTAAATGTTCCCAAATTGTCACAAAAAATCTTAGTGTGCACGCAATGCATCAGCACTACCTTGCCATTATTTCGATGACCACAGCGTCACCTACCGTTTACTTCTACATCCGTTAACTACCGAAGTCGACATGAACGGTTCAGTTAACTTCGCAGTTTAAGTCGACGCTAAGCTGAGACTAGAGTTAAGTCAGTATGAAAGGGATTATTAAGAACTTGACAAAACCTGTGATTGAACTTAAAACAACAATCTTTGTACATTAATATTTTTAATTGGTCTCCAGCATGTCCACAGCACATACTTTATTGTGACTTAATTTGGATTTGTTGTTACGTAGTTATGACCATGGGGACGGAAATAAAGTTTCAGCTATGAAGAGAATCTAATCGACTTGGAGCAGATAAGCTGCAACTGACATGATTTTTAGTTCTACATACCAATATCCATTTGGATAGTATGACCGATCTTTAAAGCATGCACAAAGGAGTATCAATGTCATCAAATATAAATGCATTATAATTAATAAAAAAATACTTATTGTTGATCCCATATTTCCCTCTTAGGAATTCCTAATCCAACCACAGATTATAGTTTCAAAGACGTACAGCTTCACTACATCTCCCACACTCACATCTGATGATTATTTTGTCACCCTTTAGTTTTTGATGCAAGTATAGTGCAATGCTTTACAATCACATTTGACAACTGATCAATGGTTTGGTTCCTCATGGACTGGCAAGACATGGGCACTACACTTTATTTTTGTTTCCAAACAGCTAGACAGTACTAAGTGTGTTAAATCATCATTAAAACCTACCACCACAGCGCTTTCGTGGGTTAAAGATTTATAATGCAGCTAATTAGAGTAAAAAAATACAGAGTTACACATCTTTCATGCTATCCTAATCAAAAGCCAAGAACTGTTATTAGATATAACCTAACCAGTAAACTTTTGTGAGCATTAGACCTACACTTAACCCATGGCAAAAATACAAAGCAAAATATACACATGTGGGTCACATGGGTAAAAACTAAAGAAATAACATGAGTCAAGAAATCGCATTATTGTATTCTTCAACTGATTCTAACAGAAATTAAAGCGAAACGAAACGAAACAAAACAAAACAAAACTGAATTGCTGGTACTAAATTGTTGCCATTACATTTCTAACAGGTAAATTAACTTGAAGAACAACACTTTAGGCCCAATAATTAGTTCTGATTATTCAAGGAAACTACAATCATCAACCACATGAATTTTGGTCAGATCATACTCCTTCTTTACAAAGTGCAACCTTTCCATTTATTTGTATACACCAAGGCTAGGGCATTACAATGTTAGTCTTAAGTTCCTGCAAAACTGAATAAATACAGCTTAAAAGCTTAAGGATCGTTATGAAGTAAATTTGATGTTCAGTTATAAATGTAAAAAGTAACTGCTGTGTTTTTACAGGTTAAATGTAACTCCAAAAACAATTTTGTGGATTTAAAATTTGAACATCCAGACAATGGACTTCGTCCCTGTACTTGGACTCAAATAACAGCCCAAGACCCATCTCGTTGTTGCCTCATTTGGTACCAAAAATTAATTTGATGAAGTGACTTGTGCTGTTATTCAGTCATTTCTTGCTGCCAAATTTGCAACCAGCACCAGCTATGAGCACTATAAAACAGAGCTTCCTTTTTAACTGATTGTTAAAAATAAAATATTTTCTTTCCACAACTCCAGTTCAAAATCAAATACCAGTCCAAATACCTTTTCACTGTATTGCAATTTTTACGCATTAATTACCATCGTCTCCCGATATATCTCCGTCTACCAAAACAAAAAATCAAGCAAACTGGATGTTTACATGTCATCCCTCCCAATTAAAGAGAAAAATGGTTTTTACCGGAGAAACAAACAATTCTTTCATTAAGCAAATAGCTTTGCGTATTTTGCCAATTGTCCACAGGACAATATATAAATTGCCCACAGGACAATATATAAAAAGAAAAGGAAAGAAAAAAAAACATGCATGGGTTTATAGCTGCTTATTCCATTATTCCCTTGTGCAGGACTACACGTCGTTTTTCCAGCCTTCGTATTGGTCTGTTGTTATCACGTGCCTCGAGTTTGGTCAGCTCTTGGCTCTTATAGGTTGATGATTGTCACGTGTCTTTAGGGGCGTTTTTCTTTGTTATTGTAACCTCGCTTTCGATTCACTTTGTTCCGGCCACATTGTCGTACGTCAAAAACTCATTCAATTTTCCCACCCTCTTCCTCCCAGTTTTCGTCATTCTCTCGTACTTCCACGTGGCCGGCGCTCTTTAGTGCCCATCTTACCAGAGATTACCTATTATACGTTATTTACCTGTATTCATTTTATTGTAATTGTACTAGTCATAATAAATGACCTTTTATCGCCTACATCAGTCTCCTTTTCATCTCTGGTAACGAGCTTGCGACGCACGTATCATTTATCTATTATCCGGGACATATGTCGATCATAAATGGAAATTATGATAAAAGAAACGAGAAAACAAAGGGTCAAGATCAGGTTGCAGTTGCACCAAATTTCAAAATTGTGATCTTTAACCGGTACTGTTGGTGAAATTTTTGTCAAGTAATCATTGTCTCAACATGTTAACTAGGGCTCTAAACACCCTTAACAAGGAAGTAATTCAGTTAGGATACAATAATATAGAATTCACCCACAGACCCTAAATAAGAACAAGTTTACGAAAATGGTTTCAAACTAAAGCTAGCAAGGGTTTCCCCTAATTCTTGGCATTTAGTGGCAGGGTGTATAGTTCAGAAAGTTATGACAATCAGGTCATAGAAGACAGCACGATTCACAGTTATGCAGGGAAAGGATAATCAATTACAATAAAAAACAAACGTGGTCAAATGTCACGCCTACAAGACATGCAGGGATCTCCACGTGCTGGGTTACCAAGGCGACAAGACTTCGGCAACATGCGCTGACAATATGAGTTAAAAACAGTGGTGTCGACTTAACATTTCAAAATTTCTACACACTACAATAATTCTCAGGACTTTAAGTTTCAGTATGCCTCATTAGCACGTTGCTTTGCATAAAAATCCTATGACACCAAGCTCTCCCGCGCGACTCTTTAACATGCAAATATTTATTTTTTCAGCACAAAATATCACTTGATAAGCACGTAAAATGTCAATTCGAACTTCTGTAATAATTCACAATTTATTTCGCCGGATTACAGAAAGATGTTCATAATGTTAAATGAGCAATAAAACTTTGTTTTCCAAGATAAACGGAAAAATTCAAGCCTGGCAAAGAAGTCGAATACTCAGATCAGAAACTGGCCAACAGGTGATGTAATATTTCATGGCGCCGAAAGCCATCGCTAAAGATCGCCCCACAACTTTAGCAGCAGAATAACGGTAGAACGCCCTTTTTTCCAACACCGTTAAATAATTTGGTTTAAAACTCAAGGAAGACTGTAGTTTTTAATGAAACTAATTTTGTGTCAGATTTTATCTTACCACTTTTTTACCCACATCGGTGCAAAGTTGTATATTTAGTATACAGTTTTGTACCAAGGCTACTCTACATGTAGGCAATTACATCGCCCTGGCTGCTGCAGGCATACAGGGGCGATAGTACATCCCCACAAAAAGTTACTCATTTCAAAATACAGGAAATAAAATCAAATGAAACATGCATATATGCACATGGAGTTGTAAAAAACTCATACCATAAGTCTGGAGATGATTCAGTCAAGATAATTTGAAGAAATCGATGAAAATCTGTCACGGTTTGCTCCAGTTTCTCTTACCAGGTGCCATTTTGAGGAAGTTACGTGAAATCACCCATGTTGACGAATAAAAAGACCAAGGGACACAAATCTTACAAATTTCACCTGATATCTTCTCATGCTATTTTGCACATGTCGATTGCTAGTGTCACTTGCTAGTGTCACGCGCTTTGCTCAGTCTCGCACTAGCCTTTGCCTAACACACGTGACTCAGTTGACATACTTTGTAGTTATCGCGCGAGCAGTGAAAAAGTTAACGGCAACCAAAAAAGTGGAGTTGGAATTCTTCGCCAAAGTCACCTTAATTCTCACAATTTAACTTCATCGAAGACATGCATAGAAGTAGAAAGGACCAATGACAAAAGTAAGCACTTTTTTAAGTGATAATTTTAAGAGTGGAATGTATTTTTAACGAGGTGAAAACTCAAAATGGGTGGCCGGATTTGGCCAACCACCCGTTTAAAATACATGGAACAAAATGTGTACAGAAAGCGATGGGAAGTATTGTAGCCCCTAAGCGGCCAACCGAGGGCTACGTGTTGCCCATGCTACATGCTGATTTAAGTTTCATGACGACATGACAAGCAGAACTACCCAGGCTGTGCGAAATTTAGAGATCTATGTGAAGTTAATGCACGCCGATTCCTACCTGTATTTTGACAACTGTTGCTGGCTGGCTAACCACTCACTAGCGCCAGTACTAGCGGGCGGGCGTACCAGATTGGCAAACTTCAAACAGGATAACCTACTTTGCCTTTCAGGCGAATCACCAGCAAACGTAACTTCTCATTTCCAAAACTCAGGTCCACTCACGCCAATTTTTACTTAGGGATGTTTCGTTATGCTTCAAGTGTTATAATGTAAATAATAACTTACCAGTTCAAAGAAATACGCACCACTTGAAACTTTTTGGACTTTGATGTTACACGCCTCCTTGCAGCGGAGAGTTGCTTGAATTTCCATGACACCTTTTGGCAAAATTAGGAAACAATCTCTAATCTGTGGATTTACGGCAGTTTACGGTAGTAATCATATTCAGCATACTTTTAGAACTCTATGTTTAAGTCGGTTGCCAAAAAGTCCTTTAATTTATGCGTTTACAACGGCTACTAAGGTTCAAAGATCATTCTGCAGTGGAAACGGGGTTGGTTCTGATATTTTCTTTTCATACGCTAGATGTCGCCTTTCCTGGTGACGTTGGAGGTCCTGAACTGAAGCTGACATTGCTTTGGCAAGTGAGCAGAGTTGGGGACAGTGTCATAGGCCTACGTCTTAATTTGGATTGAGAGTGACACTGGTTTGCAGGTGATGGATGTCTAAGACATGAACACAGCCATGCGTAAAAAACTTGTGTTTGTTGGGCTGGCTATGTTTGCAGCTGCCAGTTTTTCCCTGTACCTGATGCTGGAAGCTTCAAATTTGCAGTTTCCAAGCCCACGAGAGGTAATTCATTCCATGCCAGTGAATTCGATCATTAGTTGTAGTTGTTACCATAAAAGCATGTTGTGATTGAACTGTGGGAATGGCAAGAATATCGCTTATGACATCAAAATAATCTGCCCCCCCCCCCGCAATCCAGGCTATGGGTTACAGGCATAGTAGGTGTGGGGTGGCGTAGACAGTGATCACTGTCTCTAGAAGCTTTTCGACGAATTATGCCTCATATTGACTATAGAGGCTACACCGTCTCTACTGGCCAGCTAGAGACTGTGGTCACTGTCTAGTGGGAGGGTGTGGGGGGTAGACAGTGGCCACCGTCTAGTTGAACTGCAGATGATGTAGCTCTTATAGGAGCTTCATATACCGGAAGCTTTTCAGTGACTAAAACATCAAAGTCTTTAATTCCTTCCAACTTGAACAAATATTCCTGTTATCAAACTTTTTCTTTGAGCAGTCAGGAGATGTTGACAACTTTGACAAAGTGAAATTTATTTAGAAAGTCAGTTTGGTTGCTTGTAATAAAACTCTTTATGACTTGTAACTATTCTGCGTTATGGCATTTTCCCCATTGCTCCCAACTTGTTCGATTCTATAGCCCAACAACAAGTTGGGAGGATGACCCCTGTAGCCGATATCTTACACCACTGATTAACTCCATTCTGGCATTTATGATTGGAGGGCCAACTCTCTTTTGTTCAATAATTGCTCTAATCTCCCATAAGATCCTATCTAGCCTGACTGGACTGTGCTGTTAAAAATAAAAGTTAAGTTATATCATATTTGAACATAAACCAATAGCATTTCTGAACTCCTCAACAAATGCTGATCATTTTTAGTTTTTGAATCACCAAAATCTCCCCACTACAATCGAACTTATGACAATCTATTCTTTCCAAACATAACAATTCGCACTGGCTGGGGTTTAGCTGTGTTCACAGGTGGTCCGTAATAAGCCTGGAGCATGTTGTCATACCAGCAGTTAACAAAGGAGCTAGATGTTATCACACACTCACAACTGCTCTATGTCTGGTAAAGTCACTGAACAGAAGAACACCCTAATGGGTAATTTGTTGTGAACTGTACACAATCTTTGGGAGAGGAACAGTTTATGAAAGAATCAATGAAAAAATGAAATTGGTCAATATTTGACGCATATCATTGCTCTACAGATAATAATAACTGCAGTTTTTACTGCCTCTTACGATTTTAACTTACTCAAAGTAGAGTCTTGGTTTTCGTGACAGTTTCTGTCAGATTTTATTTCGCCTACCTTAATTACCCTAACTCAAAGCTGCACATCTTATCACCTTTGTACCTAGGGTAGGGTTGTATGCTCCCTGTATTTAAAATCCTGTGATTGTTTTGTCAGCTTTCAACCACCTCCTCTGTTCACAACAATTGAGTGGCCACTCAATCTCCAAACTGGCAAATGATCCCTGCAAGTGGTACCTCCCAGGGATTCTCTTCCATATATGGGATGGAAGCCCAGCGTTCCTACTCAATCAAAATCCAGGTCAACACCATACCTGAATACTCAACCGGGAAAATGGGTAACCGTAACAATAACAATTGAGGAAAAACCTCTATCAAATGATACCAATGTTACGCAACAATTATGAGATCTGATCTCAACCATTAAATATACATTGCTGTGGCTTTCTTTAAATTCGGATAATGAAGCATGATACACTTTTAACTGCTGCTGGGATCTGTTACATTTAGGTTTTCTTTCAATATTTTAGTTGCAATAACATCCAACAGAGCCACTAGTCAGAAAATTGTGTGTTTAATGTTATATGTCTTAATTGGTTGCTTATCCTTTGTCTAGGATAACGAGCTAAATTTCAAAGTCCAAAAAATCCAAAATGACCTTCAAGAAAATGACAAGATCATTAAACAGATTAAAGACACTATTGAGGACCTGGCTGTGGCTGGTAACCCCAAGTTCAAAGGTCTCCGGGTACAGGTAAAAGAGTTGGAAGAGAAACAGAAGGAGCTCAGGCTAGGAATCTCATACAAACGAGGTGTGAATGTGATGAGCCAGCGAAATGTCACACTGAACGAGGGCATGTGTACACTGGCTGAACAAGCGCCCCCTAAAGTGGATGTGCAGGTGAGTAGATTTAAGGTCAAATCTCACCAATTTTTTGCAAAAATAATCCCCAATTTTCCTTACTTTTCATTTTGCAATGGCTTCTAACTTTGTTGCGAGTGCCCACAATATTTCAAACTATCGTCTGATGGTCCAGAACTTGAACATGTTAAGGCGTTCATTTGGCATGACGTATCTTTCATGGAAAAAATGACAACATGGAATTTCATCTGGCGGCCATATTGTGTCTTTAATTGGTGAGATTTCACAATAGTGGTCTATCATCAATAATTCCATAACACTTTGTCTGGAAATACATAACTGTCGTTTTTAACATTTATCATTTTGAACTCTCTCTGTGGATTGAAATACAAGTTGCCAAATGAGACAAGTAATGTGCTAAAGTAAGTTTTGTATACATGTGCTGTGATTGTGTAACTTGTTGAATTGTCAAACATCCATCTTCTGGACTCTGTAGCCAACGAATGGCAAACAAATGCTAAACATTTTGCGAAGATTTAGAACAGACATTAAAAGTTGTCATTTGGGCTATTCCCTGAAAAGGTCAACGCACAGACAAAGAATGAAAATTGCAGCTTTCTCAATGATTTTGGTGTCATCTGAAAGGCCAACTTGTCTACTAGTAGTGTCAAGAACTATATTTTAATTTTCTGCAACTTTCTTATTCTTTTGTTACTTGAACGCATTTATAGGGATCATTCAACTCAAATTATCGTGATTGTGCATTATGTCTTGAATTTTTGTAATTAACAAGTAAATAAATGAAATTCTATTATCTTAATAATTTTGCACAATCACATTAAGCCTGAGGTATATTAAATATCACTTGACTTGTCAAATATCAGGGACCTTTCAAGTTCAAAGGTCAGTTTCTGGATATGGTACTGTAACTCCATCACAAAAAAGTGCTAAAACGTTTTTTCATCAAAATCACAATACTTTCCAATTGTCTTTTAACTTGTTGTTTCATGCTGTTAGCCAAAATATTTGACTTAAAGGATAATTTGGAACTTCAGAAAATGTGTGGGACATACTTAAAATTTATACATCTGTCACAGACATCTGTCACAAATGTCCGTCACAGGGGTCCGTCACAGACGTCCGTCACTGGCATCCATCACAGCCATCATAACGCTGTTATTAAGATTATGTAGGACCCTGGAAAAATGTCCAAAGTTGGCGGACTTCAGATCATAGAATCTCACATGTGGCAGATCGGATTAATATGACAGTTTCAGATTCTGTGCTCGATACTTTGCTCTAGGAATTGTTTTTAAAGTGTTCAGTTTTTACAAGGGAGGATATCAAAATTAGGTCTTTTAATTTTCATTAAAAAATCAAAAATTGCTTAAAACTAGAACAAAATGATAATTTACAAAACTCTAACAGCTTTTTGGGGATTTCATCTTGAACATTTATATCCAGTGGAATTTGGACGTTATGTTGTTACATTTGTCTTGCTATCAATTATTATTGTAGGCTTAAATACTGGATCTGGGGGAGGTATAGCATTCAAATCTCCATTGACTTTTTTCATATTAATCATTTGTGATGAGAAATGGGTACTTTGCTGGCAATAGATGTTGTATTTTTAATCCTCAATTTATCAAAAACATCCTTTCGTTTTTCAAGGGAGGTCAATCCTCTACAATTCATTGACATAATTGTTACCTTTGATAAGGTGGTGAGAGCATTCTAAACAGCAGCAAGGTCAGTGACCCGCATCACAGCAGGGTCCCTGTCCCTGTGCTGTACAATACCAAGACTGATTGTAAAGAATGCAGTTTTATTCACACACTGGTTCACACTTAAACACACACAACAATGTGACCATGGGCAGAGGAATTGTTCAGAAAAACTAACAACTGCTGTGTACTGCAAGCTCCTGCTGAGCTGCTCAGTAGGACGTCCTACGCCCGCATACAAACAACCAGCAGAACAGGCTGCATCTTCCTGGTGTATATTAAAAATCGGTCGAGAAAAACCATCGGAAAAAAGAGCAAAACTCACGTGTATAGAAATTGGCCTACAAATTAAACACAGTTGTCTAATAAATGATTAACTCGGTTACTGAAAGAATCATGTTCCTAGAAAACAACCTCACAGCAATATAAAGTTTTTAGTGATCAAGTTTGGTTTAAAAACATTTTCAACATGACTGTTCTTTCCAAGGCTCATCTCTTGTTTTTCAAACCTCAAACTAAAACTTTGTCAGGCAATTCCCGTAGGAGTGTCAACAACTGATAGGCGCTGAAGTTTTCACGGCTAATCTTGGTTCCCTGAGCACAGATGCTGTTTTGAGAACTTTCATTCTGTTAGCTTTGGTAAAGAACTTCATTCTTGAAGCTCTTGGTTTCGGTATTAGGCTAACTGAAGCTTTTGCAGTCTGTGACAGTTAGCTACTGGCATTGAATCAGCCAACTCAGATGATATTCCCAACTTTTCTTTCATGAACTGCCTGACACAATGTTCAGCATTTTTCAGTAATTCGGTAAGTTGTGCACTCAGTATTTATGGAAACATTTTAGGAAAACACCGGGAGCTAGTCAGTTGAGGTTGACATGTGCGTAAACCGGAAGCGGACGTTTTTTCTACCGTGACCTGACTGGTCAATGTTCACTTTTTAGTGATAATATCAGTTTTACTATTTGATGTTGTTTACTTGAGTTACATTCTCACAAATCATAATATAAAACAAAAAATTGCTATTCCTAGCGATTCACATAAATTTGCTGTTAACTTTTAAATTTAAAAAAAAATAATTCTCTTTGTACATTTGTCGCACCTGCATTTTTTAGAGTCAAACAAGGTGAATAGCCAAAAATGATGCACACATTAGAACATGACAATGATACCTAATAATTGACATATTAGTTATTTTTCTAGGTTGAATCATTTTTTCATAATTCATCAAAGTGTGGTTATACGTCTGCTACAAGTGTAAATTCCGATTTGTTAATTTCAGATGATGGACGTGTTTGACATTTTGCCCTTCGACAATCCGGATGGGGGTGTATGGAAACAGGGCTACGACATCTCGTATGACGTGCAGTCGTTCGCCAAAACACCCTTGAAGGTGTTCGTTGTTCCGCACTCTCACAATGATCCAGGTGAGTTTTTAATGTTCACCATATGTATCCCTCAATACTATGAAAATCTCTTGGTCGTCATTTCAGGGCTCGGAAGTTTCCTCTCTTAAGCGGATTTCTTCTTTTTTAGTTTCGATTTCCTCTTATTTGATTTCCAGTTTCCTCTTTTTCGTTTCTTTTTTATCATTATTTTGACTTTATTCACGCAAACATGTTTATTTCAGTTAAATTTTGCAGTACAAATGATTTTTATATCACACAAGCCTATATTTGTGGAACAATACATCACGTGGAAAATTTTCCTCGTTTTTGTTTTTGTGATCAGTCATTTCATGCCTTGTCTTTTACAACCTGGCTAAAATCTCCGGGTGCATTTCTGAAATACAGGTTAAACTCACTGTCCCAGATGACTAATACAATTCATGTCTGGCTGATTCTGGATATCACAAAGGCGGGTGACCACAGTGTCTTAAGGACGGATGTTAAAAAGCTAGCAGTGCCATTTCTGATGTCAATTTGCAAAAAAGTCCACAAATGTCAGTATTGTTCGATAGCCCTTCTTTAACACAAACTTCGTTGGAAACCTGTCACGTGTATTTCACTGTTTTTTTCGCTTCGTATATGTTCATTCCGCTTGTTGCCTGATGATGAGACATGCAGTCTCGAAATATAGCGAGTGTTTGAATTTGTTTGTTTGTTATGTCTCTCGGTGTTTTGCTACACCCGAAGAAAGGAGATTGTTTTGATACTACGAGCGACTCTGTATTAAGCTTTCAAACAAAAAGTTTAGTCGTGTTTTCAACAAAATGTCAGTATTTGCAGGTAGACAATAGTGCGATTGTTTTGATCAATGTGAAAGAATAATGTGTCAAACTTAATGATCAGTGTGAGAAAATGTTTTCTAAGTTAATGATCAATGAGAGAGAATAATGTGTCTTTAAGTTAATGGTCAATGAGAGAGAATGAAGTGTCTCAGTTAATGATCAGTGAGAGAGAGTAATGTGTCTAACTTGATGATCAGTGAGCAAGAATGGTTGTGTCTGAGCTAATGGTCAGTGAGAGAGAATGATTGTGTCTAAGTTAATAATCAATGAGAGAATGATGTGTTTAAGTTAATAATCAATGAGAGAATGATGTGTTAAAGTTAATGATCAGTAAGAGAGAATGATGTGTCTAAGTTACATTAATGATCAGTGAGAGAGAGTAATGTGTCTAACTTGATGATCAGTGAGAGAGAATGGTTGTGTCTGAGCTAATGGTCAGTGAGAGAGAATGATTGTGTCTAAGTTAATAATCAATGAGAGAATGATGTGTTTAAGTTAATAATCAATGAGAGAATGATGTGTTAAAGTTAATGATCAGTAAGAGAGAATGATGTTTTTAAAGTTAATGATCAGTAAGAGAGAATGATGTGTCTAAGTTACATTAATGACCAGTGAGAGAGAGTAATGTGTCTAACTTGATGATCAGTGAGAGAGAATAATGTGTCTAAGTTAATGGTCAGTGAGAGCATAATGTGTTTAAGTTAATGATAAATGAAAAAAATGGAGTGTCCAAGTTGATGGGTGTGGACTACGTGTACGATATTGAGATTAACATATTCATAGTCTTGTACTTTATTTTATCCAATGATTTGACATCCGCCATTTTGCTATTGATTTTTAATCTCTCCATAGGCTGGATCAAAACCTTTGATACGTACTACCGAGACCAAACTCGACACATTCTCAACAATATGGTGGACAAGCTGGAGGTCGATTCTCGTCGTCGGTTCATCTGGGCAGAGATGTCGTACTTTTGGTTGTGGTGGAGTGAGATTGATGCCTCCAAACGAGAAAGAGTGATGAAGTATGTAAAGTATAAAGAAGCATGTGCAAATGTGTTTGTTTGTGGCCCTGGAACACAGCTGTTGATGTTTGGATTTTGTGTAGCATCAGGTGTTGGTGATATGGAAATTGAATGGGTGGCACTTGTGAAACATTGGTTCTCCTTTAGAAATATTACATTCAAGTATTCTCGTACAGTGTAGGTCACAAATTTTTTGTCAGACTGGTTGGAAATGTGTTAGCCTTAGTTGTTGACTGGTCGAAAATTAACTGGGTGCCTAATTTTTGCAGACCGACTGCAAGCAGGACACCCGACTGCAGGCTCTTGAATGACACCCGACTGCAGGCTCTTGAATGACACCCGACTGCAGGCTCTTGAATATTCCCTTTAAAAACATACCTGTTGTCGTATCACATCCATTTTATTTTTTATTCCCATCAATTCGACTGCAATAATATAATGTTGCCTTATTGCATGTGCTTTAGCGTGTAGTGATGATTTCCGACCATGATGACAAGCGCTGTGGTGACCGACCTAAGGACACCTAGCAGACCATTGCTCATCCAATTGCGGACTCGTTGCCGACCTGTCAGACAAAAATTTATGATCTGTGCTGAATGACACTTGTAACATCCATAGCCTGTTATTGGTGATCAGGTTTCTGTTCCCTGTTTATTCAAACGTAACATAAAGAGGACACCAAGAGTTCCTGAGGACACCAAGTGAATATCATGCTTTCAGCTTTCACGTTCAGGGCTTGTTGCTTAGCATAACGTTTACTTGCCAAATGCGACCTGGCAAAATTCCCAGGTCACCAAACAGGAAGTGAGGTTGGCAAACCTTGTTGGCAATACCTGAAGTGAAAATCTGGCAAACTCAAGAAATGTTCACCGGTATACATGAGAATGCCCGGTTGGCTTTTTTCTTGCTCAAACAGAAAACTGTAGGTGTCTTGCGTGTTTCCATTTCTCCTATATCCCGTGCACAGGCTGAACTCTTGAAACAGACAAATGCAGTCGGGCCTTTCAGACTTATCCGGTATGGTTCTTACTTCTGTCTGTTTACTTCTTGCAGTGTTTTGAATGTGTGCTTGGATGTCGCATCAGTATCTTGCAGGTTGCCAAATCAAGCCCTGACATACATTGACGCCATTTTTTTGCAGATTGTTGACAAATAAGCAATTGGAACTGGTCACTTCAGGCTGGGTGATGACTGATGAAGCCAACGCTCACTACTTTGACATGATTGACCAGATGATTGAGGGAAATGAGTACATGTTCAATGAACTTGGTAAATAGCTAACAGTTGGAATAATCAATAAATAGGAGTGATTTAACAAAAAGTGCTTTTCATTGCTGTGTGGTATTGCAATACAGGCATGGATGCAGACGGGGGTCCAAGAGTGTTCAGATCCCCCTCCCATCTCCCTCTAACATGGGGGACTGCCTCCATGGGGTCAAAAAGTAGACAGTTGAATTGTGAAGAAGCCACACTCATCAACACCCAAGCTCCTCATTTCAGTATATAACTCTAAAATCTATCTATCTTAGTATGGCCAAAAAATGATGTAATTTACTCTAAAATGCGACCCATGAAGTGTTCTCCTGTAGCCATCCACTGTCAGACTTACTCCCTCCATAACTCTGGTCCTGAAACCAGCACAAATTATGTGGGACTTGTTTTTTTATCCATTGCTTGGCAAATCATTGCATTTCAAACCTTGCTTACGTGCTTTTGCATAGATTTTCCACCAAAAAATACCCAAGACCTGGCTGAAATTGATGAGGGCAAACATTTTTTTTATTCTTCATCTCAGTGAGGTAAAACTGATTTGAAATCTAGCTTGACAGTGTTGTTTAAATGATATCACAAACTGTGGTCGATTTGTGTTGTAGGCCTGAAGCCGCGGAGTGGCTGGGCCATCGACCCCTTTGGGCATTCTCCCACAATGGCTTACATACTGAAGAGAGCTGGCTTCAAGAACATGCTCATTCAGAGAATACACTACTCGGTCAAGAAACACTTGTCTAAGTCAAAGAACCTTGAGTTTATGTGGAGACAAAACTGGGGTAGGTGGTAAATACACAATGGACTTTTGTTGCCTTCATTTAGTATCGGTAGTGATTTAATGACTGACTTCTTAAAAGTCACTGCTAGATTTTGGGTTGTCCCAAGGATCAGTTTTTCACTTTATTCTGGGCCAGAGTCTATAATCTTTATAATCGAAATCAAAGTCAAAATTGTGTCATTTTCTATTCTACTTTTCTGTCAACTCAAGATAAGCATCTATGTGTCTATGCTCGAGTACATAATGGCTTACGCGGGTAACTGTCTGTTCTTAGTTTAAACTTGATGATCCCAGCATCAGGTTAAAAGTTCGCGTCTGAACTAGAATTTTTGAGTTTTTACTCGAAATCGTGAGTTTTTACTCGAGTTTGTAGTTCCAATATAGGGGTCGTCAAGTGCGAACCTGGACTAGAGACTCATATATACAAACCATAATGTACTCGAGTACAGACTAATTTTGGGTTTGCAAACAGTAGAACTCAAATTGCCAAAACTAGTTTCGATTTCGAGTACAAAGTTTAGTATCTGGCTCTCCGGAGAGATTTCTGAAAAACACCTTGCATCACTGATATTTCTTTCCACACACTGGGTACTGGCAGGGTGCAATCTTGATACTATATTCAAATCATAATCTTAATAGCCTTGAATGCTATTAATGTGTTTCTCTCAAAGGCAAGCAGGTGTCTTCATACCCCGTGGAGTAGCTACCTAATTGATTGCTTGCCGTGTAGAATAGAAAAGCTATGACTTCATTTTGTTGTTATTCAGTCATTTAGGCATTCTCTTGTCAGTTTATTATGATAAGTGTTAGCTTTAGAATTTAAAATTACTGCATGATTTATAGTGGGTCATGGTTGGATCGATTTGCAGTAAAGATGCCCAACAGGGGTTGTCGAAAGTTTAAAATGCCCTGAGAGTACCTGGTGTGCAGTGCATGGCCGTAGAGGTCACTTGAAAAGACAGCACCTTGGTTTAGACTGGTGTGATGGCAAACGTAACAAATTCAACCAAAGTTGGTAAATAATGCAAATAAGCATTTTATACATACTAGAAAATTATACATTGTAATTTTCCATCTTTCACCATATGACAAAAAATATAAAAGTTTGACCAATGAAAGCTATTAAAATCCAATGCTAACATTCTTGGCTTTGTTTCTACTGTATAGCAGTGTTCAATCGATCTACAAGTTGTAATTTTTTGAATGTTTGCAGTAATGCAGGGAGTTTGTGGACATTAGGAAAAAGGTTTTTTCAATTCTTGCTTTTGCTGATGTAGAAAAAGTCACAGTATGATTGACCTAGTTTCCAAATAGGCGAAGCGGCGAGCTTACTTCTGAGCTGATTCTGACAGAACACCCCACTCACCTTTTTATGTCAGTATTGCAAGTCACCATGCAACAGTATGAGTTTATTGGTATCAGAATACAGAATGGAGATCCAGTTTTGATGTAAAAATAGTGAATAGATTGGCAGCATTGGGTCCTACCGTTGCGCTGCACTGCAAATAAATCCCACAGAATCAGAGAGGTCGCTGTAGCATTTCGGGATGTGGCTACTGTGCTTGTGTGCAGAAGAGCAGAAAGTTGCCACTCATTGGAACCCATAGTGGCTTGGCATATGAAGCTATTTTTATTTCTGCCAACTGTAATTGGTCAGTGTATGCCACCGCCATATCATTTCTATAGTCTTAAGTTAGAGTATATGCAGATTACTATTTTCTTTTTCCAATTTGAAGACCAAGCATCTAAAATTGTTGAAACATGTAGTATTTAATGCTAAAATTGTTCATTGTCACCAATGGAATTATAGAGCTTATGTGTGATGCATGCTTGAATTTGTAAATCTAAAGCCATGGTTCAAGCTTGTGTAACTCTCCCAAAAATAAAAAACTGGGATGGGCCAGGTTTGATGGAAATTATGTGGACCAAATGGGGAGTGGTTGTTAAAAATTCCACCCGTCAGACTTCTGCTCTGTTTTACCCAGAGCTGGATGTCCCAACATTTTGAAAGCACTTCCTTGTTCTTGCTGAAATTTTTGCTGCAGCTGCAGTCATAGGTACTCTTCAGACGAGTGAACACTGGAAAAAAATCTTGTTGATAATGTGACATATTTTATGCGAAATGTTTGAAGTCTAGTTTTTGAGAGCTCCGTAACTGGGGCAGTTATGAATTAATGATTTTGGAAAGAAATATGCCATATTTGCATTGTTTGGCATTCAGAGTTTTTGCCATGGCCACAGGTGACGTGCTATGACTTACTGTTTGCGATACCCATTTCCACACCAGTTTAAGATTACATAGAAAAGTAACTTAATTACAGGTAACTGAATCACGTTGGCAACCCATAGCCCGCGTTTCATTAAAGTCACACACAAGCAATTGGACATGCTTGGTTACTCGGTTAACTTTGCGCATCCTTCTGCCAAGAAATCTGTGTATTCAGTTCATTTTGTTTCGGCATCTGGAGTTTTTGCCTTGGACATACCGCTTTGAATTTCTTTATCCACCAGAAACTCCACTGATTGTGCTCTCTGCAAGTTATGCATAGTTGTCAGGTGGTCGGAGACAGAGTGGCAGCAACGTATTTTGTTGAACAAATTGACAAGATAAACCAGTTAAACTGTGGTCATAGCTCTGTATTGCGTTTTAAGTATATGACATTTGTGTGATTTCTAGTGAAAGGCCATAAATAATTCAAACATGATGGCAAAACGAGCACAATAAGTGTTTTATAAATAATTAACCATTCCAATTAAATGTGTGTAGATTATAATAGTGACATATACTAGGACACAAGCAACACAGGATATTGTTTTTGCCGTGAGTTTCACTCGGAAAAAACTAATCGTTGAGTCCTCGTTGATGCCCATGATTTATTTCTTCGGATATTTTTCAGTTCTTACTAAGAACAAGCAAGCTCTTTAGGTTAGGAGCTCATTTAAAAATGACATGAGAAGTATTAGGTTTTCTTTTAATGAAATATTGGTTTCAAAATTTCACTGAAGTGCTATAAGAAAAGCTTCGAGCTCTGTGGAAACTTTTGCAACAGGGCTTCAGCCAATTTAATTTTGACTACCAATAGTTGGTACTTAAGCAAAATGCAAAATCTGATATTGTCACCCTCTCCTCACTGGTATCATTGTAAAGCAATCAGGCATTTAAGCATTATGCAAATGACTGTAGTAAAGACAAAATTTCATTACAGGGTCATTGTAGATGCCATTGATTGTGTGCTTTGTGCACTGAATTTTACCCTAAGGGTAGTTCCAGGGGTTTAGATTTCAGGCTACATCTGTCATCAGCGTTTTGTTGCATGATTCAATTCTTTGTGAAAGTACCGTAAATCTCCACTAATTCAGCACACTCACCTCATTTCGCACACCCAAAGTAATTTGGAAAAATAGTTTTGTCCCTCACTTTTTGCACGAGGCTACGTGGCCGGAATTTCTTGCATCACCTAATTCACACGTGGTCAGTTTTGCCAGGGAAAGCCGTGTTGTTAATCTTACTAATACACAGTCACGTTTTGAACTGACTCATGTTTATTAGGTCTGAACTCTGTATATTCACTACGTCATTCATCCCTTCATATGAGATATCTTATTTTGTTGCAAACATGAGTGTCCCGTGACCCAGTGGCATTGCTTAATAGGGCGTTTGACCAACAATGTAGTGAATTAATTGGAATACTATAATAGTAAGTTATCAGTGATGTGGCCACAGGTGGCGTGCTGACCCGACTTTGAAATGTTTGTGATACCCATTTCCACACCAGTTTTACATAAAGAATAAACTTAATTACAGTTAACTGGATCACCTTAACAACTCGTCACACATGGGCAGTTGGCCATGCTTGGTTTCTCAGTTAAATTTTCACATGCTTCTACCATGAAGTTTGTGTATTCAGTTTATTTTAAACACCCTTGTTATCAGAAAAATACACTGCAGTTAATTTGTTTTGTGCATAATAAGAGGAGAATTATTGATGTAAAGTTATCGTTTTCCATGCAGACTCCTCGGGCTCAACAGACATCTTATGTCACATGATGCCTTTCTACAGCTACGATGTACCGCACACCTGTGGTCCTGATCCTAAGATCTGCTGTCAGTTTGACTTCAAGCGTCTCCCCGGTGGAAAAATCACCTGTCCCTGGAAAATCAACCCCGTACCAATAACGCAGGCTAACGTGGCTGAGAAGTAAGTTGATATTGAAGCCAGGTCTTTTTTGTAGTGCTCAGTTTGCAGTGTACATGGAACTGCGACCACTGCTAAGATTGAACTCTAGGGCACTGAAGTAATACAAAACGTTGTGTGATCAAAGAAAACACTTCCTTTGGGAGTGTTGGGAAGCCATTTTAAGGTTATATATGATTTTATTGACATGTCCAGAAGCCATTATCTATAAAACTGTAGAATTCGACTCAAGAAAATTATGTTTCTTGTTCGCGAAAAGCCTGTAAAATTTGATTTTTGATTTTATACCAATCTACCATTGAAAGGTACAGCCATGACGAGACAATGGCTCCAATAACATGAACCACTTTCCTTTGTTATACATGTTCAGGTGAAATCTCAGAAACGATGTTACAGGTTTCTAAGTTATCATTTGATTTTCATTTTAATATGCAACTTTTCATTTTTTCATAAAAATCTTAGGACTCCCATTTTTTGATATACCTTCATGCAAAAGATGGACAATTTTAAAACAATTCATAACAGCTTTTTTGAGAACAGTGCATAAAGCACGGTATCTTAGAGTTCCTTATGAATCCAATCTGACAGCCATTTATGAGATATGATGTATCGAAGTCAGCGAAAATTAGACATTTTTCAAAGGTCCTACATAACCTTCAGCTTTGTTTTTGCATGTTTACTAGCATTTATTCATAGACCCATTTAAGGTCAGTCCGGTCATTATGTATTGAGAGCATTCTAGAAGAGTCTAGCTTATTGGGAACTGATGTAGAACTGTGATCTGTAACTTTTTAGAACATATTTGTAGAATCATTGGGTTGATTCCAGAAATATCTGGAATGTCCTTGAACTGGTGAAAACTTCCAGAACATTGAAACACGAACACAACGTGGTTGAAGTCAGTTGCAGAGTCGATAGTTACTGAGTCAGTTATGTGCTAACTACACACCTTATTCACGCAGTCGCCATTTTAAATGTGAACCTCTTTTTAGGTTTTAAAAACATGGCATTGCGTGCTAATCACAGTGCAAAGCATGATTTTTTCGTATGCCTCGTTATATATATATATATATACATATACATATATGTATATATATATATATATATGTCTCAAGTTGATTTTCATACCTGAAAAGAGGCTCACTACTTAAATGGCGACTGCGTGAATAAGGTCTATAGAGTCTGTCTCAGTAAATCATCGCATCAGTAATTAAGTGAACATATGAAATTAATAAAGTGCCTACCCATGCCACCAGCAACCTTTACTCTTGATTCTACTAAAACATTAACTAATAACATCATATGAAATTTGAAAGTTTTTTAACTGTTTATTTTGTCTTATAGTATCAAGAAGTGATACAATTACTTCTTGCAAATCGAAAACATTAAATGCAGGCAAATTAACAAAATACAATATGAAGAGGATAGTTACTTACAGATATCAAAATTACAAAAGACAATTTCTAAGGTATAACAATGTAATACACATTGTGATATTGAACGATCTAATTACAAATGTGCAGACAAACACATAAACACAAAAACGTAGAAATACTATATTAATGAGACGGTTAAGTTATTAAGATTTAAGTTTGCTATTATAAATGCAAGTGGATACTATATCTATTAAAAATGTTCATTTCTAAGTTCCGTAAGTTGTTGCGAACCATAAAGTAAAAATGAAGCACATTGATTATGAAGTTGTGTGTGGTAAATGGAGGTTGACATCAATTTTACAATCAAGGGCCTGGAAGAGATGGACACAATTTATTTGGTTGACAGCTTTTTCAAAGCGCGTCACGTGATTGGTCAATTTTTCCATAGAGTTGTTAGTAAAGTTTGGTGGTCATGAACCCAGTTTTGATATGCATGAACCCCATTGTTGCCATCCTGAACCCTTACTTTATATCTCAGGATGATAACCAGTGTTAACCTGATGAGTTCCATGGATATGAGTGTTATACAAAAAAGTTCCTGTGGGAGATAAGTTCTGTCTTGTGATTGACGGCGATATTTTAGTTGACTGAAGTTTTCTTTGTCCGGGGGTCTGTTTTATGATAGTGACTTGAGACTGAAGTCAGAAAGTGTGTCTTACGCTCCCAATTCATGGTTGCTGGAAAAAGGTTTAGAGAAGTAATTATGAGGGCATCAAAGTCTAGAAATAATTCATAGAAATTGTCTCAGTAACTGGCAGTTACGTGTTTATTCTCAGACACTTTGCACCTTTGCTCTAGTGAGAATTATTAATTTTTTAGAAATAGTTGGTGGAGCATAAGACTCGAACTTCTGACTGTAAGTTACAAGTCACTTTTCATGAAACAGACCCCAGTGGCAAGCCTTTTTGCCCTGCACGATGTATAATGACGTTGATTTCTATATCAGGGCAGGCACACTCCTGGATCAGTACCGTAAAAAGGCTCAGCTGTATCAGAACAACATTGTCCTTGTGATACTTGGCGATGACTTCCGCTATGACAAACCCGTCGAGTGGGACCAACAGTTCTCTAACTACCAGATGCTGTTCGATCACATGAACCAGCAGCCCACCTGGTACGTGGAGGCAAAGTTTGCCACACTCAGCGAATACTTCGACGCCCTCCACGAGAGAGCCAAGAGTCACCCGGGTGAGCGGCCAAATGGATATCCTGTTCTTAGTGGAGATTTCTTCACATACGCCGATCGTGAGGATCATTACTGGAGTGGGTATTTTACGTCAAGACCATTCTACAAGAATATGGATAGGATACTCAGTTATAATTTAAGGTACCTGTCAAGATACTGTTTTGACTGCGTTTTGTTTTCATTATAGTGCAGAACAGAGTATTTATTAAGGATTTTGTGGGGTAACAGTCACTTACAGGGATTCTGCATTTGGAGAACCAGTTTTGTCTACTTAGTAACAAGGATCAAACTGGTTCTCAAAATCCAGGACCCCTGTTATTGAGTATTGCCTTTTCTGTGAAAGTGTCAATCTCCACATTCAATTTTGTGTCAGAATTCTATTCCTTTCGTAGCCTTTTGACTGCTTCGTGGTGGTGATGTACTGAACATAGGCGGAGTTCCAGGGGCCCAGGGGTTCCAAGCCTGTCCCTACGGACACCGCCAAAAATCCCTTTTTAGGTTTTATACAGACATGTCTCGTTCAAAAATTGTGGGTGGCCCTTGCCCAACCTCACAGCATCTTAGATCTCCCATTGCTGAGTAGTTTCTGTTAGGCTCACAAGCATGAAGGCATGCTAAGTTGTTCTGTCATTAATTTTACACCTTTCGTGTTCTAGTTGCGCTCACCGAGTAGATTTCCAGCATCGTGTTGACCTAGCTGTGTGGATATACGCATAGGACCATTAGAACCAGTTGTCCAATATGCATGAAGATTAAAGGATTACAATTCAACCAGTGCATATGCTTTTCTACAGCTAGATCAACTCGACACGAATAGTTGGAAAATCAGTGGGAATTCTTGAAATTTTTTATAAAACTTCAATTTGAGGGGACTCAAACAGTGAACAATGACCTGCATTGCTTCTGGGTTGTTTTCATACTTTTAGTGCATAAATCCTCGTCATTCATCCTAATCTTCATAATCATAGTTCTTTAGGTCCCTTTCTGTTCAAAACTGACTGGTTTCTTTGGAGGGAGTAAAGATCTGTCAGACCAGCATTCTTTTATGGGGTCAAGTACACTTGACTAGGCAGCCTATTGTTATGACTCAGCAAGTTTAAAGAGGGAAGAATGGGACTACTCAACAAAGGAGCAGTGGTCACAATGCATGGGTTTCTCGTTCATTCTGTTGTAAATAAATTAAGTGATTTTTCTCAGTCGAAGACCAAAAAGCCTCAACTTTTAGTGATGTATTCAAATTTCAAGAATGTCCTGTACCACGTGGAAAATTTTTAGTTTCACCATACGCAATGCTATCACTGGCATCCTTATTTCAAACAAGAGGACAATCATAAAAGTACAGGAGCTGCGGTAACAGATTACTCAAATCCCAACTAGTTAGAAGGATTCAATGTCGAGGGTTGGGCAATGTAGCACCTCCCCCGTTAATGCATTTGGTGCATTTTGTTATTCTACATATTAGGTCGGCTGAGATGGCCTTCACATTGGCTGCTGCCCATGCCCGTCGTGTCTCCTCGTCACAGTTCCCCCAGGAAAAACTCATGCAGTGGCTAGTGAACGCCCGTCGACAGCTTGGTCTGAACCAACACCACGATGCTATCACTGGCACAGCCAAGGACCCTGTAGTGGTAGACTATGGTAGGAGGTATGTGGCTGACTTGTATGTTTTTCTTGAATTGAATTAATGGAACGACCTGGAAGTCGTGTTCATCGATGTAATTGAATTTTTTTGGCCAAATCATAGAAAGAAATTTTAAAATCAGCACAACTTCATGGGTTACTGAAGAGTAGTGTGGTTTATAGAATTAGTTGTAATGACTGTCCTGAATTCTACATTGGTCTCACGCGTAGATTAGGTGTTAGATTAGCAGAACATAATAACTCTGAGTGAGAATAGCAGTGTTTTCAGCCATTGTCAGTCTCACAAGCATGTTGCCAGTTGGCCTATCACCAGGATTTTGAGTGACAACTTAACTGACCAATCAGAACACAGCATTCTTGACACACCTTCGTTTCCAAGCCACTTTACAGGACAAACAACATATTGTCCAGTAAAACTTATTGTTTGTGTGTCAACTTTTTGCAAAAGGGCGGAGCTTGCGATAGGTCAATTCAGTAGATGTTATTGATAGAGAACATTACAGAGGTAAGCCCTGTATTAAAGTCTTCGGCCATTCAGGCTAACAAAGCTGCACATTCACTCAATCAGCAGCAGAGCTCTGTTGCCTTGAATCTATGGTAGTTTACTGTGTTTGAGTGTACTCTTTGTTTGTTCAGTTTGTTCAATTAGTTTTAGTGCTGAAAACTTTTGAGGTACATTGCTTAATTGTCTTGATAATGTTTTAGGGATTAAAATGGAACATTGAACATGAACATTTATGTAGTTGCGCTGATTTTTAAATTTCATGCTATAATTGAAAAACGTGTAGTCAGCCTTATACAGAACTAATAACAAGTCACCCAGTCACGTTGTATGTTTATTTTGATCCCGTATATTCTATGCTCACCAATTTGTGGTTGAACTTGTTGACTATTTGTAAATGTGGAAACAAAAGCATCAACAAACAGATGCCCTTTCCACGTGAACATGTAACTTGGTGTTCTCCAAAATTATGTAAAATGTTTCACTGGACGCTGGTTGGTGATTTGGGGTGTAAAAATTGCTCTTGTTTGGCTAAATAACCACAAATTTAAGTGTGCAAACTCCACTTAAAACGAAGGGTGCTTTCCATAGAACTTTTTTCTCGTGAGACTGGTGAGATCTTGCAAGTCCATGCAAAATCCTGTGATTGCACGATTGAAAGACAATTGTTTTGCTGGCAAGCTCGAGTCCTTACTAGAATAGATTAACAAAATTGTTGCCTTTGAAAAGGTCAGTCGTCAAGACTGGAATGTGGCATTATGGCAGAAAATTCACAGATTCCGTTACATAAGCAAAAAATATCTTGCTACGAGTGTCTTTGTGTTTATGAACGCGCCCCAAATCGAAGCTGTTGTTACAGTTTCTATTTGAAAACCAACTGTATGACGTAGACTGAAAATTCTATATAGTGTAAGGATTGCAGTATCATATTTTTACAGAATGCTCGGCGCGATTAACGATATGAAGCAGCTTATTTCTAAAGCAGTGTACTTCCTTCTCCATGAAGACCAAGCTAAGAAAACCTCTTACAAAATTGATGACACATTATTCTTCAACGTGGTAAGTGGTTAAGGCAAGTCAGTGTTTTGGATATCAAATGTTTAAATGATGTCTAATTCAGTATATGTTAATAGTGGGCAACCAGCGGGAACGCCGCTTATGGGCTATACGTGAAATAACAGCCAACGGTCACGTGACCTCATAGGTTTAGACGAAAAATCTTGTGGTCACTATGAAAAATGACGGAGAGCACTCTGGAAGCTGCCATTACAATTGCATAGTTAACAAAAACATTACATATACCTCCGAATTTCTTCAAGCAGGGAGGTAGGCTGGCCGAGCGGGGGCGGTTAAAATAAATCATCCCTTGTGACAGTGGGCCTGTAGAAGGTCTCAAAGCAATGGCATTGACCTTTTTGTTGCAGTTTGTCACAAAATTCTGTAACCATTAGTAACCTTCCAGAGCAGACTGAAAAATAGCGGTCAGAAAGTTGAAAGTTCTAGCTTTGGTAAAAATTCTTCAATTTGGGGCAAAAGGAATTGCTAAAAGTGCCTTACTTCTATTGTTCAAAATTGCCTTCTATTGTTCAAAATTGCCTTACTTGTATTGTTCAAAATTGTCTTGCTTCTATTGTTCAAAATTGCCTTCTATTGTTCAAAATTTCCTTACTTCTTTTGTTCAAAATTGCTTTGCTTCTATTGCTCAAAATTGCCTTACTTCTATTGTTCAAAATTGCTTTACTTCTGTTGTTCAAAATTGTCTTACTTCAGCCTATTGTTCAAAGGCTTGCTACATTGTTGTAAATGCTCAAAATTTTACCAAATGCAATTTCAATTGCTAATAGCTATGCCACACAAACCATGCTAAAAGAATTGAAGAATCCTGAAAAGTTATTTTTGTTTAGAGAGTTGACAAAATAAAATTTTGCCTGTCTGCCATACTGTGTCCCAAACTGAAGGATTTTTAATAGGCTTGCCGATTCTGTGCGCTTGCAGTGTAACGGAAGTGTTTTCAACCCATTTCTTCCACAGGATGAAACACGGGCTCTCCACGACTCATTGCCTGAAAGAACAGTCATAAAGGTGTCCAAGGAACCAACGTATGTTATTTTCACTTTTTCGTTGTGTGAATTCATGCAAGGAGGCCTCTATGGTGATGTGTTGTTATTTACGTATTGGTGGGAAGGCAACTGAGCAAGTGATTTGTAAGAAAATGTTTGACTGACAAATCTTTTGCCATGAGTAAGAAATCTTAAGTATCAGAAACAGAAAAGCATAGAACCTTTGACTCATTCAAATGCAGTTCCTCCATCCGACAGCTATTCTTTCAAGAGAACCACAATTGTTATATGCATTGACGACTGGAAATCGTCACCTCTCAGTACGAAAAAGTAGTTAACTGATTTCCTTGTTGAAAAATAATTTTCAGCATTTTTTTCTGATTCTGATTTTCCAGTGCCCCTTACAAAATTTCTCCTCTCAACATGAGATTTCCTTACAAAAATCAAGGAGCAAGTTGTTTTTAAATACAGGCATAACTTTTCAAACATCTTTTCAAATTGTTCATGTGGCGTTCAGAAAACTTAACACCATTTTTTCTTTACTTGCATAATAAATATCGTACAGAGATTTAACCTATTCCAGGCACTCATACATGTCTTGAATGACAAATGTTCTCTGTTACAGTTATTCTGACAAAATCAAATTGCTACTATATGTGTTTCCTAATCTTATTCTTTTGGGCAACTAGTTGCATCAAATTTGTCCAAAGATGCTCTTCAGTTTGGTTATACATAGTAGTTCAGGTTATCTTATCAGATGCAAAATGGTTATTAAATCTCCCTGCTTGTGATAAGATGACTTTCGCGTAAGTCGGATCCAACTGGACTGAGATTTCATCTGAGGTCAAAATCCGACTTGTGTGAAAGCCCAAGTATGTGAACTAGAATAACTGTTGCTCTGAGCTTTGTCCAAGTTGAGCAAAAATGTGACTTATGCATGTCCAACTTCCGTGAGTTTTACTGTATTTCTGCATAGATGGGATATGAGCAGAAAGAACATATTTTTATCAAATATGTTCTTGTATTTTTGCATGTTTGTGTAGTATGTTATATTCGCCATGTTGATTAAGTGTAATGTAAATAGTTATAATTAAATGAAATTCCATACTGATGATTACTGAGCAAAATGTGCTTTAACGAAAATGGCTGACAGGTGAAACGGGGTCATGAATATTGTTGAACTATGAATTGTGTCTAAACTTCACGCTTTTCTTTGTGTAGGCACTTTGTGTTGTACAATTCACTGGGCCAGCAGCGACAAGAACTGGTTCGTCTCTATGTGTCGTCGCCCAGCGTAGAGGTCAAAGATCACGAGGGCAAAACGGTTATTACACAGACGGACATATTCTGGGAGACAAATGAGGCACACGATCCGGGCAAGTACAAGGTAGGAAGGAATAATGCAAGGTATGAATGGATTAATAAAAGGTATGAAGGAACAGATAAATACAAGATACAAATAAATATATAAATACGAGGTATGAAGGAATAGACAAGTATAAGGTATTAAGGAATAGACAAGTACAAGGTATGAATGAATGATCAAATACAAGGTACGAATGAATGGATAAATACAAGGAATGAATGGACAAATAATTACATTGAGAATAGAAGAAGTTGAGCCATACATGTTGCAGTGAGACACATTGAATATAATGTAGTAGTGTGTGTATGCCTTGAACCTGTCCATTATGCTGCATCTATCTTATCACAACAGGGTCTTATTCACAGTCTTCCAGGCCCAGATCTATTGTGAGTTAGTGTTGCAGTATAATTAGATCATAGGCCATACTGGAAACTACTTTACAATGAATAACCCATAGTATAATTAGATTATAAGCCATACTGGGAACTACTTTCCAGTGAATAGCCCATAGTATAATTAGATTATAAGCCATACTGGGAACCACTTTCCAATGAATAGCCCACAGTATAATTTATTTATAAGCCATACTGGGAACTACTTTCCAGTGAATTGCCCACAGTATAATTAGATTATAAGCCATACCCAGAACTACTTTCCAATGAATATCCCATAGTATAATTAGATTATAAGCCATACCCGGAACTACTTTCCATTGAATAGCCCATAGTATAATTATATTATATGCCATACCCGGAACTACTTTCCAATGAGTAGCCCAAGGCTTGGGTTTTTGTTGACAAAATAGCAATTATTTCACCAATTTTCAAAATTCAAAAACCCACATTGTATATTTTAACATATCTCTTCAGATTTTATGGTTTCCATCTGTTCCCATGTCCCAAAAAGCACGGCCTGGAGGCTTTCGCGCATTCTGTTTAGATATGATGTATGTGGCCTAGTGCATAGAGTCACTCTATTGGTGACTAGCCCCCTATTGAGACTGGAATGGGGATAGAGTGGGTCCAGCTGACTACATGACCTTGGAGAAATTCAAAAGATAACTACAAATCGATCCTTATCTCGTTTAAAGTGAATGTCTACAGCATAAATTATGAGTTGAGGAAAACACAAGTGGCGCTGAATTAAGGAAAATGACTGTGTATTGAAGTTACATGGAGTATGTGTATCCGTCCGTCATCCATCGGTGAAACTGCAAACACAAATATCACGAAACAGCTCACACCATAGTGTCTCATAAAAAGTGAAAAATGCACCAAATTAATGTAAGGTGATAAATTAGAAGCAGGTCAGAATGATTATTACATGTAACTTATTAGTGTCATTAGACCCGCGCACTGAAGGTAGACACATGTGGCTAACATCAAGTGCTGCAGTGACTGTTCAGCGTAACCTGAACAAAGACACCCATATCTAACACACATTCATGTGGAAAGGTAAACATTTGTCCAGAAACCATGCAGTGTGAACTGGCGCTCTCATATTCACAGGTAATGGTAGTGGTAATGTATTATCACTGTTTTCTGCATAGATTGGGCAGTGCCCTTGGCAAAACTGAGTACGGCAGACTGTGAATTGTTATATAATAATAATGACAATTAATAACATTTAAGATATTAACTATGTATCTTTGATTGTAAGGGTCTCATTTCTTCCGTCTTTTTAAATACTGACCATCAACTGGTGAAATAACATATTTGTCAGATCCTTTATAATTGCAGCAGTGTTACTTTGTACCTGAGAATAGGGCCTGGGTGTCTATAGTTATGTGACTGTTTTTTTCTTAAAATATTTGGATTTTTTACTGTTATTATCCTAGTTGCAACACATTTGAACATTTTCACTCTTGTCATATGAATTTTGTTTCTGTATTCTATATGCTGCTAAAGACATTGGCTTTAATAGAAAAAGTGGAAACATTTCTTAGAATTTTGAAATCTTCATTTTGGGCAGCTGAGTTCTCTGTTTATAATGAGTGTTGTTTACTTTTGACAGGTTCATTTTGTCGCCAGTTTGCCAGCTGTTGGAATTGTTCGATATTCAATACAAGAAAATGCTGAAAACTCCAAAAATTCGTACTCAACTATAACCATGTACAACAGCTTGAGTTCAGAATCAGAGACCAGGTACAGTAGGCACTTTGTCATCATATCTTAAATTCATGGTCTTCTGGAATCCGTTTCCTCGAAAAGTGACTCAAAATACAAATTTCGTGTTATACGCCACACAATTATTTGTGAAAGAAATTTCACGTCACCTCAGTAAAAGTACAAACTGAAGTCTCTGAAAATATATGCATCATTATTAGTTGTTTAGATAATGTTGTTCTTAAATCATTTCTAAACTGTGATGTGTTATTTCTAAACTGTGATGTGTTATTCAGTAATTGCGAAGTGGGAACCTAAGTAAAACTTTTCGACTTAAAAGTTATCAATGCATTCCATTTATTTCAATGAATATTTTCAGCTGCCTTGCTAACATCGCTCCATTTCTTCACAAAACCACTATTGCAATACCATTATAAGTTTGCCTGAACAAGCTCTATAAATAGGTCACAATTGAAGCATAGACACGTAATTGTGACATTCTGACCCTGACTGTTGCTTAGTCACATGATGTTTGTGCACAAGTCAACTGTGTTATGGAGAGGTGTTTTCATCTAAAGAAACAAAACACTGGTTGTTTACATTTCACAAGTTCACCAATAACCTATTGGATTTTTATATTTGGATGCATGGAATTATTTTCCATCAAAAGTAAGACAAGGCAGAAAATGTGAAATAGGCAGAAAATAAGTAGATTGGACTCATTGTGGCCCTTAAGTTTCAAGTCATTTTTTATGAAACGAACCCCAGAGCTCATGATACGTTGCGGGTTGGCATTGTAATTAAAGAAAAAGAATTGATGAGAACTTTGATAATAAAACTCATCTTTACGCTTGCGTGGTACAAACCTTATCAGTGTTGTAGTAAAGCAACTTGCCTCTGCAGACTGAGGCAAATGAGATGGCCTATATCAGCTTTCTTGGAAGGAGTTCCATAATTCCTTAACAAACCATGTGTTGATATATTACAGAGGCAACTTCAAAATCAAGCGAAGACATTCCGAGGACTACAATATTGAAAACAGTGAAATCAAGGCCGAGTTTTCATCGGCGAATGGCCTTCTGAGTGTAAGTTTATTGATGTCTGTAGATTTAAAGACTATAATTTTGTGTTTTTTCATAAATTCTGTTTTTATTAAGCAAACGGCCCTGAAGTATTTTTTATGCGCCCACATTTTTATATGTGGGTGCATGTTGTCATCATCTCTATCTGGACGTCCATCTCTATCTGGACGTCCATCGTCCAGCATCTGCTGCTGTATCCCCTAAACCTTTGCAGGATCTTAGTGAAATTTGGCAGTTGCATTTCTATGAAGTTGACGACAGATTACGAGTTTCAGACTAATCCGAATACTGCTGTTCCTTCTTATAGGAATTTAGTTTGCCTCGTGTATCTTTGTAGTTCCTTGTTGGATTTCCATGAATCAGCAAATAGATTTTTATTAAGGAGACGACGATGCCATTTCATGTATTTTCATGAAACATGAAATTTGGCAAATAATTTTAAGAGATGACGACACCTTTCCATTTTTGGATGGGTTCAGTGTTTTCTGTGCCATCTGGTGGCCATTTTTATGATACAAATAAAAACCCCTTAAAGAGTATTTCAACGCGTTGCTTTCTCTTGTTTTATTATGTCTGCCTCTTAATCTTTGAAGTACCTTGGCTCACTTTCATGAAACTTGGCAAATAGTTGTGTTGGAGAGACAACGCTACCTACCCAATTCGGACAGGTCTGGCATATTTGGCACTGCCTACGTAATGGCCATTTTATGATGCTAAGAAGTACACCATTTGCTGTGCTGTTGTGGGTGCATTTCAATGCTCTGCCTTGCTGTCGTATTATTTATTGAAATTTTGAATGTTCCCAATGTTTCTCCTTCAGATCACATTCATGATCAATGTCAAAGAACACAATCCATAACGTTCATTTTTTCTGTCTTGATATGTTGCAAAATTAAAAATTCGAAGACCTTTAAGTTATGGTGAGCACCAAGTGTGCTAGAAAAGTAAGATTAAATAAGATTGAAGTTAAAAATTATACCTATGAGCTCTATTCCGACCGTAGCATAACTGTAAAAAAACAAGAATGTTAACTAGTCCTATTTCATGACTCATTTGTTGTGACAGAATAGTGGAAAATAATATCAATGAAAACATTCATCTGTGACTATTGTGTACCAAGGTAATAGCCGTATTAACTAAACTGCACTCGATGTAACTTTTAAGTTATGAATTTTGATACAGTAATTTGATGGCACTTGATATATGTTTACTGCATAAAGAATGTAAAAGGTGTCACCCGAAGTTACTGCAAATTACTATGATTTTTGTTGGGCCAATAGCCTTACAGTGAGGTAAATAAGTGCATTATTTTTACTTCAGTGTTTTATCAGCATTGGCCTGAAGTGGAGGAATCTGCCATTAAGTTTCAGAATTTCTTGATATGAGATTTTGGTAGCATTTAGAGTTGTTCTTATCTTGCATTAGGCTATCACCAAGGATGGTATCAAGTCTAAAGTTGAGGTGGAGTTTGTAACGTACGGCACTCGCGGTGGGAAAGACCGAAGTGGTGCATATCTCTTTCTGCCAAACGGAGAGGCCAAGGTAACCCAAAAAGTGTAGTCAGGCAAAAGAATGTAGATTTCTGTAAATTCTCACCAATTTCAAATTCAAAATAATTGACTAGTAACTTGGATCTTTTTTCATTTTTCTGAGGCTGTTCAGAATATTTCTTAAAATATTGTCTGATGGCACAGAACTTACAAATAATGAATTATTTAATATGTCTACCATATTGGATGCTAAATTTGTGTGATTTTACCACAGTGAAGAGAAATCACGTGACTTGGTTGCTGAATTAGTTCTTAGACCAGTTTCAAAAATCCATCCATCTGCCATCTTATTTTTCTGTGATGTTATCTGTCTGCAAGGAATGAATCGAAAGATTATTGTAAAACTTTCATTTTAGGTTCATCCTATATTGTCACCGTTCATCCGCGTAATAGATGGTCCCCTGTTGGCCGAAGTCAACGTATTCGTTCCAAATGTTGAGCATGTTGTCCGTCTTCCAAAGACAACAGGTATAGTCTCACTCCTGTCCAGGAAATAAGGGTTTGCGTTGCAGACTCACTTGTGATACTCTAGTGTGAATACAGTTTTTGCTGTCAGAATATAGAAAATTGTTCCGACTGCCTCTGTCTCCTGATGCTCGGTCTTAACTTGAGTGGGGGAAAGTAAGTGGCTGTGGTGTGAAAGATAGTGACTGGTGTGAAAGATGACTGGTGTGAAAGATTACTGTTAGTAGTGAATGTGGTGTGAAAGGGGTATATTAGGAAACAGGTTTTAATTCATTTTAGCACATTTTTATTGGGCAGCTGTCACCAAATAACATGTGGCAAAATTCCAAGCATTTTAGACATGTTATCAGCGTTTGTAAAATGGAAAAAAAATGCAATTTTGGTAATTATTTTTGTCTGAATTTGAACAATCATGCAGAGTTATTGGGAGGTTCACTAAGATTATACTGTGCGTAGCTATAATAAGTGAATAAAAAGCTTAGAAAGTAATTATACTCTAGCCATTGTTATACTGTTCTTCTAACCAAGTGATCACCTGGTCTTTTGTATACCTTGTTTAAGGTGTCGACTCTTTGACGTTGGAGATTTTCAACATTGTTGACATCAGATCGAAATCGAACTTTGAACTTGCCATGAGGATCAAAACAGACATTGAGAATAAAGATGAGTTCTTTACCGATCTCAATGGTTTCCAGGTGAGTTGCCATCTTGTCAAGTAAATTTTCCGACTGCAATATTTTTATTTGCGTAAAACTTCCCTGATATACAATGTACTGTATATCAGGAAGGTTAGTAAGGTGGCTACACTATTTTGTGATTGGAATTTTGCTGTCTTAATAGTACTGTTATTAACAGTCATTTTTGCTGTTCACGGAATTGGCTGTCATGTCTGGTAAACAGTATGTTGCCCGATTGATTTTGTCTTGTACTGTAACTGTAGTTTTCAAAACAGTTGCCAAACTTTGCTGAGGTTTGGTAGTTTTGAAAAAAAAAACTATGGCAAAAGGCCAGAAAGAAAGCAGACAAAGAACTATCAGTACATCGTATGAAAGTTCTGCTAACTTTTTGACAGTTACTGGGGATGTTTCAGTGTGAATTGATGTACAACATAAGTGTGAACCTGTTTTCTCTTGTCTGCAGTGTGTTATCAAGGTTTACCCCTTTAAAAAAGCCTTCAGAGAAAAGTCTTTGTGTCTACCTGTGTTATACATATTATTAATCAAAATTTGGATCAATGCAAAGCCTTGAATAGGTGTAGTAATGGCAATCCGAGATAAAAAAACAACAGAAAGCATTACTAAGACAATTCTAAAATGATGGAAAAAACAATCACAAGCTGTGAGTGATGGCAAATCTTTTCAGTTTGAGACTATGGTGTATTTTCCTGTGTGTTTTAATCAAGAGGACTGAAAAATAACGATTTTTTTCACGCTGTTCATTTTGCTCACTCAGCACTTAACTTTAATCAGACGCTTGGCACTTGCGAGACCCTTACTGCGATAAATATTGGCTTATTTATGGAAAATAATGAATTCACTTGCAATTTTTCCCATTAACAAAATTTCCAGCTAGTCGACCAATTGCTTCAGTGGCAGTCATTGTGTTAGTACAAGCTTGTAAAGTTGCTAAGCATAACTTTTTACTCGCGTGATCTTACATGATGTCGCCAAACTCAAGGAACTCACCATTTAGAGCTTAATCCAGCCAAGAAGTGTATTTGTGATCTATAGTATCCAACTAAAACTTCCCACCTCAACTCATTCTGCTAGTTGGAAAACTTCTACTCTTGTAACACCACTGACGTCTTCGATTTCAGATCCAACGAAGGCGAACTCTTTCCAAACTCCCTCTCCAGGCCAACTATTATCCAATGCCATCTATGGCCTTTATCCAAGACAACTCGCGCCGATTCAGTGTTCTTACTCGACAGTCGCTAGGAGTCTCTTCCCTCCAGCCAGGTGAGTTTTGAAGTATTTTGGGAAATATTTTTTGTTTTCCTCTAGTGCTTATTAGTTTAAGTAGCCAATAACCTCATGGTGGTGCTGTATTACCTTGCCATTAAGCCCTTGGGCGTCTTTGCGAAACTGCACTTCTTTGCAAAACTTAGATGTCTGTGGCAGTACGCGAACCAGTTGGGTAAAAAAGGCCGCAAAAGGGCATTATTTCCAATATAGACCCATGGCAATATGGTAACAAAAGAGGCACAGCAATATGGTAATACAAAACTGTTTACCAAAATTTCTTGAAAATATGCCGAGGACCTCCAAAGATTCAGAAGTAAGCGTAAAAATTGTCATTAGAAGGCACAGCAGTAGTTAAAACAGGTGCGCCCATATGCGACTTAATGCTTGGGCCTATGCCGGGCACATTATATGCACTCATATGTGAAACTTCGGCACATAGGGCAGTATGCAAACAACTTGAGTAAAAAAGGGATACAAAAAAGGCATTATCTCGGAGATATGCCCATGAGCCTAAAAGACATGGCAACATGGTAAATATTTTATGTTTAAATTGGATTAAGTTCACTATATTGGATGAATCTCTAGCTCCAGTGCGGGATTGTATTTGGAAGCCAGCTTCTAAAGTGTCTGTAAATCACACATACAGTTGGATTCATTGCCATGATGAAATGTGTCGCTATCAACATGTATTATGAAGTAGGTAACTTTTGTTACTATATAAATAATTATGTAGCTTACAACACACACTGCATTGTGACTACTTCTTAAACTATATGACTCGAAATTATTATGAAGTGAAACAATTGACTCTCAGGAACTGTCGGCCAGCTAGACACGATCTTGAGGCTGTCCATGGAATTTAGCTATTGCTTTGATGTTTGCTCGTGGAATGAAGACGGAGAATTATTACAGCTGTAATTTCTTATCTCTTTTGATTCGAGTTGTGTTTGCACTGATATTTGTTTTCTGTTTTGATTTAGGTTGGTTGGAAGTGATGATGGACAGGACTCTGGCCCAGGATGACCAGAGGGGGGTTGGGCAGGGTGTTAAGGATAACAAGAGGACCCCGAATCAGTTTAGACTACTGCTGGAGAACAAGTTGCGTTCAGCAAAAGTGAGCAATGGTTTGCATGAACTGTCCATAACTTGTTATTAACTGATTCTATGTGTTTGTGCATTTCTGTCTTCGATGAAACATAGCAAAGGAGCACTCATAAGTCATTTAAAATGAAGGTGATTTTGTGCTAGGTAAGCCAGAAACTATTCTTCATTACAGTGTTTCTAGGGGCTGCAATAATATCAATTCAAACTGACGTGTCATAAAATGTGACCCTTTTGCTCAATTTTACTCAGCGAAGGACAGTGCTACACCCCAACTTCCTTAGTGACTGAGAATCCTATCCTGAGTGCTGACCGAGAATTTCGGCATCCACTCCCCTCAAATAATTGCACATTTGCCTATATTCAGACAATTATTCAAATATAGGGCTGTGGGCCTACTTCCGGAGCCATTATTAAAAAGCTTTTGCCGTTTGTAATGCTTATTAGTATGAACAGTTTTAGTGAATGTCAAACAAAAACAAGGGTCTGTTAGAAACAGGAGTTATATTATTTCGGCTTGTGGTGGGCTTATCTTATTTTATGTGATATATTTATGTTTCAGCCATCTCCATCTCAGCCAGCTGGTTATCCGTCTTTGCTGGCACACACTCTCTCGCTTCAGCTAGTCAATAAAATACATGTGCTACCCCAAAGCCAGCCTGGTGCTGCCATCAATGGACTACTCCCAGTGTTTACAGGGTTGACCTCTGACCTCCCATGTGAGGTTCATTTACTCAATCTTAGGACTATGCAGAATAAGGACAGTGACAAGTCTATACAGTATAAACCAAAAGAGAGCGCCGCATTACTACTACATCGGCTGGGTATAGATTGTAGCTTTCCCACCAGGGCATTGATGTGTGCTACTAGTAATGGAAAGGTAAGATGACTCAAGGTGTTCACAGTTCTCATCGGCACTTTTTTTTCTCTAGAAATTGCCAGGAATGAGTGTTTCGTGGTTTGAACTTATTGTAGTTATCTCCTTGTCATGTTATGACAACGTTTGTTAGATGCTGTAGCTCTACTGCTAATTGGTTTTTGCTGCATTCATTGAGTGTTTGATAGTTTGGTGTTTAATAATGGGTGACGACATCAGATTTCACAGTGTCGTCTGGGTAAACCCAAGAGAAGACATTATGTGTGACTTATTCAAATGGCAATTTTGATTTAATTTTTTAAAAAAATATTGTCGTATATTGTTTACATCAATTAAACTTGTTTCTCAATCTCAACAACATTTAGTAAATTACCAAATTGTATACAACTTCATATTCCTGACATGTTTCGATGTGCACTCCTCATTCTCTCAAGACATGTGAAGAATATGAAGTTGTATACAATTTGGTTATTAATTAAATGTTTGACTGTGCTTCTTCTGAACATGTCATTTGGAAATCCCAACAACTTAGAGATATATGCAGCAGTCATCATGATCTTGAAACTGGCTTACTTATGTGAGACTAATGAAACACAAAAAATTTATGGTGTAATTTTTTGTGTTTATGCGCCAAAATGCTAAATTCTGATTTACACAACATCCCCAAAAAAGTGTTTATTTGTTCCAACATAAGAAAATCAGTTAGCCAGGAAACATGATTTAAGGCACTGAAATATAAAACTGACATCTGACAGAAAAACTATCTTTGAAGCACACTCGCAGTTTAACATGTACACAATAATAAAAGTTTGCCATTTTGCATGCTTTCAGAGTTAGAGGTACGTCGGGTAAAGCGTACGGTCATGAAAATGGTGGTAATCGTGAATGGTACCATACGTTACTTGGGGCCGTGCAAATCATTGGGCATTTGCCTCCGTCGCCATCCCCCCTGATCCTTCCAGTATTACCAGCTACAGCTAGTAATCAGTTTTTACCGTTACTCTTTTAGATCTTACTAAAGAATCTGCTGAAGGATGTTGATGTTAAGAAAGTGGTTGAGACCTCGTTGACATTGCAACATGATGGACAAGAGCTGTCGAATATGATGGAGATTCAGGTCAATAGCATGGACATCAACACTTACAAAGTGTACTTCTCATAACACCAGCCAAGTCGAGGGACACATATCATTTCTCCAGGAGAACTTGGAGCTACGCCTACGTCATCATGAGTGCATTGCTCTGTTCCTGTTCGGCGTTTGTTGGACTTATTTGTGCAATCAGTAACGATGAGTGATAACGCTGTGTGAATATTGTGCTAGTTTACTAGCTCGTTGTTTTTAGTTTGCAGTTCAAAGCTATCTCTTTCTTTCACACATTCCACAAAATTCCAAAATGCATTTGTCGACTGGTAATTGATGAAACCACGCTCAGTTGCTTGTCATCATTTGTTATTTAGGGAAATTAGGCCAAGAGAAACATGCACAGGTCATCAGGTAGAATTGTGATGAGCATGTAGACAAACATTTTGTTCCTAATGGGCAAAGAAAGAGTGCTGGCTAACAGTCTTGGCGAAATGGTAAGGTCTTTGAGTTTGGCTGTTGCTTCACTGAATAGATTGTGACCAACTGGAAAATGAATCTAAAAGACAATTATTCACATGAACAGTTGGCCATTGTACAAAGTTGTGTAATATACAAATGTACAATTTTTGGGCGACTTTGGGTAAATATGAGTAAACTGAACGTGGCCATAGATTGATAGTAAAAACTACACCCTATTCTTAAGTAGTCAAGACAAGTACCTGTTCTGAAATATTGTCGTTATTCCATAATTCTGCACGGAAATTGGGCACCGAGTGCCACTTTTTGAACAATTTCCTCTGCAATATGCTTTTCGGGAGGTTGAATGTAATTCTTGGAAAAAGTATCAGAATTGCTTTCGCTTAGCGTAATTTTTAGTGTTAATTGATAGTTAAGAGCAAATTTAGTTTTGACAAAGTTGCGATGTTTTTAAATCATGTCATTTAGTCAGTCCGCGTGTACTGCTTCGAAGCTGACAAATAGATGTCTTTTGTTCCTCAAGAGGCATTGTGATACATTGTTTCTTTTCTCGGACTTGGTTGACAATGTTGAGGAATGAAAGACAATGGTGTTGGGACATTTTACAGTTTGGTGTGTATATCTCAGTCTCTTGCTTTTCCAGTGTTCTTCCTCTGAGTGATTCCAATAGTATTTAAATCCTCAGTCAAACCTAAATTTAGCTGGCTAGCTTGTGAACATGCTTGGTAACAAACATGAGATTGTTGCCTTGTGAAACAATGGAACTGATCACATGAGACTGTGGTGGCTCTTATCGCGACCTGGTTGTATCAGGAGGTACTACTTCTTTGCAGCGGGTGGCATGAAGAACATGTTTGACTTTGAGAGAAAGCCCTTTTACATTGTTTGCAGTTAGATGTGAGGAGTTTTAAACAAAAGAGTAATTGCCTCCTCGTCCACTAGAGGCCACTAGTATCTGGTCCCCCTAATCATTCTCCATCTTGCTACTTGAAAGTCTCCGGTTTTCATGTATAATTAATACTATAATATTAGAGGCAATTTAATTACCAGTGGACGTAGTGTTCAACACGAATCAGGTGTTCATTGTGATAATACACCGTCATTTGTTAGACACTGAAATACTCATGGCTTTGTTGTTAAATCCTTTGGTCACGGTTAACTACAATCTGTAATGTTTGTGTCTCACTTGTTACATAATGTTAGGTATTATTGATAGTTACTTTGTGTGTATGACATGATCGGAACGTAGTGCAAATTACACACATGGATTCCCAGCGTGAAACAAACTAGTCATGTAAAAAGATCAATAGGTAAAAATTGGATATATTCTATTTTGGCGGCCATCTTGTATTCAATGTCAAGGTTGATTATATATTGCTAAGTTGTCTCACTAAGAGTTAGAGTAGTATTGAATGTTGCTCAAGATGACTCAGATGTATAGATTTCTGTTTTGCGCAAATGTCTAGTTTTAAATGACTGGTAAATTGAGGCAAATGTCTGTTTTTCTTATTGGGATATTTTAAGATTTTGAGCTTTTGTAAGATATGTACATACACTGTCTCATTATTCATATTTTCTGAATAATGTCATGATAAACAATTGTTTTGCCTGTTTTAGAAATACAAATGATCCATTTCATAAAAATTATGGTTACACTGCTGTAAGGATATTCTGGAAAATGGAGGTTGCATTGTTTGTTGTTGCAGTCGCCATATGGCTTTTAGAGGTAACATAAAGGTTACTTCAGTCTGGTATCCTGTCTAATTTGGATTTTTCATATTATAAAATGACATTCTCAAATGAGGCTATTCATTTTACTTATCTATTGTGTTGGCTTGTTGCTTGTTTGTGTTTTCTATTCCCTTTTGCTTAAGTCCTCTAGCTCAGTTGCAGATGTAATACCCGCATGTTGAAATTATAATTGTTCATGTGTAGGTTTTCTAATGCTAACTTTGTTGTCCTGTTTTTCTTTGTTGTACCTGAGTGTGAACTTTTGTTGTCATTGTGACCAGTGTTTCAAGTAGAAGGAACATTTAGCTAGAGTTAAATCGTAAAGCCTACCTTAAATGGATTTTTGTTATATTAGATGAAGCAGATAGTCACAGCAAAGTCTAGAAAATGTGAGTTTAGTTACTCAAATGTAGGCCTTTTAGATGATAGGTGAAGTTGCTTTTTGGTGCCGAATTACATCACTGCGATAACCCAGCGCAAGTAACAAATGGCCGATGGCAGTTGCATTGAATAGGGGTCTGAATAAAACACCATTGTGTGCAGGTGTTGGTCACGGCTGTTGTGAATTAAAAGGTGATTCTCACTGTAGCCAATAGGTGTAATAGCTCATTACATTTGGCAATTTATGATATTGCTGGACTCGGAGCATGCTCTTAACATTTACATGGCGTTACCATTCAAGATAGACTTTAAAATGAATCCAATCCTGTTAATATGACTTGCCAATGTGATATTTTGTAATTGTTAAAGGTATACTCTTCAGGTTAAACACTCAAGTCATTCTTAATTTGGGAGATTGTATACTTGAAAGACAAATCTGTTAGACCTGTGCAACAGCTGATAAGCACAGGTTCTATAATTGAGTAGATTCTCTCGACTCTGTGTAACACTGATCATTTCCTGACATTCACTTCCTGACACGGGCATCTCAGTCAGATACTGTATGCTTTTATGTGTGTGGTGTGTATGTCCATGGTTAGCCTATTATTTGAAATAATGGTTAATGGCACAGGTGGCTAACTTTCACATATGTACATGTCTGAAACCTGTAAAGAGTGGTTTATACCACTTCCGGTCTCAAATAGGTCCTTTGTGGATTTAAAAAGTGCTGCTGGTTCGTTTTTGCGTATTGTTGTTGCTGTACCAATTGGCTTGTCAGGGTGTCATTTTAAGTGCTGAGCATGGTCAACGAAATTTTAGTTCTTTACAAATCCAGATATCACTTCTCAGTTGAGACCAATCTGGTTGACATATCGGCGTACAGGCAAGGACTAACCCGCTAGGAATTATGTCAGCGGTTGATTGTCGTGTTTGCGTACACAGGCTATGTAATATATTGTGAGTGATTGGGCGGAATGGTTTCTTTTGATCCTTATTCCATTCCTGAACATGGAAACTTGCAATGGTGGAAATGGTCCAGGAGTATACCTTTAATTAGTAGGAGTCAGTTATTGGAATCTGTTTTTAAGATGTATCGATATGTGGGGACGCATTGTGCCGTCATTAGTCCTCGGTGTCCGTACGTAATCCGTGCGTCTACTAGTAGTACTGTATCACCAACTGAAAGCCCCCTGATTGGTGTTCGTGAAATTTTGCAGACATGTTTCTATCACGAACCAGATGATTCGAACGAATTTTCGGATGGATTCAACTACTTCTGTCATCCCAGCAATTTTGTTTACGTTCGCCTCTATGTCTACAATTTTTGACGAATTTTCATGAAGTTTGGCAAATACCCCAATAGGTTTTCAATTATGGGGAAGAAAACCCCTCTCTATTTTCTGACGGATTTTACGTAATTTGTCCCCATTAGTGGCAAGTAAGAGTCTGTCTTGGATATGAAAACACTTGCTTTTCAGACAGATTTGACGTTTTGTGCGGCACGTTGTGGCCCTTATATTGTATACAATTGGTTCTGACAAACACCCCTATAGAAGCGTTTGTGGTTCTGGCGTGGGCGCATTTCAACGCTTAACGTTCCAGTCGGTCTTGTATGCAAGTACGCTTGAATCGCAAGAAATTGTCTCACTCAACTTTGCTTCGGCATTCAGCCACAATCGGCTTGTAAGAGAGTTTCATGACTCAGTGACTCATCCCTCGGTAGCTATAGTCCGGGGAGAACTTTCTGTTCGGATGAATCCGTCATAGAGTTTTGTTCTTCGTTGTCTGTTTGCAACTGAATTGTTTATTTTGATATGTCTGCTGTCTTTAAACATTCCACTATCTAGTTATGGTTATTATTACGATACTCTTGCAAATCGATCTGTCTTGTGCCTTCTTGGCTTAACAGGGTATCGGGAATCATAGTGAATGTAAATAAATACCGACTATGACTGCCAAATGAGGATTGACTTTTCGTTTACAGTCCTTTACGTTATGTGTTTATCTCACGACCCCAGTCTGTTATACGGGGCAAACGCAGTGGCGGATCTAGGATACCATA